>OY855910.1:32685858-32855858 GCA_963693305.1 Meandrina meandrites
CTCCACAAAATTGTTGACGCCATTTAAGAAATCCTGTAGAGAATTCCCTAAAGTTCGTAGAGCTTTCCCGTACTTCTTGTGACATTCGGTGAAAGCTTTTTGGCCTAACTCCTCGAGCGATTTTGGCTCTGTTTTTCCTAAAAGGCGAAAGATAAATTAAAAGAGGTTGTCTGTATGCGAAATACAATTGCATTCCCTTTTGTGCGAGATATGTGCAATATTTTAATTGTATCGCTGTCAAAAACTTGAAAATCATGTTAAAATTGACGACAGTGCATGTCCTTAAACTTGCCCATATCGACAGCCCACAATGAAAAAAATAAATCTGTAGTCGCTTGCGCAATGCTGAAACAACATAACGAAACAATTTCTAAATATATTATTGAAATTGTGACTGACATGTATGTGTAGCCAGGAACATCACCAGCATGTTTACTAATACAGATATAATTAAATCTTTACTTTTTTCTAGATGCAGACACATAATTCATATAATTTGTGCCCGTTGTTTAGATGTGATCATGCATAAGTCATTTAACAGCTCAGACAGAAATTCATCAAACACAAAGCCGCAAAAACGTTTTTTCTGTCCAATTAAATGATACAAGAAACAGTTTGAACGTCGTCAGTGTTGGTCTCTGGTGTTGGCAAACTAAAATTAGCAACTAACTGCTCGATATACAAGGCCTTTATGCTTCTCGTGTTGCTTTGAATATCTCTCTCGCTAAAACGAGAACAAAAATGAACGGTCAAAAATGTCAAGGCTGTGATGACAATTCACCACACGGATCTTACCTGTGTAAATGAACTCGCCTTTATCTTATGCTATGACCTCTTTTGTTTTCTTCTGTTTAAAACTTACAAGGATATTTTTCAATGAACTCCACATTCTGTTTCGGCACAAGATTCTTCACTCAAGTCAATCTCGATTCAGTCCTTTTGAGCTTCGTTGTTAGCGTTGCTAATGATCCAGCGAACTTGTTTTGTGTGTAGATCTCTGAATTTCGTCGGCCGCAGGTGTCTTTTTTTTCGGGGATAACATTAACAAATAAACGCCTCATATTGATATTATTTCCAAATAGAATACTGATTCTAAATCAGTTCAGAAGGCTAAGAGCCATTTGCAATTGGTTTAAATTCTTTCCAGCTTCACTGCCTTTCCTCAGTGGGCATTAGTTGGTTTTTTTTTACCTACTTGTATAGGCTGGTTTTACCGGCAATTGTTAGTACTGTATGCATGTAGCCACTAACGTATTCAGACTGTATCAAGAAGAACTTAATGATAAATGTGCAAACTAAATGACTGTTGAAACGGTCTGTCGTGGGAAACAACAGAACTTGAAACAGGATTTCAGTAATTAAGAGACGATCAGAGACGAAGAGAAGTTGAAGGCTTGGAGTTCCCAAACTACTGTATGTGTACTGAAAACGCTGTTGTTATGAAAACTAATTAAAGTATAAAGGCACAAAAACATACCTTTTATCAAATGAAGTGAAGGAAAACTGAAGGTTTCTTCTGACTTAATTGACATGATTGTAAAGTTTTTTAAATTTGCATGCAAGCTTGTACTGAACTAGCCATTGTGTTCTTCACGTCGCACGTCACTCAGGCGCTGAAAGCTATGATTATTCCTATCAACTGATATACTAGAGGTTTAACTAGACGAATGAACTGTAAACTTCATGCAAAAATACACCAGGATTTGCAATTTTTAGTCAATAATGTTATCTGCGAAACGAGCAGTGTACCCATTATTAATTGATACATAACCGCTTAGGAATATTCGATCGAATTATATATGCACGAACACTCAAAATGAAATTATGGTGCCCGCAATTTTCTCACTAAATTTAAACTGGGAAAAATTAGCTAGGTTTCCGCGTCTTTGTACTCACGTTTAGGCATTGAAGTAATCCTGTTTGAAAGTCCCAGTTTTATCTCCAAAGATTTCCTCAATCACAACATTTAACATTAAAACAGCATATAAATCTTTCCATTATTTTACAATATTTTTACTCCAAATATAGCTACGAATGTCACATTAGTGAAAGCGGCCAGAGTAAACAGCTGAAATAACACCTTTAAAAAACACGGTATTAAAATTGCCAATACATACGCCAATCTTATATTCAAATTCGCACTGCGATTTGTACAGTTCGTCGTTGTAAGTCATTTAACCCAAACAATAGATATTTACTTTAGCGGTTCAGTTATTCGCAAAGATAGTTTTTCTTTGCCGAAAGGTCGTCATTCTTTTTATTTTACGCGAAAATTTAAGACAGAAATTTCGGTTATAACCTTGTTTGAAAAACGAAGCTTAGCTTTTTGTCAAATCCTATTTTTTTCTGGTTTTCCCTGCTTGTTTGTTGCCAAAATAGTATTTTTAGCCCTCGTTTCATTAAAATTCGAGTCCCATAAGTTCTTGGAGCATTTGAACATCTCAGAATCATATATTTTACATTTGACAATCCAACTTGAGAGCAAATGTGACCTTTTCTGGTAGAACTTTCATTTTGAACGGGTTGCAAAGTTAAATTATTAACAGGAAATTTGCTAATCTGTATTTGCAGAGGAAGCAGTTATTTTTAAAATTCATTTAGTTGGACAAAAGAATTAGACTTTTGTTTCAACGTTATGCCACGGCCTTGATCAGACCTGATAACGTATAATAATTTCCTGTTCTTTAAGAAGCGGATTACACAAAGATTTTTGAACCCAAGACTTGTGTGTTAAGTTGACGCGACAAAGCGGGTTAATTGCATCAGCCAAATTTAGTCTTGCTCCAAGAAAGTGTATTTTAGCTATTTACATTGGGTGACAATCTACTTAACGAGAGTAAACAGAAACCTTTCAGCGTCCATAGTAATTTACATCTACCCCCTGAAATGTATCAAAGCCTTCTTTATGAATAATATGCAGCCGTCCAGACGAAAATCCCACATGACACGAACTGCCAGGACTTTGCTAAAATCTTATCCTTCTAAACAAACGGCTATACCGCCCAGTTATTTGAAATTTTTCGGTAGCTTTGAACAACTCTTCTCTCTTACGTACTAACTTCGCATTTATTACTGGGCAGGGGTATACACGGGGGTAATTTTCGCACGATCTCATGCGCACTCTATCTCGTACTGAGTCCTGGCTCCTAACCGCGCGCGCATGTTTGACTATAGATTCTTGGCCCTGACCATTAGGAACGCGGTCTCTTCCACTCCATATTGCGCAAATTCAAACTGAGGGTTTTCACAGCGATAGATCCTACGACTTTCAATTGAGTAAAGCACGGGGGTAGTTTGGTGACAATGTTTTGACGTTAAAACTACGTTGTTGCCACGAGTAACCGGCTTAGTATCCATTGGTAACATATGCGTCACATGCCATAAAAGCCTGCCAAATTATGGAACGGCTGAGTTCGACAAGTTACCATTGGAAACCGAGCCAGTTGCCCATGTTAACAACGTAGTTTAAACGTCAAAACTTTGTCCCCAAACTTCCTTCATGCCTTACGCAACTGATAATCGTAGTCATTGCAGTCAAGGTCACATTCTAAGCAAATGAAATTCAACAAAACTCCAGTCGTTTATTTCATTAAGATCCTGTAATTTAAATTAAGATTTAATAGATTTCCTACATTTGAAATGAAACACTACAAAGGCTTACCCCTGGATACTCGAGAATTTTCTCGCGTGCTTCTCAGTACAGAAAGCTCGGGCCACAGTAACATCAATCCTTCATTTGCAAGCTACCTTATCACACAAAATTAACTATGCATGTTACTAACGCGAATTTCAAAAATTCGCGTCATTTTTTTTTGCACCTTAATTATCGTCAATGTTAAATAAAATCACACTATTTCATAGCATCGTTATTTTAAGACACTTGCATTTCGCGCAAAGTAGCATCTCATCTACCTCTCCGTTAGAGTTAGTCGACATAATTTTAAAACGTATTTAGATTCGTTAATGTAACGATCTTTATCTCCAAGGGGATAGCTCACTTCTAATCCCTTGTGCAAAATGTTCATCGCTTTTCTGTTCTCCCATTAACGAGTATTATACCTCGAGTTCTGTTGTTAAACGTTGTTTTGTCTATGAAAAGAGCAGGCTGCTATATAATAGAGACGATAATGCATCAAATCAGCGTTAATTAAATACATGTAAACGTATACCACACGGAAATTCGCGTTAACTAAATGCGTGTTAACATAACTTTTCAAAAATTCGCGTTAATTTTATAACGCGTAGATTTTGTTCGCGTTGTTAAATTGCTTTGTTATACTCCTATAATAAGGTATTCGAAAAAGTCAACGACTCAAGAAGAAATAGAATTTTACGCTTTTGCAACAAAAAAGAATTAATAGGTGTGTATATATATATGTATATATGAAATCTTTGGTGGTTAAAAATATAGCTTTAGCCATTTATAACTGTGTACATTATAAGATACATATTTAAGTATATTTACATTTTCGTGATATTATTATTAAAATACCGTGGATGTACAATAATGTGGGCTTCGCTTACCGTTAACAACTGTTTTAGCTACCCAGCTTTTAAAAGACTGAAACTACTTCGCCTTCTCTAATATCTTTGCTAATTCATTGTGTTTACAACAATGCGGACTATTTTCAGTCCCTTTAGCTATCAAAAGAGTTAGTTTAACTAGTAACTGGTGATTGCACCTCACCAATACTTGTCAATCAGACAAGCCAAGGTCACAATCTACAATAAAAACATTTTTCCTTGTAAATATATTATATATTCTCAGGCTATTTGAATATATTGTCCGAGGGATGAAAGCATACACGAATTCAAAAAAGGATATTCCTAGAAATGTACATGAAACAACTTGCATACTGGAGCACTATTTTGTGCATCAAGTGTCACTTTAATAGCGACGTGGTATTATCATATTCATACAGTCGACAGTTTATGGACAACATTGACCTTATTAACTTCATTTTGAAACATACTGTTTTTTTTTGTCACTAGAAACTTGGTAAAGAACGAAATATTTTCCCATAATGAAAACATTTACATAAACGAGGTACATACACGCACGTATATTGTCATTAAAGACTTACACTTTCACAAAATACCAAGACACCACAGATAAATCTACATTAAGTTAAAACATATTGCTGTTAACTTGTTGAAAATGTTGTCTAAATTCTTTTTTTTTTTAATTTCTTGCGCGCCGCCATTTTGGATCTTATGACGTCACACAGTTAATCAAAACTCACGGCAGAAGGGAAATACAAAACCCAAAATGACTATCATTTTCGTTAAAACTATTCAGTTTTCCTTCGTTGTTAATAAATTTCCTGTTTAAGCATATTTCAACCACTTTACTAACGCAAATCCTTCGAACGATTATTGCTCTTAATTTTTCTGAAGTATGTCTCATCGAACATTGTTTCTTAAAGGATCTCAAAATTTCAGTTTTCTTGTTACAGTAATAAGCTAGTAAGGTATAACACTATTTACATTTTACAATCGGCCCTTTTCTTCCGGAGTCACTGGGCCGTTTCTGGAGCACGCAATGCAGCCCCCTGTAAGAAGGAACCCACAATAAGGGGTTGAGTTAATGAGGTTCCCACTGCACTCAGGCGTTCAATCGTGGTCCTTTACATAAGATGTCATCTTAACGGGTCGTCTAGACGGAGCCATTTACAAATTAGCCTCGATTTGTTGGCTGAGCTCCACAAGTTCCGTCAATGATTCTTCATCCATTCCTATCAGAGAGGCTTCGCAATTGATCTCTTCCCCGTCCCCATTTTCAATTTCTTCGTCGTCGTCGTCGTCCTCGTCTTCGTCAAAACTCTCGTCCCTGTTAAAGCTGTTTGTTTTGAACATTGGACACATGCCCGCTACGGTGGTTCTTCGCCGCAGGGGAACCTTGTTGTTGTTTTCTTTATCATTCCTCAAGCTTTCCAGCTTCTCGTTTACCGATGAGATGTCTACGGAGCTCAGTCTCCGGGTGGGCAGCCCGTCTGGTACATTATGGCGGTACGCCGCCGGCCCAGTCTCGCTCCGCCGTTTCATCCCGGGGGAATGGGTCGGGGAGGCCATTGGTGATCTGAACATGCAGATGCTGTTGGGTGCCACGGAGGCGGCGATGTCCATAATTGATGGCTGTTGCGTTGCGTTCTTGCTCTTTTTGAGGAAGAAACATGGCAATGGATTGGGGATCTCTGTGTTTGGGGTGAACTCAAATTCAGTGGACCCTCGAAGATAGCTGATTACAAGAAAAGCAAGATGAAGTTTGATCTCTTGATTTTTATGGCACGACTGCAACTTGATAATAATAACAATGCAATAGGCCATTTCCGAGTTACATTTTGCCTCTGTGTCAAAACGAGTCTTCGTGCGAAACCATTCATATGAAAATGAGTTTCACCTACACGTCCATTTTCATGCAAATCAAACTCATTTTCATTTGAATGGTTTCGCACGAGGACTCGTTTTGAAAATGAGGCAAAGGGCAACTCGGAAATGGCCTACATCCCATCCAAGGGTAGTAGTAACATTCCTCTCCGTTTCACACTACGAAACGCGGAGTTATGACGGGGAGATACAGGGGGGTATGAACTTTCCCCTTCCCGTACCTTTTACTCCTAGTTCCCGACCCTTTCTTGGTGGTTCCCGTCCCGTAATGGTTTACAAAGCTTATTTGAACTGCAAATTACTAGTTAATATTTGAACAATAAATAAATTAAAAATACATACGTAATGCTATTTCTATAGCAAACTATAACGCAATGTTGCGAAAGTTTTTTCCAATTCTCCCGGTTCCCGCGGCCTTGGGAATTCCTCTTCCCGCGCTCTCTTATCCCGCTTCCCGTACCCCTCCCGCCCGCTATCCCATCGCACTATCAGAGCGTTAGCTTGTTGAGCCACTAGACCCCGAAAACACGCTGCTGACTCTACTTTCCGCACTTCAAGCCCGAGGTTCCTATGATCAAATAGTCAACGAGGTGCAGTCGAGTTGATAATCGCTCATAGAAACTCTAAACTCTAACTCTTAGTAGAAACTCTAAACTGGCTGCAGTCCAAAAGCTACAATTTTATGTACAAGAAAAATTATCCATTTAAAAGAAACGCGCGCGCGATTGTGTTTCTATCAGCGAATACAATCAATTAGATTCGCAGATATCCAATAGAACACGGGTCATTTTCTACTAAAAGCGGTTATTCTATCTTACCGTTTGGTGTCGTAGCTTACGTTGATGAAGCCTGGTTTACTGCCCGACTCCATTTTGTTCGCCAGAGTAACCGTGCTTCCAAACAAACAGTACCTAGGCATCATCTTGCCAACAACACCTGCCATGACGGAACCACTGTGAATTCCGATGCGAATCTGCAAAAGAAAGTAAACTCAATCATTTTATTTGCATCCACACTAGTTCTTTCACAAACTTAGTTATGTCGAGGGCAAACACCGCAAAATGAAAATTTTTGCAGAATATGCAGTCGCGTCGTGACGTGCTCTGTGTTTTTTTTTACACGCTTTCCAATTCGTGTATTGGGCGCATCTTTAAGCTGCAGGGGTGGGCTCGGTAAGAAAACGTCTTTAAAAGCCCCGCAAACAAGGAAACCCAGCCTTTTGTGTTGTTGTTTCCCCGTTTAGATCGGAGGAGCGCGTAGATAGTCTCCTTCGCAGCAGTTTTGCTCGTCACGCAACGCTTCCTCCCCCACGGACTAGCGGGTAAATAGAGGCTAATTACATCTTTCTAGACTTATCTTTTCTGATGAAGTGTACCTTGAGTGGAGTCTTGTCGACTGGTGAGAGAACCTTGTTAGACGCCTCCATCATTGAACATGCCATATGCGCTACCTTCGTTGCGTGATTGTCGCATGGCTTTGGAAGACCGCCCACCACCATGTAAGCGTCACCGATTGTCTCCACCTGCGAAGTAACCATAAATTGGAGCTATCAGCGAAAAAAAAAGAAGATTTCCGCCCGTTCCTTTGTGTCGTTCCCTCCTCTATGTGCATCTCACTCGGGCAGTGTCTCTGATTGGAAGAATTGATAACCAATCAGA
Source organism: Meandrina meandrites (assembly GCA_963693305.1). NCBI lineage: Eukaryota > Metazoa > Cnidaria > Anthozoa > Scleractinia > Meandrinidae > Meandrina > Meandrina meandrites. Next base: position 32,693,904 of record OY855910.1, read on the forward strand.
AATACTGCTTGGCTTAAGTCAGGGGTTGTGTATGGAATAGACAAAATCGGCTGTTGCCATCCATATCAGACCACATGATAATTCATTTGGGATGTTATAATTGTATAATTTCTCGCATGTAACTGATCGCAGTCGGGAGAACAAGTGCCAGTTGATGGCGCGATCACTTCTCCGAGAAGTGACTGAGCCCGCGGTTTTCGTACCAGAAGTTGCTAAGCAACATGATGCATTTGTACGTACGATTGGCTACGGAATACTCGTGAGCGCTCGCGCTAGTTTTTGATTGGATGAAATAATTCGGGAACTCTTCGAGTGCTTCAACGAAGATTTACCAAAACTGGAACTTGTTCCCCAGACTGATCGAGTGAATCATCACGTGGTCCGAATTGGGTGACAACAAGGATGTAAACTAGTTAACCCGATTTTGTCTATCATAATTCCTTTTAGGTGATAGCAAATGGAGATCTGCTTTCTGCTTAGGCTAATTAGCTTCTCAAAGGTGTCAGCGTTTTCCACAAGACAATTTGTACGAAAACAAACTTGTTTCTAGTTGAACTTCGGGAATTCTCCTTCGCATACACCCCTGCGCTAAAAAAAGTCGCAAAATGAGACCATTCTTCGTAACAGTGAGCAACAATTATTCTCAACCCTCAAACCTCCGCCGATGACGAACGGAAGAAAAAAAATTCACACCGGCGGAAAGCTAAGGTTTCTAATTACTCTAAAAGCTAAAGATCTGAGGATTATGTAGGATTTGAAGATGATATCCCCCTTTTAACGAGTTTTGATTATTAAAAATGTATGGCGAATTGAGAAGTCGATTTTGCTGAAGAAATCAACGGTAAACGAAAAGCAAGCGATAAATTTTGTTTTGGCTTTCAAATTAATTTATCGATTCTCTTGCCAAAGCAAACCGTTTCGTCTTGATAGCTTTTACAAAACCTTAAACTTTCCTTTGTCAGCTATTTGAGGCTTATAACAACAACAAAATTAAGACAAATTTCACCAACATCTTAATTGGACCACATCCCTTTGATCTTGCCGGTTAAGGCAATTGCAATTAATATTTGAAAAGAAATTAACTTTCGTGGAAAAGTAGAATTAACTTAAAATAAATTCTGCGATTTTATTTTTCTCGAAGAAACTACCTTTCATTTGTCATACAGCAGTTGCATGTTTTATTCGCAGTTGAACGAAACAAAACACGAGAAAAACTTCAAAAGTGCTGGCCATCAAATTGACTTTTACATGTCTTCGAACACATCTTACATGGGGGTAAATTTCGGCCGTCTTAGAACCTTTTTAATTGCGCTCGAATTTTCCGAAATTTGGCGGAAGATATAAGGGTTTTCAGGGGAAAGGATCGATTCTGTGATTATTTCACTAACTGTTAGAAAAAACTGTTGAAAAACTACAGCAGGAGACAAATTTGTTTGTAAACTACGCGCAAACCCTTTTAATCGAAATATGCAAATTATATCGAAATTACGAAACGGAATACCTTCGTTACGATCACATTTTCTTTCGATCAGATGAATGAGATAGCTAATTGCGAAACGCGAATTTCTAATTTTGAATATCCGTTAATTTCGAGCGAGGGTTCTAAACTCGACCAAAATCGCACACATCTACAGAAATTATAGCGTTTTATGCCTCCTACCAAGATGGCGCCGGAAGCCAGGAGAAATGCTTTTGATTGCTTGTATGAATAACAAATTGACTATAGTCATACACAAATGACTTCTAGTCAGCAAACAGCTGTATCTATATTTAAGTCCAGCAAGTCGTGGGATAAAAAAATTGTTTCAAACTAAGAGGCTTGATTTTTGCATAGATATTTCGATTTCTCCTCCGACATTTTCCGCTGATCGCTCCACGTTCCGCCATGGACGAAAGAAAGCAATCTCTTTCAGGAAACAGCTCCTAAATGTGATAGCGAAATACCACTTCAATTTATAAATAATCGATAACTTTTTGTCAGTTCATTTAGAATTCATAACTTAAACGACAACATAATAAATAAATGGTCGATATTTAAACTAAATAAGATGATTTCTTTTTTATCTCTACTGAGAAGTTTTAATTTTTAAATGTTTTGTATGTTTTTTTAAAGTCATTGCGAGACTAAATTCACCGAAAGCAAATGGCAGACATTAAAACAACATTGCGGCCCGTCAAAATTGCGTAAAACATTACCTCTGATGTAAAGGTGAAAGGCAAATTAATTTTTATTATCGCAAGTTGTGATTAGGACGTCAAACAAATGGGAAAAAAAAACTATTAATTAGACGGTTTAAATATTATGGTTTGGGGAGTAGTCAAAATAACCGATAACATAAGTTATCATGACGGTTGAGTGTAAATGTTGTAGACATTTCAAAACACCAAGATAACCTATTAATTTTTTAGAAAAATTAGGCAAAGGCCATTTGACATTTGTGGGTGATAACATAAATTTGTATATCAGAAGAATTTCGCACAAGCACGTAGCCATTTCACAGATGGAGAAAAAATAGGCATTTTATTTGATGCCAAACCGCAGGTCGTCACTTGATTTTACACTATAATAAAATTTCATGTCGTTAACGCCCACATCGCCCAACAGGACTCTGTTTTGTTTTTAATATATTCTAAGCTTTTAATCTTTCTTCATTCCACCTTTGGGTAAGTAAATCTCTGTGGCTGCCTTCGAGTAAATAAATCTCTGTGGCTGCGTGAAAAATACTCTGATCGCTGGAATAAAAGCACTTATTGCAGGTAAAATCGAATCAAAAAATAAGTCGAGTGCCGGCAGATAATCTTAAGGACAAAAAAGCTACTTGGGGTCGAATTAGAATAGAAAAATAAACAAAAACCTCTTATGCAGGAAGTCTGTAAAGCCTTTCTAAACAAATACGACTGTCACATACGCACAATAATCAAATATCTGAAGTAAAATTTGCATAAAATGTTTGTAGTAGCCGTATATAAATGATGAAGAAGGAAATTTTGTTAATGAAAAAAGAGTTTCTGAGGTGAACCTGTCTTCATGAATGATTAATCGCAAAGAGTGAAACAAATGCGAGATCTCACGCAATAATATTCTGATAATAAGGTCGTAAAACGTTACCAAGATTTTCTTTATCTTTTTGCGGGTGCTATAAAATGAGCGAATACAACTGCGAGAGAACTGAAATTCACCGAACCGAAGCCGCGAAATACGATCATGTCGTTTGTTTGCTATTTGGCGCGAAATTAATTCGCGGTCGATCCAAGATGTCATCGCTAATATAACCCGCTAAACGAATAGGCCGAAGGTCTTTTCAAGAACGGCAAAATCGCAAACATTTGTAAAAGACGCCAGCTAGTTGTTCGGCGTTTTGGTAAACATTTGTCAATCACACAAGACAAAGACGGCTCCCCCTAAATGACAATAGCGGAGTTTTAAAGGGAAAAGTTAAGTTTATTTTTGGAGCACAAACTTACCTTGTAAACATCGTTCATCCCGCTTAGCATGTCGAAGTAGGTGTAGAGCTTGTTCAGCATCCGCACAATGTCCATGGGTACAATTTTGTCGTCGGAACATAGCGCTGTAAATCCGACGATGTCGCTGAATAGTATTGTAACAAGTTTGTAGTTTTCAGCCGGTACCGGTTGGTTTAACCGCAGCTTAGCCGCGACTTCTTGGGGTAGAATCGAGTGCAGCAAGTCATCCGTGCGCTTCTTGTTCTCTGTCAATTTGCTTTCTACTTTCCTTAGATCGTTGCTAGTTTCTTCCAGCTTTTCGACCAATTCTCTCTCGGCTCTCCTCGCTTGCGACATGAAAATAAGGTCGCGCGTAGCATCGTGAACCGGAATATCATTGAAATATACACCCAACTGTTTAAAACTCTCCAGGTTGCTCGCCCGAGGGGAACACAGGAATAGAACACTATCGTTCTTAGGTATATAGATCATTTGACCCTTCAGGCGCAGAGTTGGATTGGCTACACTCATCCTTCGGCCGTCGGGGATATCAGGCGGGCTGGGAGCAATCGCAAATCTGAGGGCAGACTGTTTGGCCGAGACGATAAATACTGTGTTGATATGGGACAACACAGTTTCGAAGGTAAAATCCATCCGCGGTCTTGCTAGTTCGAACGCGTCCGTAAACGGGAATGGGTTGCCAGTGGCATAGCGTTTGTTTAAGATCCGCATCATTGCTACTCCAGTTTGCGTGATGTTCAGTTTTCTATCGAACATCACGTGGAATGGAAACGCTTTGCAAAACGACAACAGATTCATACCTCCGCGTTGCTTTTTTAACGCCTTCTGTCCAGTATCTGTCAGCTGAGCAGCGCGTTGCCCCGGAAGGGTGTTTAAATCAAACGTCTGAAGGCCTAGTTTGGAGTGGGTCGCATTGTTACAACCGGTCTCTCTAATTGCAAACACAACATGCCCTTGATCGTCCGTACGCGCTTGCTTCACTGAAACTACAACTTCAGTGTTCAGCATCTCCTTAGCGACCGCTTTCACGATTCCAATCACAATATGCTCTAGACCCTGCCTTCTCGAGTAGTAGTGCAATAGTAAGGTGCCGTCAGATGTCTCCGTACAGCGGAACGACGGTGCTTCCATTCCGGGATAAATCGTAGCAAGATGGTCATGGAGCGCATCCAAATTGCACAAAAAATCTCGCAGATTTCTGCCCAGCACTTTCAAAATGCGGTCATAGCCCGACTGTACGCAGTAATCCAAAAAGTGAGCACCAAATGCTTCCAAAACATCGTTTAAAGGTAGACCTGAAATAAGTAATTGAAGAGCTGTAGTTTATGTTTTCAAACTTTCGAATACCGCCGGTAACATTACACTTCTGACCTACTTAGCTAACGTTGGTTACATTGTGAAGGGATTTACAGCATAATACCACTCATGCGGCCTGTTTTAGAACGCGTTCTTTATGAATACAACTTTTCAGATATAAAGCTACATTCTGTGAAAAATGAACAAGTTGTAAGTAAAATGCATACCTAAAGTCTCACAGGCCGCAGCAACCAAGCTAAGTGTCTCTTCATCATCGTAAATTTTGTGAATAAGATATGAACCGCCGTCGAGCTCAACCCCAGCTTTCTCGCTAAACGACAAAAAAGAAAACAAATCAATGCTTGCGTTATGAAGAGCTCGCTTGACGAGTCGTTTTCAAGCCGTTCGAAAACTTATTTATGTACGCTTACATGATCGATTGCCACACGTCTTCACCAAACTTGCTGATTACCAAGTCCGCGAGAGCGCAGTGCACAAAACCGTACTGTAACAGAAAAGAAGATGCAATTAACAACATGCGAAAGTAACGTTCTGGAAGATTTAAGTAACAAATGCGCGAAGCCCTTACCATAATTTCGCCAGAGGTCCGCAAAGTTGGCCTTCTTTTGTAAACCGACTTTCGGCTCGCTTCTAATGGTTTTCCTGATTGTTTGCCGTGTCAGTCACGTGTCACTCTATCTGCCAAAGCATCTGGGCTGTAATTATTGGCGATAGCTCCGGCCATCCAATCAGCTTGTATTGCTATTGTCAATAGGACACCTTCACATTCTATAGTGGCGTATCTGAAAGCAATCGGCTTGTCAAAATTCGCTTAGTGGCAGAGATGTACTGATTTTGTCTTTGAACAGAACATCCGATATTGCAATCGAGCCGTCTGAAACATCATTGACAAGTTTCACTGCCTATCACGTATATTTTGTTACACTCAATGCCCACAGCCCGCACAGAGCAGCATTGCAAGCATAACACAACAGAACTTAAGCACATAATTCTAGTTTCATTATTCACTTTTCTTCATGTCCTGTGTGCAATCAATGCGAAAAATAAACAAACAATTCAGCCAGGGACACGCTGGCTGTCAAACACCTATTGGTTTCGGGCAATGTTTTCTTCAATCAGCTTATAAACCTTTCGTGTCTCCATGTTTCTTTTCATCGTTAGCGATAACGTTGTTGTCAACATGGGCTCTTTCACCAGATGCGGCGAGGTCAATCGCAATTTTATACCCTCAACAACAACAGAAAAATGCGATGCTCGATAGCTTCTTTCAAAGCGTAATCTCATTATTTTGATAGAAAGATCTCGATGCAACATCCACCGTGACAGGCTTTTGTTTGCTGTAATCGGACATTCAAAAGCCATCCCAAAAAAATGAAGCAATATTGTATTTATGAAAACAACAGCGGGGGGTATGCTCTCAACTCATCGAATACCATTTGCTGAGCTCCAATGAACACACATCACCTGAGCTTAAAGTGTCTAACTAGAAGAAGCACTATAAAAATAGCTATCACCCAAGGGTAGATGATAGTTTAAAATGCTGTTATTTTGAAACAGATCGCCTTGAGTTCGTGCATTTGACAAGGAAGCAGACGACCGCAGTAATTTTATCGGCCTTTGACTTTTATATTGCTTTCAAATAATAGATAATTTCGTAAAGTAAATTTTACGCCGTACGTGACTGCACCAGTAGTTGTGAAAAATACACACCTTAGCCTTTGTCGTAAACACGATAAGCTGTGACTTTGAGCCCTATGACGTTTTTAAACTATAGCGTTTTTGTCAAAACATCGCATGTGACTGAAGCACGCTTGGCTTCATTTCAGCTTCATTAAGGCAACCCAATACACCAAATTTAGGTTACAGGCTTGATTTCTTATCAGTCTGTTTTGCCATTAATAAATGCCTTGGGCTAAACTTGTAAGCTAAAAACACCACCGATATAACTGTTTTTAAGTCGATTCTTTTGGTTTCACCTAGAGATGTCCACTAGCCATTTTGTTATGCGGAAACGCACAGACTCAAAAACAAACTTCGGCGTTTGAATCGTAAATTGCGGAAGCATCAGTTACTTTCTCACCTTACGTCGCTTTTGTCACTTTCAAAATCCCATCAGCGAATCCGATCAGATTATTAAATCGTGGGAGATTTGGAGATTTCGTTAAACTGATCAGCGAATTATATAAGGGGGGAAAAATTTGTCGCAGAATGAAATTCAATAATCATAGCCCTATTATTTGAAAATAAACCGGCTCAAATTTATGAACATAACCAAAAAGAGATATTGTTGCTTAGCAGCGGAGAATATTTGAAAGGTTTTTAATTTGCAGTGCTATATTTGGCTGCAGAAGATATAAATTTTCCATCATAAACTGATCGAAAGAAAACCAACAACCTATTCTCTTTAAATCAGGCAAAGTGTTATTCAAGTAAAGAAGCTTACTTCCCAGGCGCAAACTAAACAAAGTGCAATCACTTTTATAACAGACTACAAAGCTTGCCGAAAAAGTGCTAGAAATCGATCCTGAAATTCACTGTCTTTAAATTTTCTCAATGATATATTTCGTAGCTATGTGTAAAGTTCAAGGAATTGAAATTCCCTCGCTTTGTTATGCAAAAAGGCGGTAGAATTGAACAATGTCCGCGCTGGAAAGTTCACATGGTCTATATAGTTGGTAAAATGAATTTAAAAAATTCCCTTCATAAATTATTTGTAATATTTGCGCCGCAAATTCCCTCATTATAATTTGCCGGGGTTTTAAAATTTATACATTTAATTATAATTTCCCGGGGTTTTAATATTAATACATTTAGAAGTGCCTCATGTTGTGTTGTGTTATTTTACGGACCTCCGTCATCAAGCTGCACATATAACCAACTCGAATTACTGAGTGACCCATAGTTTTACGAACACCATGCTACAAGACTGATTTTTGTTTCCATTTTTCATTACAAAACGATTTTTGATATTCACATCGCAGGAGAAAAGTGGATAACAAAACTTTTGACCATAATTAATGCAAAATCTGATAGATCAAATGTATAAGGCATAGCAATCAAATATTGGTTGTGAACGATTTTGAGTATTGTTTCAAAAACCAAAATTTCCCAATTTCAGTCAAATTTATTAGATTTATCTGTTTTACAGTCCCAGAATTGTACACGCCTTCCAATACACAAATTGTAGTTTAAATCGAGATGATATGCAAATTGAATCGGAAAAAGAGTAAGGAAAAAGGCGAGTAATTCCGGGCAATATTGAAAATATCCAAGACCATTGCAATTGATGGTAAAATTGCTTACAATACTCACGTAAGGAAAATAACATCAGGCGATATGTTAAAATTTTAGATAAACATGTCAACTAACCTAGTCATGTTGTGCTTAATATAACTTGACAAGACTTTTATGGACCTTTCGGGCGACAACAAATGCATGCCAGCTTTCTTATTCCTTTTCAATACTCTGTATTAATTTTGAAACGCAGAAAACGTTTTCGAACATATTTCAATCAATGGACTTACCATTTTAAACCACATTTTGTCATTGTAACACGAAGTTTAAGATTCCGTGACTCCCGGTCAGACAGATCAAAGTACATTTCCATAAGGTGAGGTTGAAAGTGAATAAATATGAATGTGGAGATAATGTAATTTATATAGTCATTTCTTGTATTATATATTTGACAATATCATTTTCAATAATGCATGGTATTGATAAGGGTCTGTTCTATATATAATCTTCACCATTTTGATGCAACCCAAACTTGACATTTATTGCATCAACTCATGGGAGCATTCTTTTATGTATATCAAAGAAAATTTCACAAAAAGCTATTTTATTAGCTATGTTGAAATGAAAATGAACTTCAGCAATCGTTAATCACTGAGTTTTCGCGTTAGATATATGTGAAATTCAACGCCTGGACGTTTTTAACTGGGAAAATTTCTCGAGCGTTAAAGAAGCGTCGAGAAATTTTTAAAGCGATAATTTTTTTTTCACGCTGGGCGGCGCTTAAATTCTTTCACTCGCCGAGGGCTGAAATCATTTTTCACACGCCTGTAAAAAATGTTTGTAAAGTTGAAAGGCCAACATAGCTGCCCTAATCAAATCAATCAATTATTCTGTATGCCATCGGCCTTCTTGTCATCATAGTAAATCCTTTTAAAATATGCTGTTGCTTTGGCTGAAAGATGCTTGACTGTTTCGGATCAATGAAGTGCTGAGATTCATACCCAAGATTGGTAAAATACCAATAGATAAAACTGAATGATAGAAATAGTTCCATCATCTTCCGTTTCCACCGTGGCTTTCTCCATTGTTGCTATATATGGCTTGGATAAAATTAAAACGCTAACAGGGGCAACGGAGAAGGATACTTTACAGTTTGGGGTGAAGCAATGAGTGCAATTTGAGTAAAAATGTTGTTTATGAGAAGATTGTGATAGTACTGTAATAAAATTAGAAAAAAAAGGTCTTTCGGCGAGGGAATGAAAAAGTTACACGTAAGAAATGGAATTAAAGTCCTTTCGGAGACCGGTGGTCACATAAACAGATTAGCAGTTGATTAACTCTCCGGTTTCGATAGAAATGAAGCAGTTACGAGTTTTGTTACAATCCTGGATGGGGGGCGCGGTGACCTAATGGTTAGTGTGCTGGACAACCCGGATCGAGTGGTCTTGGTTCTAGCATTACCTCTCCATAACCTCTTCCCACCAAGGTGTATAAATGGGGCGGAAGGGGGGGGGGGGGGGGGATACCGGCGAATTTAATGCTGGGTAAGTGTAACTCTGCAATAGATTAGCATCCCATCCAGGGGGAGGGGGTAGAAATGCTCTTAGTCGCTTTATGGCACGGAAACCAGGATAAGCTCCGGTCTGATGAGCCACTAGGCTCAAACACAGACTTACCTGGATGCGATGCAAGTTCATCACAGGTTACCCCCACTCCCCCTCCCACTCCTCCCCCGGCATTCTGTCAGGTCGCCGGTGCCCACTAATGAGAGTGAGAAGTGTAATAGCCCCCAAAATAAACCCAACATAATGACCCTGGCCTGTGCGTGCTCCAACCCGGCGGACAGTTCGATCGAGGGTCTAAAATGCTAATCATTGTGGGCATGCTAACCGTGTGCCCCACGTAAAAAGCATTCTGTTTATTCGAGAAAGTAAGTACGGCTGCCAGAGTAAGCTGAAAAGAGCCCCAATGAATTAAGACACCCAGCGAGTCCTTAACCCATCTGTCAACTATGTTCCTCAATCGCTTTAATGAGGAGCTATAAAGATATTAGATGCTGATGTGAACAGAGTGAGATTTAAAAGCTCATGTTAAGAATGTTCAAAGCTGCAACTAGCTAATGATACATACACTGTTGAAAGTATTTGAAACCCATTTTATCGAAAATAGACGAAATATATATATTGAGTACTTGACACCATCACAACAGATAGCCAGTACTACAATATTGTATTTTTATCACACGAATGCACCTGTGACCGCGTCCTTGCCTTTATCAAATATATTTAGCTTAACTATTTGCTGCGAGTCTATCTTTCATTGACCAAAATACTCCAGCGTATCTCGACACGGAACGCTAACAGGGTGCGAGCAGATAGCTTTTTCATCTTGTAATTTGGTGGAGTGAAAGTGAGGGAAATAACAATAGCATTGCTATTTGTATTTCAGTGAGAAACGGATAGAAAAGGTATTATTTGACAGTTAGAATATCCGCAGGTTCTTTAAATCTGCTCGTTTGACCCATATCACTACAAATTTCAAATTGGTTTAATAGCTTTTCTTTATCTTAATCTGCATGTGCTGCTTGCTACCTGCAAATGATGGTAGGTACATTAGTATCTTTGTAAGGTCGAGAGAGATTAATGCTACAAAAGTAATTGAATTTTAGGCTTGACAAGAAAACGATGTATCAGTTTGTGTTGTCAATAGATCGTATACACGTGTAGCCAACAGCACGTGTGGGCTTTCAGTGTCATAATTTCTTTGTCATTCACTGCGCCACGAGAAAGATATACTTTGTCAATCGGAGAAAAAAGTATCCGCTTTTGACAACTTTTCGTTGACGTTCGCTAGAAACGTGCCCAGTTCTTTTTGTAAAATTACAAAGTTGCATGCTACAAGGAAACACCGTCTCTGTCGAATAGAGCTGGCCAAAAGAGGTGCTGGATCAATTTTCGAACAAATCTCGACGGAATAATAAAAGTACTTGTGAAATGTAACCAAACTTTTACTCGAAAGAGGACTTACTCTAAAACTTTGAATTTGAGAAACAATGTCATCTCTAGGATCTTGTCCACTCAAAGAAGCCTGCGTTGCAGACAAACTAAACCCCTTACTATATACCGGGGTTTAGATCGTCTGCGACGCAGGCTTGCTCAAAGGCACCATGGCACCATGTTCCTACTATCACCCGAAGACTAAACTGCCATAACTCGCGCGCGCTTGTGAAGGGTACGTGAATTCAGTTATAAATTAAATTAGTATAGGGAATTGAGTGAAGTAGATGGAAACACGAGAACTGTCATTTCACCTTGAAAAAGTAACCGACACAAGCACAAGCATAAGGACAAACAATGATGGACCATCATTTTTCTTTTTCTTGTGCTTACATCGTTAGTGAGAACCAGTACAAAAGACCCTAAAGTGCAAACCGGCCAATCATGAACAATGACAGAACTTGAGATGATCGAACCAGTTCCTTCATGCGATCATTTTATCCATCAGACGTCTCAGGCGGAGGGGACCCGAGTACTGCAAGTGAACAGCCAGCGAGCGCCTCGTTCCAATAACCCCCCCCCCCCCCCCCCCTCCTGAAATGAGCGGCTTCTAGTCGAGGGTATTTCTGCAATGATCACTCCTATCTCCCATAAGCCCGTCGTGCCAGGGAGGCCTGGTGGCCTACTGGTTAGTGCGAGACCTCTGTTGTTCTTGGGCAAGACACTACCCCCATAGTGCCTCTCTCCACTTAGGTTTATAAATGGATATATAGCTCCCAACTGTTCAATCAGCCTTGCTTTTCTTCGTTTATAAATGGATACCGGCGAATTTACTGCTGGGGATAACCCTGTGGTGGACTAGCATCCAATCCGAGGGCCGAGAGGGAGGGGAGGGGGGTTAGAAGTACTCCTAGTCCCTAGCATACGCTCCGGTACCTGCATATCACAATTTCGTTGTCATGCCGTCGGAACAAAACGAAGACCTGAATGAACGGCGTGTTTTGAACTTTTAATGTAAAAACATTGTGGTATACATCACTTTTAAAAAAAAATCTTCAACAACATCGTTAGTAATATTTACAATTAGAGAGAAAAGTGTGTAAATTTCCGGGGCAGATTTAATAAAATATTACAGTCATGTAAAAAAAGAGAATCATTTACAGTCCGGTACCCGGCCATTACGAACAAGCCTACTGCCTCACTAACTGGCGAACATTACAAACAACCTTAGACCTAATGGTGCTTGAATAACACTCTACGTTTTCTTATTTTTTGGTCCTTCAACACAAGACCTGGCCTACATGCATTATCTTTTTCATCTTGAGGTACACAAATTGTTTTACAACTCGAGAACAAATTTACAATTTACTGCTAAAATTTAAACAATTTCCTTTAAATACTCACGCAGAGAACGTCTTCTACAGATGTACCTTTCAGGTACTTTTTGTTCAACTGGTACAAAGCTACATAGTACTTGCTTTTTTCAGGGGCAACAAACGCCGTTTTTGACAAAATTCTGTTGAAGCCGGCGATTTGTATTATCCAATTAAAAAGTAGCGCGAGCACACTCCAAAAGTTGTCACGTGATAAGAGCACGTCATGTTGCTCAGCAACTTCTTTGACAAAAAAATCGCGGGCTCCTTGAACCCTCGGTACTTGCTGCCCAAGTAGACTAGAATGCCCGTTTAAGTTTAGCTTAAAATAAATTACGCATTAATTACTGTCCTAAAGACGTTTTAGTGTCTCATTTCCTAACAATTGGAAAATGTCTGTAGCGCAATTGTAAATTTAAAAAAGTGTGTTTGCACGTTCAAGTAATAGTTTGTTTTATAAGGCAAAAAAAAAAGAAAAAATTGTTCAGCTTCCAAAGAAAAGTAGCACGATGAAGCGAAAATTGAAGAAATGAACAGACTGCTACAATTTTGTAGTGTGCCTACCATCACAACCTGAAAGAATTTGTTTTCTTTCATCAAACATCCTGTTGTTGTCAAAAAGACATCATTTTAATTTCATAAATTCTTGAAAATAGGTAGAAATCTGTTAAAAAGGGGTCACATTTCTGCATTTCCAAACAGTAGTACTGACGTTCAAATGAACTAGGATTCTTAAAACTTCACTTTTTCAGTCAGCCTATCATAATTATCAGCTCATTCCTCTGAAATGGAAACGACGTTCTATACTTTAAGACTACCTAAAAATGCCTAAAACATCTTCTTTAAATACGATTCCTGCTTTCACTTAATTTAAACCATTACATGTGTAAAAATATCTTGCCATATGGCCTCTCAAAAGGAAAGGCTTTCTTCTGTGTGCATTTCTTGGCCTTTAAAGCAATGTGTCCTTCCAAGTACACGTTATCGTACAGATCTCCAAGATACTCTGTCGTCCCAGGGCCTTGGACGAGCCCGCGCAAGTTCTTGACAAACTCCCTCTTTGTCATTTTGTTTTTCACGTGCGGACTGCTGAGATCCACACTGAGCAGAATCAGTGAGTGGCAGAGAATAAACACACTCTCTGGAATAGAAAAGACCAAAAGAAAATGTTACTATCCCTGTATCCATGTATTGGACGATCAACTTCTAGTAAATGCCTTTTTTCGATATCAGTACCTTGCCAAGCAGACAGCTAGTGACAAGGGTCACAAGACAGACAAGAAAAACCTGGCAGCCAGCTAGATGGATGAATAGGCAGACTGAATGACATTGAGACAGACAGGTGGACAGTCAGTAAGGCAATCCTCCAACAGATAGACAGACAGACAAAAGCAGACATAGCTACCAGCAGACTGACAGGCAGAAGAAAAACCTGGCAGCCAGCTAGATGGTTGAATAGGCAGACAGAATGACATTGAGACAGACAGGTGGACAGTCAGTAAGTCAATCCTCCAACAGACAGACAGACAGACAGACAGACAAGAGCGGACATACCTACCAGCAGACTCACTGGCAGAAGAAAAACCTGGCAGCCAGCTAGTTGGATGAATAGGCAGACAGAATGACATTGAGACAGACAGGAGGACAGTCAGTAAGTCAATCCTCCGACAGACAGACAGACAGACAAAAGCGGACATACCTACTGGCAGACTGACGGCAAGCAGAAGAAAAACCTGGCAGCCAGCTAGATGGATGAATAGGCAGACAGTATGACATTGAGACAGACAGGTGGACAGTCAGTAAGTCAATCTTCTGACAGAAAGACAAACAGACAGACAGACAGGTTAACTGATAGAGATACATGTACAAACAGATTAAACAACAGGAATATGTCATAGCTAAGGAGACAGCCAGTGACAAGACAGACATACAGAGACAGACAGGCAATGAAACGGACAGACCAGCAAGCAAGCAGACATTGACAAGAGGGGAGCATAATTTGAAATAAGAAAGAAAACATCTACCAAGAACACTGCAAACAGTGAGCAAACGACTTACCTGGTGTAAAGGATGTAGCAGGATTTGTAGCACAAAACCGGATTGAAAACTTATTCAAAAGTGTGTCCAAGAATTCCCCTCGTTGATCTGGGGGATAAACTCGTTCAAAAAACTGCCTAAAAAAGAAAGGAAAACATTTGTGAAAAGTAAGAAATACTATAAAAAACAAAGTTAAAGCAATCACGTCAGTTCTTGTACCAAAATACATGTTTTCTGGCTGAAGGGAATCTCAACAAAAGCCATCATGCAAATTGAGTGTTACTGGTTGTTTTGCTGTACAAGGTAATGTGCAACCATAAATTACACGAAGGTTACTCTGTTAAGCTAACAGAGGATACCTGGAACAACAATTACCTTAGAGCCACAGGCAGAAAAATCCCTTCATAATTCTGCATGTTAACAATTTCCTGTAGAACATCTCTTCTGCAATTGATAAAGAATCAAGGCAGATTAGATTACATGGCTAGAATTAATGTGAATGAAACCCAGCTTATCCTGCTAAAATAATGTTGAATAAAAGTAACTTTATTTATATTAGGAGTAATCGTAGATTATGTAGTGCGTTCGATATGCTCGCCATTGATGAACGTGCTACTTGTAACATGCCTTGCGTGATAAAAAAGGTTATTTTCTCCATGCAGGAGACGTTTCGACCGAACATCTTCGGTCTTCATCAGTTTCAAATGTCTTAAAGGCCGTAACAGATTTTTTTTTTACGGTTCACTAACTGGCGCGTGCTACGATAGCAAACGTCGCAAAGCTATTGTTGCGCAAGATCGAATCACGCAAAAGACTTGCCAATTGATGGTATGTCAATACGCTCATTGCCCGCGTTGGGTCTCGCCTAGAGTGCCAAGCCTCAAGGAAAGTCTCTTGCGGTAATCCCTCGCTCTGTCGACAATGGTTGCATGATCGTCAAGCTGAGGCCAATAACGAAAGCGAGGCAAATTGCAGAAGAAATGAAAGCGAGGCAAATTGCAGAAGAAACGAAAGCGAGGAAAATTGCAGAAGAAACGAAATCTCGATTTTTCTTAGCTACACAAGATTAGGGTTGCGTTCTCCTATCGTCGAACGCAATTAACAGTTGAATCCTGATAACACGTACTCTCTACAACTCAAACCTTTTTCAATTCGCCTTAAAGGTCCACATTATCTAGATTCACGTGTATTATATTTTAATGGTAGTGTTTAAAGCTAGAGGCTTGTGTGGTCATGCATATGAAATAAATATTTAACACACATAACATACATGTATATAGTAAAGAACTCCAACTACCATGAGGCTGACAAGTTGCCTATATTTACAAGGCGCGGAGTTCAATTCTGGACTATCAAACACAAATCCATCTAGTGGCAGGCGGGAGGATTGAAACACCAGACCTCTGGATTACTATTCCAGCATCCTAACCACAAGACCATTCCTCCTCTCAGTTTGGCTAGGAGAATTGCTACCTGATGGTGGGCTTTATACAGGAATGCCTGCCATGTGCTACAAAGATGTTTGCAAAAAAACCATCAAGGCAAGAGTGCTGAGGAGCGAGGAGATGAAAGGAAAGAGGAGAGTGCAGCATCAGCACCAGTAGATTCAGGCATGGACTTTGTTTGCAGGAATTGAAACAGGGTGTGCCTTTCCAGGATAGGATTGTACAGCCACGGCAGGCACTGTAAACTCACAAAAGACTCTTAAACTATGGTTCATATTAACCAATTTGTTTCCCGAGACAGACAGAAGCCAACAACGACAGCTGGCTGGTCGACCACATAATTTTATTACTATTGGCGGTATTTTGTCACATTGACCTACCTTGTATTAAGATATTCTCTGACTGACTTTCCGTAAAGCGCACCAGTACAGTTAATAAATTTTGCTATTTCCATAACAGAGTCTTCCAACACATTGTGCCTCACTAAATAAATTATTCCCTGAAATAAACAAACATTTGAACATTGATTAATTCTTGTCTTGCTCATGGTTATAAAAAAGAGCAATAAAAGATATTTTGACTAAAAGTATTTAGAAACGGTTGTTAAATTTAGAAAAGTATTTGAATGTATACAGCATTGGTCTTTTGCACAATACAGGCATTTGATGGATTGTATAAAAGTTTTTGGGCTACGTCATAAGTAATGCTGATTAACTGATGAAAAGAAAACACTTTACTTACTTGATGTGGGTCAAAATTGAAGAGGCATGTCCCCTCGTCTAACAGCATATAAAGTTCCTTGAATGAAATCTTCCCCTAGATAAATGGGAATACAGTACTGAGTGGAGATCTGCTACATATTTTATTGTGGGACTTCACTTCACTGGGGACTTTATTAGGAGAGCTACTGGCCAAAGGCTACCCTGCCCACATACTTGGTTTGTAGTGCTACTGTATACACATGTAATCACAGGTGGAGGTAAAATAGCTTACAGCCAAATCACGGGTGACCAGTACATGTACATGTCTATTTTAAAATTTTTATCAAATGTTCAAATCACAGGGTTGGAAATAAGGAAAACCAGATTGATAAGTTAGGTGACTTTTTGTGAAGGTGCAAATCATTACCCACCCTTTCCACCCCATATATATTTTCAAATGGCTCTTATAAACAATGGTTCTCTTAGCAGCCACAACACTGAAAAAAGATTTGACTGCTTAAATGTATATTTTTTTAATTTTCTTTAAGTTTTGG
Source organism: Meandrina meandrites (assembly GCA_963693305.1). Lineage (NCBI taxonomy): Eukaryota > Metazoa > Cnidaria > Anthozoa > Scleractinia > Meandrinidae > Meandrina > Meandrina meandrites. Next base: position 32,711,026 of record OY855910.1, read on the forward strand.
CTCGTAAATTTGATCGGTAATTACCGATCACCGGCCGTTATTTCCAACCTTGAAATCATGACAGTTCTGAACATGAGTTGCAAGATTCAAATTCCCATACAAACATTGTCAGTTTATTGAAGATAAATAGCTTTAAAATATCATTTTTAGCTGAAATATGAGGTATTTGAAGTTTTTATTTGTTATCTTTTTGGCAAGATTATTTTAGCTTATTTTACACCAAATTCACAACTTTAGAAGGGATTTTACGTGAAACCTTCAATATTCTGTTCAAACATTTGTTCAAATTTACAAAGAGGAATTTGAATGTTCATTTAAAATTGGCAAATTGTGGTCACACATAATGTAGATCGGGTGTAAAAGAACATTTTGGCAACAACAAGCCAACTCTCAAAGAAATGGTGGACCATCCTCATACATGTACCCGTGCATGTTTATGGTTGCATTTTGGGTGATTTGGACATCCATACATGTAGATTAAAATATTGTTACAGGATATATAAAACTAGTGGTACCTATCGGTAGAAGTGCCAACGAGTACAACAAGAGAGAAGGGTTGTGAGGATAATAAATTTATTGTAAATGTTTGACTAAAAGTACACTTTATGATGTGGGTGTGATCAATGTACATTGCATGTATTCGTTGCGGAATGTTTGTGGAATAAACTGATGCGATTTGGTGAAGGCCTAATGAAGGAGTTCTAAAATGATACTAAAGTAGTGAGAAACCTTGTGAAATCCATGTAATTTGAGGGTTGCAAGCCATTGCAGTTCTATGCCGCTATTTTGGAAAGGTGTCAGCTGTTTTTAAGTCCAATAGACCTTAAATCAAAGTGGCTGTGAGCCACTGAAACTCGGAAAATATATAGCCTTTGTTTACTTCATATATAGTAACACAAATAAAGGCTGCATTTTACCCAACCCCCTACCCGCTTCACAAGACTAATTGATTACTAAATTTAATATTAAAGACTCTCTGTCGACTGCAAGTGTTTGTTATTGTTTTGATTCTGGCAATGAAGAAAATCGTTCGAAAATCAAAAAGATTTAGGGCATTCGCGGCCTAAAATAAAATATACCGGTAGAAACAGGTATAAAATGTTTACTTTCGAGGTCATCCAGCTAAGAAATACTTTATTTTGAAATTATGACCTCGCGTCGTGGGGCGCGAGCTACAATTACAATTACAAGCTCCTGTCGCCATACGCATCATTGGTCGTCATTTGAAACAACTCCATAAAATAAATTTCCTTTTTATTTGCTTTTAGAAGCACATATACAGAGTATATATATACAGTACTTAGTGCTCTTAAAATACAAGATGTAGAACTAGAGCAATGAACATTTCGTGGCGATTTCCACACCGCGGTTTGGAATTCCTGCGGAGATTGTTTCGATAAGCGGTCACGTACAGATTCTAAATGCTTTCAGTTCGATCTTTTTTCAGTCCGAAAGAACGCACTTTTCATCGAAATAAAAATTTCAAATAATCTCAATAAAGCTTACTTGGTACTGGAAGAATCTACTGGCAATGCGAAGGGAAGTAATTCTGCAGCGATTCAGTGTCACTCAGCTCAATACTGCAACAAACGTGAGCAGTTTTCACTTTGCCTGTATCCGAGGTCATCTTCTTTGTTTCTCCATTGATTCTGGGCAGATTTTCTTGAATAAATCTTTTCGGAAGAGCCTCTGGTTACAGTCTAGGCCTTACGCAGGCGATTCTTGGCACCCGCCATGCATGGCTAAAAGCAGGCCGTTGTTTAGCTTCTCACACATGTGAGTTTGCGGATCACGTATCGACGCCATGAATCATGCATCGTGCACGTGCTGAACAAATAAGTAGCGCGCTGATTGGCCACAACTATGACAAATTGTGCACGTGCTGAACAGTTTCTGCTCAACAGATTGGCTAAAAACATCAGACATTGTGTCGTCACGATCTACCTTACATTACATTACATTACTTACATTTCTACATTTTGAAGCGTTTGTGAGATTTTTTCCGCACATACAAATCTTCTCACGGCTCTATAATCTGCCGCCTCGTCAGGCCTTCTGGTCTTCCAGAAGGCCTGACTCGTTGGCAATAAATGCCATGCAATGTATGCAAAAGCGATGATGTTTCAAAACAGGTCTTAAACAATTTCAGGAAATTTGTCAAAAAAAAATTATCGTAAATAAAAGTAGCTTAACTTCTGTGTTGAATGATTGTTGAAAGTTGCATTATCTTGTAGCATGACATCCGATATACGATATGCGATACTAGGGCTGCAACGATACACCGGTGCACCGGTGAACCGCGATATTTTTTGTCACGATACGAATATCGATATTTGAATGGGATATCGCTGTATCGCAAAACAACAAAATATTTCTCATCAAAAATGAAAAATTACTTTACCAACATTCAGAAATTACTGTTTTAATCAGTCTTATGACTCCTTACCCAAGTACAGGCCTTTTTTTAGCCACAGCGCTTCATCGTTGCTTAGTATCGCTTCGCATGCACGTATTTATCAAGATGGCGGCACGAAAGTATGCGTAGTTTCAATAAGTTGTCAGCTGACACAGTCTTATGCGCCCGCAACAAAAACACGCGGTTCGTTCGTCACGTTGGTTCTTTCGTCAAAATATCTTCCTCGGCAGTTTCAACTGGCACCGTCCTCTTATAAGTCAAAGGTATGGAAAGACTTTGGATTCAAAGTTTTTTACGATGGCCAAGGAGTTAGACACTTCTCGTTATATTGTTGTGTTATTTTTTACCATTTGTTAATTGTTATCAATGGAAATTAAAGATTCCAAAGCAGTTTAGTAACATTACGTCACTTGTTAGTTGTATGTTATGATGTATCGTATCGTGTATCGTATCGTGGCACTTGTACCGAGATATGTATTGGTTGCTAAGAAAATGTATCGTTGCAGCCCTATGCGATACAAGGTCAAACGCTGTCTTGACACCGGCCCTTTTGTTTTCAAAGAATGTAAAGATTTCTCTTTACTAAATCTAATAGAACTCATCAAATATAATTTGTCTCCTCTGTTTATACTTTGATTTGGCCCTTTCTAACTTTTTAATGACGACATTAAGCGATGACGTTATCGTCATCACCATTGCTTAAAAATGGCATCAAGTGGAAGAAAACAATCATTATTTTGTCCATCCACGGATGTTCTTATGGTGAAAATCTGTAAGAGGAAGGTTTGAGAAAAAGTACTTTGAATTCTTCTCCTTCTTCTTCCAGATTGGATCTTTTAACTGAATGTATCTTGGAGATCTGGATTGGAATGAACCTTTCATGCTAGGACACCAGATCCAATACTGGACATGGTTTAACTTTGTTGCAACACATCTATTAGATGCTTTTCTTTCAATTTAATAATTTTTTGTTACAGCTGAGTACTTATTTATCACCATCAGTTAAGACAATTCATACCTGACGTTTCCTATTGTAAGCTGTAGCATAACCCCAAGTGGCTTTTGAAAGGCTGAAATAAAATAAAAAAGTAGAAACTTGATGAGCTTTCTACGTATACAGTTGAATCCTGATAACTTGAGCCCTCAATACCGGTAACTCGAACCTTTTTTGATTCCCCTCCAGGTCATTTTCTTACTAACTTTACCCTCCATAACTCGAACCTTTTCGAGTTATCGGTATTCAATTGTACTGGCTCCATGTTAAAACTTCCTTTTCTTTTGAAGAAATGGAAGTAAGCAATCGAAATGAAAATGTGCTGTTGGAATAATTTATTCATTTTCCAAGTGTCTCATTTATTATTTATCATATGAACATATTTTTTTTTAAATTATGGCAGATAATCAAGGTTCATAATGTAAAAGTCTGCATACGAGCCTAGTGGCCCATCAGGCTGGAGCTTATCCCGGATTCCGTAGCATGAAGCGACTAAGAGTATTTCTACTCCTCCCTGGATGGGATGCTAGTCCATCGCAGGGTTACCCCCAGCAGTAAATTTGCCGGTACCCATTTATACACCTGGGTGGAGAGAGGCACAATGAAAGTAAAGCGTCTTGCCCAAGAACACAACGCAGTGCCCCGGCCAGGGCTCGAACCTGGACCGTTCCATCCGGAGTCCAGCGCACTAACCATTAGGCCACCACGCCTCCCACAAGGTTCATAATTTACCAATTTGAAATTAATCTTTGGAAACAAGTTAAGTAGTGAACGCATCCTTTATGTTTAACTGATGCTTACATTGTATATCTGCGAATCTTTTCCAAGCCAAATGCACCAGACTGGTATTTTTACAACCTCTTAAAAATGTCTGGACAAATATTTGCAACTGCATCTGGAGATTTTTGCAAGACTCAAAAAAAGTGTTCTGGAAAAGACTCTGATGTTTGGAATTGAATACAAAACAACTCATCCCTGTGTTTTTCTCTTCAATAATGGAGAATTTCTAACAGCTAACCTTGTTTGACTTTATACATGGAATATATGTTATCTTCACGTTTCAGAATCAAGTTTATATTTTTCTCAAAAATGGTTTATATGCGTTTCACAAGCTCTCATCTGTAAGCTAGGCATGAAAAAATGGATTGTATCCGTGCGTAGGGCAAAAATTGCAGTTTTATATGGCTCACGTTAGAGTTGGCAGGTACTACATGTACAAATTTGTTCTGTGTTATCGGTCTCGTCGTGGCAAACGAAATTTTGGTTGTCCGCATTAATGTCGGAGCAGAAGAACAAAAAAAACATAGTTTCAAAAAGTATGGATGCCTAAGAATTGCACTGCCTGGTGGTTAAACAAACAGACTTCACTTAGTTTAATTAACATAAGCTTAACATGACACATTAGGGCTTGAATAGTAATAGTTTCAATTAAAATGTCTGAAGCTGCAACGCGCCTTTCAAGAAGAAAAACAAATATTAAAGGAAAGAAAGTGAAGCTCTTCAAAGTATTACCTTTGCCACAGTAGTTCATTGTCAGCTAGATGCTTCCAAACGCAAGCAGCGAGGCATAGGTCTGTTGCGTTTAAGTGTGAGAGAACACACACAGCAACCTCTGGGGGAAAATTACTGAGATCTGGAAATGATTCCAGCTGAAGATTTCGGCTTCTGCGATGAACTATGGACTGCAGTTGGCCCATGCGATCAGAACTGCATAATACTGAGAAGAGAATTGGCCGAAGGCTCGGGATCCCAAAGAACCCGTCGTGCCGTTTTCACAGAACGAAACACTTTAAATTTTAAAAGTACATTTTATCAAACTCAGCCAAAACCCATTTTTGTTTTGATCACAACAAATGACATCGCGCTGTGTGACGTGGCCACGGAAGTGCGCGTGCTCCTTATGTAAAACTGCTGGTTAAAAGTGGTCAAGGGGACGCGGGCTCTGGGGACGAGATTGGTCTTGTACTTGTGGAAATAACAAAGGATTTCGCAATCATTTATTTCTGAAAATAATTGGAAAATATAAATCTCTAAAAGCCCAATATAAGCTAACATCAATAAGATCCGCTGCCCTGGGCAACATTTTTGATTTAGAAGTATTAGTTCTCCCTCTTTTGATGGAAAGATAATGTATGTTTACAATATTACTATATTTACACCAATAGATCTACACATGAATACTGCTTGCATTAAATTGTTTGCATATACAGCATTTTAAAAATATTTTTAGCCATATATTTTTTGGATACCCAAAACATAATAGTTCCTGAAGATTATGATGTCTGATGGAAAAGATCAATGATGTATTTTCTACATGTTTGAATTCAGATCAGTTGAGGTGTTGAGGTTAAGCTGAAATGTTGATTATTTCTTGTTGTATAAAAATCTATTGGTTTAATAATTTGCTTAACTTTGAGTTCATGACCGAGAAATAATATATATTCTGTAACTGAAATTGGAAATTATTGGAATATATTTATTCCTAACCATTTTATGTTTTGTATAAGAAATAAAATTAGTAATTAAAGCCTTTTTATCACTTTTTGTAATGATTACCATTATTATTTCTTTTCAAATGTTATAGAACGACACTATTTTTTCTATTTCGAATTCTTCTTAATTTTTTTCTGCAATGATTGAAAAGTAAATTCCCCTTTGGTAGTAATATAAACAGAGGCAAATTTGAAAGTCACGCATGCGTTCTTGTGCGGTTGTCAGGACGCTGTCTTTGAACCCGCGAATAGCCAATTAGTAGTAACGGTTTTCCTCTGATGATGAATTTTTTACAAAAATATCCATGATTTCGGTGGAAATTTTAAAAGAGCTGAATAGAGTAGTCATTGGAGTGTCCAAAAATGACGGAACGAAAATTCACTACGCTCAGGAAGCGCTTAGATCAGCTTGGATACAGACAAGCTCTTGGAATCGAATCTGTGCCTCTTGTGGAGAAGCTGTTTAGCGATCTTGTTCACACAACTGAAAGCTTAAAAAATCTTAAACTTCAAGTAGGCAAGCAAGAAAAAGAAAGGACAGTTTACGAGGATAATGTGGAACCGTACAGAAGCGATAATGCAAAGCTCGTTAAAGAAAACAACGAACTTCATTTGCAGCTTATAAAACTACGAGAAGAAACTGACCAAATTATCAGGGACCTCAAAACCAGCGTTCGAAAGCTAGAACACGAAAATGCGGACCTGAAATTTCTAAATACACAATATGTACATAAAGTTAAAGCTTTGGAGAAGGAAAACAAAGCAAAAACCGACAGAATACAGGACTTGCAGGAGAAAAATATGCATGCGGTTGTGGAAACTCCAGGCGGTCGAAGGAAGCAGATACCGCTTCGTCGTCAGCGAATGGACATCGCAAGCACAGTTTCTCCTGCTCGAGATCTGACCGGCAAAACCGACGATTTGCAAGATCCTTATGTGGCTGACTTGTTAAGTGTTGCTGATACAAGAATAGAAGAATTACAGGCTCAATTATCGCAACTTCAGGATGAAAAGTCGAGTACTGAAAGACGAAATAAAAGTCTGCGAAAACAGGTAAATTCTCGAGTACACTTCCGGTAAAATTGCAGCGATTGAAATCCAAAATAATAATAAAATACTGTCATCTAGAAGTAAAATAAGCTTAACATTGCTACATTTTTAGAACTTTTATTATGTCTATATCCTCATTTCTTGTTCTTAGCTAATAATTTTTGTAGGCATAATTATTTTCATTGGTATATATTTTTTAGCAAAACCTATTTAATGCAGTTTGATAATTGATTGCCACTATCTCGCTAGAATTGACACCTTTTCAATGCATGGCGTGTGTAACATGATAATTTCAGATTCTACATTTGTTTCGGCAAGCCATTGGTAATATTAAAACCAAAACCATCCAAATTATTATAAGCCAACTTTAATTAAAATTTCCCTTTTTGACAGTTTCCCAATCAAAATTATCATATTTTTTTGCTGATAAATAAAGCAAGTTGAAATTTATCTTAATTGAATGCTTGCTTAAGGTCACCTGCAATTTTGTTCCAAAATTAATTATATCTGCTCATCACAAATAAGGTGCTTGAAGGAAATATTTACATAGCACAGTGTGTGATATTTTCAATAGAATATGTGGCAAAAATAATGTATGCAGAATATATCAGAGGGATCCTGCACTATTGTATTATTTTAATATTTTGAAGAAATTTATGAGCCAGCAAACTCATGTGAGAAAGCTGGAAATTTTACATGAAGTACATGTAAGCACCTGCTTGATAATCCCTGCTTGGTGCTTGAAAAATAATATCATACTGTCTTTAGCATTTTTATTACATGTCGGTTTAGTGTATACATTATCTTTAATTAAAATAAAGGGATGCATGGGAAAAAGCCCTTGGTTGATTTTTTTATTGCGTTTTGGCATTTTATTTATTGTCTTTGGGATTAAAACTATTATACTATAAGTATATATTTTTTATTAAGTATATATTGCCCTAAGGCTATTAAATAACTGATCAAATTTAGCCTTAAAATGTATGTGGCAAATCTAAAGGCCACTGGCAGTTTTACAGAAGGAAAGATCATTGAAAGGCAGTGCTGAGCATTGCTCTACAACTTGGAATGCCTTGTTACTTCAAGAATTTAATTAGTGTCTATTAATATCTTTATTTTTCTTTCAATGATTACTGTTAAAACGGTGTTGGCAGCTCATGCTGGGTTGGGACCTTATCTCCAAGTGCCTGGGAGAACTGGTTGTAGTATGCCAGCAACCTGACCACCTGGACTGGTGCATTCTAATCCCCAAAGCCTCTTGTCCCTCTTAGCCAGTTGGGCCTGGGGCTCCAGCTCTGGAGACACTTGATTTTGATTGGCTAGATTTCAACAAAGGGAATTTAAAATCAAGCCAATCAAACCAGCCATTTTAAATTCCCTTACAACAACTACTGTATTTCAAAACGGATGATTTGATTTGCTTTGCCAAATTCCTTTTGTCAAAATCTAGCTAATCAAGTCATGTGTCTCCAGAGCTACTTTTTTCTTGTGCCCCAGGCCCAACTGGCTAAGAGGCATAAGTGGCCCTGGGGACGAGTCATTCTCATCCCCATAGCCTTTTTTGCTTCTCTTAACCTGCAGGACCTTGGCACAAGAAACAAAGGCAACGGAGACATGGGATTTTTGAATTAAGTCAAATTTTTTTGATTGGCCGTTTGAAACAAAGAAATCTTGAGTGGAAGTAACAGACGCCATGACTCTCCCATACCTAACAGTATATAGAAACATCACGACTGCATACATGAAGACCGGTCCAAGCCCTAGAATCTAGGACTGGAAATCCTTTCTCCAGAGCCCTTCCTTTCTCGTGCCAATGCCCTGCCGGCTAAGAGAAGCGAAAAGGGCTATGGGGATGGGAATGAGAGAGGTACAGATCATGTTGGGGCTGAGGCCACATAACAAGTAGCACTTCCCAGCTGCTTTAAACCTGGTTAATAAATTAACCACCATTAATAAATTGTCTTCTTAGGTGGAGTCTCGTGACAAAGAAATTGAAAGACTGAACAGGCTTTTAGATGGTGGCCGACCTGTTGAGGCAGTCCTTAGAGAGGGCAAGAAAGACAGTGGTGAAAGGGTTGTTGCACACCTTAATGTCCAGGTAATATTGTGTACATGTCTTTGCTGTCCCATCTCTCTGTCTCTCGTAGGAGTCAAACTGGCCTTATGGTTGGTGCACTGGACTCTGAATTGAGTGGTCCGGCTTCAAGCCCTGCCTGGGTCACTGCATTGTGTTCTAAGGATTGAGACTTTATTCTCATAGTGCCTCTCCACACCCAGGTGTATGGCTACCAAGGAATTTAATGCAAGGGGTAACCCTGTGATGGACTAGTATCCCATCTAGGGAGGAGTAGAAATGCCGTAGTGGGTACTCCTACTAGTAGCTTCATGTCTCGGAAACCAGGATATGTTCTGGTCTGATGGGCCAGTAGGCTTTAATGCAGACTTTACCTTAACTTACCTTACCCTAATGCTTTGGTGCTAATTGTGCCATAGATTTATTGTTGACCTTTGGCAACCTGACTAATGTGTATCCTTTGATGAACAGACATTTGCCATGGGGATTTATTTTCACTTCTGGTTTTTCTTCCAGTGCTAATACCTTTGCCTCTGGATTTTGGGTGTGACATTCTCCACCTCATGCTGTTGTCTGTTTTCTATACTCATTCTATATTTAACTGATTGTTTTGTCAGGTGGATTATCTGCAGCAAGCCAATCATGATTTAGAAAAGCAATTAAAGGATACAATAGACCAGCAAGTTGAGGCCACCAGGCGAGCCAATGACCTTGAAGCTAAGAATGCTGAACTGCTTCTAGAGCTTAAAGATATCAACAGACTATCCAAACAAGTGGAAGAGGACAAAGAGAGGGATGTCAATATTGTGCGATCCGAGTTGGTGGAGGCTAAGGTTTGGCAGAGTGCAAATGTTGTCAACATGTAAATTCTCCCTTCCTTTCTGCTCCCCATATGCTTCTTTTAGGATCATATATATTTAGCTCTAAAATTTCTTGCATTCATCAGTAGTGGTTTTATTGTAATAATTACCCCACTTATCAGTCGAGTATGCAACAAGGAAAGTTTTGTGCCAAAATTTTACCCTTAAAACTCTGCTATTATCAGGGGCAACAGAGCTAGTTTCCATTGGAAACATCTCGTGCTATTGACGTCATCAGGCTGTTGTGTGCATGAAATCTCCATATTTCTGACTCTCCTTTCTCGTGCATGGGACTAATGTCGCCAATAGCATGAGATGTTTCCAATGGAAACTAGGTCTGTCACGGTTGTCAGGGGTGAGTCGCGGTAAAACTTAGGGGCAAAACCTCCCTTGTTGCATACTAAACTGATAAGCGTAGTAAGTCATACAATACTTGCTGTTGATTTTTTGACCTTCTTGGCAATCAAAAATGTCAATAACTTCTTGCCATTACTCTGCGTGAAAAATCAAAGCTGCACATACCTTGACTTCTCCACTGCCGAGCAAACTGACATAACAATGTCGAGTAATAATGTAGTCCTCCTGAATCAGATTACAGAGAGCTATGTGCACGCATTGCTGGCCTATGGTACAAGGTAATGTGATGTAACTTTTACGTAAATCAACCATCTATAAGTCACTTCTTTTCACCTAAAAACTGAGTTAGAGTGAGAAAACAATGACAGGGAAGATTTTTACAAAAAATTTTGGTGGCTTTTTCAATTTGTGACATTTTTTTTTAATCATCATCTCTCACCATTTGCATGCCCTGTGAAGCCGTACTCCCTCCCCTCCCACTCTCATGGTGGTCACCAGTAAGGACAGCAGACTCACCATCTGCATCCATACCCTCCTCACAGTCTTTTACGCTTCCCTCTACTCTCCTCTCTGAGCCCCACCCTCCATCTCTGCGCATGCCAGCCAGTCTTCTTCCTCCCCTCACTGCACGCTGGCAGTGTGGTTGAATGGGATGAACTACTGAAAAAGAAGTGAAACCATAAGAATTTGTTGTCCCAGGCTGGCCGCAGGCCGCACGGTTATTAATGAAGTAATTTATTTTTGTTTTCAGGCTGTGCTGAAAAACCTTCAACACCAAGAAGGTGTCCACAGAGTTGAAATACAGGAGCTTAGAAAGGTGGGTTGATGTACACTACATGCAGGTGGAAATAACGATATATTGAAAGAATACAGATCCACAGTTTGCACTAAAAAGGATGTAATGCTTGGACACATTTTTTTTATTACCATGTCTGAGCTAATAATGGTTTTGGAAGGACAGATGTTTAGCTGAGTTAGAAAATAAAACATATAATGGTTTTGGTAATCATAATGTATGGTAACTCTATAAGTTAGTGCACTTTCTTTTTCAAGAAACCATCTATCTATTATCGATCTAGGAACGTCAGCATCTGATGGATGAAAATGAGCGTCTGGCTGCCATAACGGACAATGCCGAACATGACGTTAGACATGTCACGGAATTACTGGATAAATCAGACAAAGAGAGAAAACGTTTGTCTGACAGGAACGCACAGCTCACTATAAACGGTATGAACTGTGGTTTTCCATTCCTTTCCTTTTCTTTCTTTGATGGGAGGAAAGGGGAACGGGGCGTCTTCCAAGAAACTGTTGAATGTAAATCCTGCTGGTAGGAGCTAGATTAAAAAGAAAAACGTTCATGTAAGCTAAGTTGTTTCGAAGCCTAGCCCAGCTTATACACAAACACTTTATGTACCGCAATGTTAACAATATTTTTTATTTAATTCAGAGCGAGAGCTTGTCATGGATCTTGAAAGGCTTAAGTTAGCAAAGTCTGTGAAGCCCAAGAAAAGTCGAGACAAGGTAATTGTGGTTTTTACTTGTTACCGTTAATTGTTCACACAATAATAACCCGGCGGAAGAAAACCAACAATCTTATCACTTAAAAAATAAAGGTTCTGTAATATATTTTCAGGAAACATTCAGTAAATTGAACTACGCTGTTTTAAAAATACTCATATTTGTACGACCTGTATGTTGCAATTCGCTAAGAAGGTTTTTTTTTTTTTTTTTTTAAATCATTTTCTTGATCTAACATATTTTACCCCTTACAAGATAGCAAGCGGTCTCTTGGTATAAAATAAACAAAGCCCTTTATCCTTTTAGTCTCCGTCCAAGATAGAATCACTGGTGAAAACTCTGGAAAAGGAGAGAGATTATTACAAGAGTGAATGCGAAACCCTTCAGGACATGATGAGACGGCGGCTTACAGCAGCAGAGTCACCAACAACGAAAAGAAAAGGCGGCAAAAGCAAAGGAAAGGTAAGCTCTCACTGAACTGGAGAAAGAAAACATTCTGATACGCTCTTTTGACAGAGAAGCTTTCTTGTAAGAGCTGTGGCGCTCAATCTTTGAATAGAACCGTCTTCTCCCCTCCCTCCTCCGGTTGTATTCGCACGCTATGAATACGCTACCGACTCGTGCGCGTTTTCTATCGAGCTTTAAAACCGTACTTCACTACTCCTTTTTAACTGAAAATAGGACAAATAAAATATACTGTATGAAATTGAGCCCAAAATGCTTGAATGTACATTTTGTTATAGCACCAGCGTGAACTTCTATCCTTTCTAAACATTGTTTTGTTCAAAAACAGCAAACATGTTCTTATATTGAGTCACTTTTCACTGACAAAAATTAGTCGTTCTTTACGGATACTTTTATGTTGTACTCGGCATCAATTGTGTTTCAGCAAAAAGGTCGCTCCGTTAGAAGGTGACTTACAGTGCTTTTGAAAATCTCTTTGTGATTTATTTGCAGGGTGTTGGTCATCTTGAAAGCATGACACAACTACTCCAAGAGGAGAGAGATTTCTACAAACGGGAATGTGAACTACTTAGAAACATGAAGGAGAAGAGTGTGTTAATGTCACCACCAACAAGAGAAAGGGTAATTAACTAACTTCTGCAGTTAACAACACAATTTCGCTATCATTGTTCAAATTATGGATTGAAAACCCTTAAGACAACTCTCCTTAAAGGGAACCTCCACTCTTGGGACAAGTTGACGTTAAATTGTTTGAAATAATTCCTAATTTCCAAATTTTACAAGACACGGGAGGAGTAACATTTAATAACAATAATAAATGGAAAAGTTTATGGCATTCAAATTTCCAGCGCGCCGCCATTTTGGATTTTATGACGTGTTACGGCTCCCGCTATTGTTTGGAAGCTTCCAAACAATAGCGGGAGCCGTAACACGTCATAGAATCAAAAATGGCGGCGCGCTGGAAATTTAAAGCCATAAACTTTTCCAATTATTGTTATTTTTCTCCCGTGACCTGTAAAATTTGGAATTTTGGCATCATTTTAAACAATTCAGCGTCAACTTGTTGTACAAGTGGAGGTTTCCTTTAAAAACCCTTTGGCCATCTCTGTAATGCTTCTTCCTATCGAGCTTTGCTACAGAAATGAACTTTCAATGTGCTATGTAAGTGGTGAGGTCTTTCACCATTCATGTTTCAAATCCAATAAATATTTGTAATTCAACGTAAAGTTATGGGGTTCTTTTTACCACTCTGCGAGACGTTTCTTACTTTTCCCGCCCTTTTTTCCAGCACGCGTCTAAAGGTCACCTTTGATTGGATGATTTAAAAGTAAAATAGCGTGTTGATTGGCTGTTGCTTTTTGGCCCTTTCAGGTATCACGTGACAGCCCCAGCGAGGTGAATCGTTTGAGAAGAGAGAGAGATGAGCTGCAGTCACTTGTAGAAAAGTTCGAAAAACATCTAACGGAGGTAAATAACAGTAATTTAGTCAGCCTGGTACTTGTTACACCTTGTGAAAATTGTAACATTGTTGCAAGGAATTGTCTTAATAATGCTCTCATATGGCATGTTTACTTAAGATTCAGGAAAATGTGAAGGCATTAACCCAGGACAGGGACAATATTCAACTGCTATACGAACAGGTTAGTTTGTCGAAGTCTCTACTTTTACGCGAGTGCAGTCTAAGCAACAAAGATTCCCAGATAGTGTCCGGGAAGAGAATGGACATGATGCGTGAGGAGTTGGGGAGAGAGTTTGAATGGTCTGATTTTTGTTCCCAGGCCACAGACGAAATCCAGAGATTACGACGCCAGGTGTCTCAGGCCCGGTCCCCTTCACCGTCACGCGCAGCTTCTGCCGTTTTAACACGAGTGGAGTCTGAGAGAGACGAGGCCTTGGCGGACCTTCGAAGGGCCAATAACCAGCTTGACAACTTGGAAGACAAACTGAAGGTTTGTAGAGAGAAGAATATTAACATTTTGAATGATAAAAAGCTTTATATAATTCAACAAATTCGCGCGATGCCCATATATGCTCAGAAAGTAATTGTTATCCGTCATCCGTACATAACAAATATCCTGCGATATACGCAGGTTGCCAAGATTCATCCGCAATCTTTCAAAGCGCTGCACAACCACAGTTTTTTTCGCTGCAGAAAGCATTTCGTTGGCAGTTTGTTGAATAATAAAACAATTATCCTGCTCAATCTTGCGGAATATCGTCTGATTTTAACCAACTCGACCTGCGGCCTCGTCGGCTAAGTATCAGGCGATATTCCGCGCACATAGTACAGATACTGGACTCAACCTTATGTCACTTTCTCAGGCTTCGAAGGAAAGCACTCTTCAAGAGCGACGACGGTATGAAGACAAAGTAGAGCGATTAGAGGCCATGCTGGAAAAGGTAACGGTTTAGAGTAAATAGAACAGTCTTTCTTTATGTTTGTTTTGGACGGCATTTTCTAATCATTCACCGAGCATTCTAGTCATTCAGTCACCGAGCGTCGAGCATTTAGGGCGGATTTCAACTGATCGATATTCGGAATTGCTTTGGTTATATGTTTCTACGACTACGTTCAGTGATTGGTGTGAAAAAAAAAAACGCGCACCAGCGACTCTACCAATCAGAAGCCTTGCCCGTTTTTTTTTTAGACACTAGAAGTATAGCCTGCGAATACAGCCGCCTCTCCGCGCAACAAGCGGATCGGAGCGCGGAAGGAGCGGCTGTATTCGCAGGCTATACTTCTAGTGTCTAAAAAAAAAACGGGCAAGGCGCTTAAGGCGGGGGTACACCTGAAGCCTGTTTTTCCACCGCTAAACTTGGTTTAATGCGAATATCTCGTCCGCGTTTCAAGTAACCCAGAAACTCTGCTCATTTCACAAAGCTATGTTTAGCGGTGTTTTGTAAATTTTTGGGGGATTTTTGAGGATGTTTGGAAAGATATAGTTCTTCTCAAAGGATTAGTAAAATTTGGAGAAATAAGAAATATTAAAGATTTAATGTGATTTTAAAATTAGAATTTGAAGTTAAAAATTAGCAGATGGACACCCAAACAGTCCCCTGACAACCTGGGGTGCTCTTGCGTGGGGGTCAACTGTCTGTTAGTGTTTCAAAAATAATTTTCTTTCTTCTATCCCTTCCTTAAATCTCTTAAAATTTCACTCAAAATCGGGTGTACCCCCACCTTATGTTCAATGTTTAAGTCATTTTTTCTGACTACTTTGAAATTGAAGGAAACCTTAAAATAATAGTTTTCTAACATAGGAAAACACCTACGAAATAATAAAAACGCGAAAACAACCAAGGATGGTTTCGACTGACGAAACAAACTTGAAAAAAATTGCCAATTTTTTCAAGATGTGTTCTCCGTGACGTAGCTCCTTTAAAGGTATTCTTTCACATCAGGTCGAGGCAGACAGAAACGAGTTGCATACCCGAGTGACGTCACTAAGGAACATGGTGTCGAACCTCGAGGACCAGTTGAAACAGACTACAGCCCAGCTCTCCATAGCGAAGGACTCGGCCTTGGAACTTGAAGCGGAGGTCAACAAAGTACAGCTAACCGCTGACCAGGCTAATCGCACGGCGGAAGACATGGAAAGGAGGCTGAACAGGAGGGCGGGAGAACTGCAAGCGTCGGAAGAAAAATGCGCACAACTGGAGCGCAGAATAGGTAAACTGTAATACAACTGGAATGAGGAGTAGAATCTAAAGCTACACTGCGTCGTGTTGCCACTCCCAAAATTGTTGCGCGCAATATAAGTAGAATCTTGTTCTTCTTTTACATTGCGCCCAACAATTTTAACGTGTGTCGACTATTGGCACCATTGTGTGCAATGGTGTGGCTCAATTATCAACTCATTTCTGCCTACTTGCTATCCAATATCTTAACCAAACACGACGATTTGTTTCTTTTTTCGAATTTTCTTCTCCGAGAGCAAGACGTAATAAGTTATTTTCAAAACACGCTCGCCTGTTCAATCAGGAATTTTCTTTGGTAACCCTCTTGGGAATAATAAGAAGGTAGTAAATATTAAAGATGGTAAATTTTAAGCTCGGTAATAAATAATGAAGATGATCTTTTTCAACAATGACACGAGCGTGGGACAAAGAAAAATTCTGAGTCCCCGACAGGAATCGAACCCATGGCCTCCCAGATACCGGTTGGGAGCTCTAACCAACTGAGCTACGAGAGACTCGTGGTGAGCTTGGCCATTTACTAGGTTGATATGTGACACTCGTGCTGCATACTGCTAGGATCAGCAATGTCGAAATCTTCAAGTGTGTAGTAAATAATAAAGATGGTAAATTTTAAGCTCGGTGATAAATAATGAAGATGATCTTTTTCAACAGTGACACGAGCATGGGACAAAGAAAAATTCTGAGTCCCCGACGGGAAGAAGGTGTTTTTAAAACGACTTTAAGTGCTAGAGAGATAGCCTAATTATAGTTAAGATGGAGCGTTTTACATTGTAACAGTCAACTTTTCGAGTGTTTGCGAATCCTCAGGTAAAAGGGAAATGTAATGACGCGCGACTCACTCTTAAAACGGAAATAGAGAAGACACTGTAAACAGTATATAAAGGATAAAAAAGTAACGGTTTGAAATATGAGAGAGTTGAATCCCGATAACTCGAACCTTCAACTAAGGGAAATCGAAAAAGGTTCGAGTTATCGGGGGTTCGAGTTATCGAGGGTAAAATTAGTAAGAAAATTACCCGGAGGGGAATCAAAAAAGGTTCGAGTTTAATAGCGGGAGGTTCGAGTTATTGAGGGTTCGAGTTATCGGGATTCAACTGGAATGACCTATATCGTAATATTTGTTTGTTGTAGAGGAAAACGAGAAAAGGAACGCGGAACAGAGTTTTGAGACTGCCGAGATACGAGCAACACTGAAATCCTTGGACCGCGAACGAGATGACCTACAGCAACAGGTGGACGAGAAAACGGAGGAAATCATGAACCTCGAGGCAAAGAAAATACAGTCGGTATGTTTCATTTCAGTAGCAACAATTAAAGTCATGGGATATAACCTCGTTACGTCATATCACGTATCGCGTCCTTTTGTCCCAAATCACACTTGACGCATACGAACTCTAATTTCACGCGCACATTTTTGCAGAAATCACACTCTACTTACATTTTTTTACGTGCATTTGCGCAAACCACGGCATGAGACACGCACAACAACTGAACTTACTTTCTTTCTCGCATCACGCGCGCATTTTTGCACAAATCACGCGTAAGAACTCTTTGTTATTTCACGGATCACGCGCGCATTTTCTGCCTTACTGATCACGCGATACGTATGACATCTGTTTATTTGTCCCGCACTCATTTTTGATCAAATCGCAACTCTCGTACTAAGTTTACACCTAACACCTTCCTTTCAATCGCGCTACTCGCGTGACAACTGCAGTCACACACGAATTCATTTTTGCTCAAATCACGCATCACGTGTAACATCCGTCTTACAAGCAAACGATTTGGTACAAATATCCCTGGTTATGATTTTTCAGGATTAAACCATTCTCACATTGAATCTGCTAGTATGAACAGGAGAGAATTTTGTCTTAATTGATTTTTTTTTAATTTTACTGAGATGATTAATTAATTAATGTGCACTTATCACAAATGGCTTTAGTTGCCGCCAAACAATATACCCGAGAGTCGTTAAACACTTTAACAGTCCATTAATATAAGAAACCCTGACTGAAATTGATTACAAAAAGATATATTATGTAATTCAGTAAGAAGTACGGTTTAAACTAGCGCTAAACTGCATCGCCGCGGATTACAACATATTATCGGCTGCCAAACTTTGTCGTTTTGTGGCTTAGCGTATTTCCATTACAAATATGGCGGGCGTTTTTCGGCGACAACATTGAAATAGATATGTATATTTTACAGCGCCCTGCCTGTGAAAGGGCAAACAAACTGTTTGCATAAAAAGCCCAACAATAGAAATTTGGATATGAGGCGTCCGTTTTGTTTACTTTTTCATTAAACAACGCGGTGTTGTTAATTGCACAAATTTTCACAGGTGCTTCCGTGGTTACAAGAAAATTTTCATGTTGTTGTGTTCGTCTTATGAATATCGCGGAGAGGGGAAGCATCACGCTCGAAGAAAACAGCACTTGCTAGTTTAATTTTTCAATTATACTATATAAGAAAACCGCAAAAGTTTTGTCTAAAATCATTTTAAAACGACGCTTTCTTTCGCGAAGAAAACCCTGTTGAAGCCACTCGAGTTCACTCGGCATTACACAAGACACGAGTTTTGGAGATTCCTTTGTTCTATAAAAGGCGTGCAATGGCGTGGCTAGCAGCTCTACACTCGTTAAATTACCTTAAAACATTTGTTGAAGGCGACGAGGTAAGGTTATTGCAACTTCATTCATCATCCTTTGCTTGATTTTAATTCGTAACACGAAGGATTTATTTTAGTGCATTCAAGTCGCTTCAAAACACGCACGACAACGATTATTCCGAAATGGAAGTTTTTTTTCAGATTAATTTTTATCAATTTTCGTTTTCATTGATAGATTTGCCTTTGTTGTACACCTTCTAGTGCGTGACCAATCAAATTATGAATTTCTATTTATCATAATCAAATCACATCAAAAAGTAATTTTTAAAGAAGTCAGCATTACATAGCATTGCAATTCATCTGCTTGTTCATGGGTGAAAACGTCGGTCAAATGAACCGTCTTCACCGGGAAAATGGCCTTATCGTTATGGGATGTTTGTTATTTAGGGAGGTAGTGAGGCTATTTCAACATTGTCGCAGTTTTACTGTACTTCAAATACGCAGCAAGTAATATTGAAAGCAAAAAGTTTATAAAGCCCTTTAACTTCCAAGAGTACTTTCGGGGCCATTCGGATCAAAACAAACTTTCGGAATTGATCGGAAACGCTTCGCTCGTTATTCGGAGGACATGTCTACTGTCGGACAACTTCGTACAATTACCATTAGTCAGAACTTGCCTGGCCGGATTGTGAGGAATTTCTTGTCAGCAAGCTGCTTAATATTGGCTTTTTCCCTTAAAGAGAAACTGGACAATTGCTCATTTGTAAGTTTGTACAAAATAGAGAAGAAACAAAGATGAAGCGAGAAAGTTAAAACAATTGGCCATGTTCTAAACGAGCAGGGGACTGGGTACGAACATATTTTTTCTTGGTACGAATATTCAATATCAATTGAATTGAAAATGGGGCACGTCATCTGAAAGAGCATCCAAAAATTAGTAAATTTACCAAATTTGATGGTTATTGGTTTAAACGCAAAGGCATGGTACACTTTTAAAATAAGAGAGCTTTGTATGGATTGGAGGACGCCTGTCCCTCCAATCCATACTAAGTGTACCATGCCTTTGGGTTTAAACCAATAACCGTGAAATTTAGTGAATTTACTAATTTTTAGATGCTCTTTCAGATGACATGCCCCATTTTTCAATTCAATCGATATTGAATGTTTGTACCGAAGAGAAAATATGTTCGTACCCAGTCCCCTGCTCGTTTAGAACATGGCTAATAATGCACAAGTGAAAAATTGCGCGCTTTTTGAATTCACTGTCACCTTATTTATCCTTAATTTTAGGAAAAAGCAGAAAGTGAACTGAAAATGAACATGGAAGATATTGAGGCCCGATTAAGGTAACTGTAGCTTCTTTGTTAGTTTTTTTTTTTTTTTTGCAAAAACGTCAGAAACGAGATTGAGCAAAATTGTAAGAACATGTTGGCAGCATACCCAAGCTGACCCTCCCCCCCCCCCCCCCCCCAAAAAAAAAAAAATAATAATAATAATAATAATTTTCTCCACCGGTTTTCCATCGTGCTCAATAAATACCGTGCTTCCGTGCTTTTCCAATGAAGAAAGTTAAGAACGTGTTAAGACCATTTTGAAACTTAAATCATGGTAACAAAAGAACAGGCAATCTCGGTTCAGCATTAATTTGAAAATTAGACGTTCATATATCTATAAAAAAGAGTGCAGACCCAAAGAATCATCAGTGAGAGACGGCCTTCAGCCTGTATTTTTTACCGACAGTCACGCGATTGAACAAGGTGGACTGAAGGACAGAGAAATAAAGAGTCTGCGCAGACAGTTAGATTCCAGAGACGACGAGTTGGCTGAGATGACGAGAGGTAGAGAAGTAGCTTTGAAAGAAAACAGGCGACTACAAACAGACCTTAACACCATGACAGAGGAACACCAGGTAACAGAGAAAGCTATCCTCATACTACAAACTACAGAAGTTAACTTTCATTTAAAATTTCTTCTATAAACAGCTGATTAAAATAGAAAAGTAGATATATTTTCCTTTTTCTAAGTGGCTATATTAGCCAAGAAAGTGTAGGACCTACAATAGTCTAAAACATCATGCAAATCCTTTCCTTCAGCATTCGAATACGAATGGACAAAAATGAAACCTAATTTCCTCTTATTAGAGCGGTTAAGAATTGGCTGCCGTAAAATAAATGTCGTCGCCCTTGACTTTGGGTGGCTTGTACTTTGTGTAAGCCCTCACAAAAACTTAAGTAATCACATCTGGCCAATGGGAAGAAACGTAAGTAACGCAATTTAAATAAACCAGTCAAATAAACCAATTAGCAATCAGCAAAATATGTGCTACCCGTGTCAAGCGCGGGAAAACGCACAAGCTGTTTGCCAAGTCACGGTTGCTTTGGCTGTTGATTGGCTGAAAAACGACCGTGTTTGCTGTGATTGGCCGGAGCACGTTGCTCATTTTCAAACTAACAAAACAACTCATCGAACACAATACTAAATGAAAACATTAACAAGGAAACGTTTTACAGTTAATCGAAGACTGTTTTACTGAACACAGGTAGGTTTGTTTCATAATCGTGAAAAGGAAAAGCGAAATTCTCGGGATGACCTTAACGCTGTTCAAGAAGATAAAAAGAACGATTGCTTATAAAATAGAAAATTCTTTCTATCTAAAACGAACACAGGATCGACTATGAGCTAAATGCACTAGTTGTTTACTGCTCTAATAACTTCTTCCACATTTTTTCAGTCAATTCACCAACAGCTGCAGGAAGCTCTGGAAGAACAAGAGAGTCTGAAGATACAAATATCTGAGTACGCCAGACAGGTGGCTCGTGTTGAAGAGCTTCTAGCTCAAAAGGTTAGTTCCAACAACCGTGAATTTTGTCGTACCAATGTCGAGAATTAAAAACTGTGTTGTGTTACATTAATTAAATGTCGTTGGTTGATTTTATGCATCGCGAAAATGACTCAATACGTTGTGGTATATCGTCCCTCGTCAGATTCAAAGTCGTTTCCTGTCGGCTCATATCAAAGCAGTGTTTTATGGTGCTTATTTACCCCCCTTCCTCCCTGATATAAGCCCCTCCCCCAGTTATAAGCTCACCCAAAAGCCATTAGGAAGTTGTGTAAGCCCAGAGCTTATAACCAGCATTTTACGATAGCTTCTGTAAGAGTACTAGCGCTATCATTTAACACATTTATCTTTAAAACCGGCACCGTACAATCTTTACAGGTATTCCCTCATTCAAAACTTCGTCTTAAAATCAAAATCAGTTCCTTTCTCTGTAAGGATTTCTTCTTTTGTTCTAAGACTAATAGATTAAAGATTTTTTATTGCCCTTCCAATCCTAGGAGCAGGAAAAAGAAGAGCTATTGGAGCAGTACCGGGTGCTTTCGAGTGAAACAGAGAGGCTTGTCACTGAATCCAAGGTGTCTGCAGGAAAGGTCACCAACTACCACATGGAATTAGTTCAGAAACAACGATCGGAAATGGAGCTAAGCGATAAAATTCGAAGACTTGAAAGTGAAATTCAGCAGGTAAATCAGAATTTCAATGTATCTGGTTTTATTTTAAGTTACTTGATCATATTTGTTACGTGAAAGTTTTTTTCGGCATGCAATGATATGACCACTAAAAGATCACTTACATTTTCTACGACAAAGAACCTTTTATTTTTGGGAGGCGCGGTGGCCTAATGGTTAGTGCGCTGGACTTTGGATCGAACGGTTCGGGTTCGAGCCCTGGCCGGGGCACTGCGTTGTGTTCTTGGGCAAGATACTTTACTCTCATAGTGCCTCTCTCCACCCAGGTGTATAAATGGGTACCGGCGAATTTACTGCTGGGGGTAACCCTGCGATGGACTTGCATCCCATCTAGGGGGGAGTAGAAATACTCCTAGTCGCTTCATGCTACGGAAACCGGGATAAGCTCCGGCCTGATGGGCCACTAGGCTCGTATGCAGACTTTACTTTACTTTGCAAAACTAACCTACTAACCTTTTTTAACGAACTTGAACCTAAATCAAGCGGATGCGTGAAAGCGTTGTTACAAACAGAGGTTGCGTAGTAAGTGCTAACATAATTGTAACTTGATTTTGTTTTGTAAATCTTTCATCAGGTTAGAGTTTCACTTATGAATAAAAGACAACAGATGAAAAGAGATGTTATGCATCCACCGATATCCTCAACTGGATTTTTTGAATAACACGAAAACCTAACTTTATTTTACCTTACTTAACGTATACCAGATTTTATCTTAACAACTAAGTTTTTTTTAATCTGTCGTTCAGTTGTTAACTTGTTATTTTAATTAATTTGTTTGATTTCTTATTTAAATCTGAGCTAGATGTTGTAAAATAAAGTAATATCTACAAGCTGCCTTAAATTTTCCGTGATAATAAAATAACATTATTAGGGTTTCAATTAAATCGTTTCAAAAATTATACAAACTTATTTGAAATATGAAGTAATCTTATAGGTTATCTCGAGGGTTTCTCAATAATTTCCCTTTCTTGTACTGACTGACCAAATAGACACTATTGCGAGTGAAATTTACGATAAAGATTACAATTAAATTTAACAAATGATTTTATTTCAGTTTTATTTTTAAACCAAACAACTGTATTACGTTCTTAAGTTCTCACATTTAAATAATCATTCTTTACTTCGTTTTTATGCAATTGATTTTAAAAAAATACACATCAATTAGTACGTTAATACTTGTCTTAAAAAGGAAAGTTATCGAAAGGTTTCATGAAAAAAATATTGTTTAAGTTGTCTGTGTAAAACCTCCTAATAACGTCATTAAACATAACTAAAGAACGATAACAATTAACTAACAACTGCCTTGTAAAATGGTTTATAAAGGGAATCTAGAAACAATATTGTATAAATAATTTTAGGAAAAAGGTTACGTAACTTCATGTTGAACAACTTTAAATAAATAAAACAATTTTAATCAGAAATATCGGTTATCAGTTACCTGTTCTCTTTATAAATATAAATCTGTAATAGTTGTTTTTAATCATTGTGTAAGTGGTACTGCATTTCCACTCGCATTCAGAGTTAATCGCAAATGGCAAACGTAAACGTTTCAAGAAAAGTTAAACATCTTAAATTCACATATTCCAAACAATTGAGAATTATTTGCAAATTGACGTTAACTTCTGTGCCAATTTACTGAATGTCATTTTTTTCAGTCGTCCTCAAACATTACCAAGTTTTACCACCTCTGTTAACCCTTTTAACTCCCAAAGGTGATTTCAGTTAACTCTCTCTTAACGGGCATATTTATAAGACGGACACCGGTGTTGGTCCCGTCCCTGCCGTTTTTTCAATCATTTTACGGTAACTAAACTTCCTATAAGACAGACACCTCTCTTAGACGGACAGTTGGAGCTCGTCCCGACGGTGTCCGTCTTAGAGACAGTTGACTGTAACAAGGAGACACCAAAGCATTCAAGGAACTAAACGGAAAACAATGTTTAGAAATAAATACAGTTAAACCCCGCTATTTCGAACTCCCAAGGGAAACGGAAGTGGCATATACTAAAACCAGGAACACCGGTTTGCTTGCATTTAGTTCCACTCCACTTTGCTTGCTGTTAGCTTTGATTTGTTGTTTAGGGTGACTTGCCGGTGTTCCGTGGTGTTCCGGTGTTATGGGGTGTTCCAGGCTCTTCTGGTATTCCTGGTTTTAGTGCATGCCAACGAAAAGTAGTTCGAGAAACAAGGCTGCAAAATTGGCTTTAAATATATCGTGACGTTGGCTATAGTCACACTGCCGGTATGCGTCTAATGTAATGTTCATGTAATAATCTGTTCATTATCCAATCAGTATGGAGCGTCGCATCAAGCATATGAGATTCAAGTTACCAGTCTAACAAGATCACTCGCCCAAATGGAAGAGCAACTGAGACTAGCGAATGAAGACAGGGTAAGTCTGGAAATCTAAAAAAAAAAAGGTTCACGGACTACGATTCTCTGTTAAGTAAAGTACAATTACAATTCAGTATAATTCATGAAGTAATTTGGCGAGTAATTAAAGTTTTAAATTTACTTATCTATTTCTTTTTATTCATTCCCAATTTCAAATTTATTCCATTAAATTTACGCACATAATTTACGCCACAAGACCCATGACATTTTTGGAAGTCTTTTAAATGTAATTACCTTTTGAATTTCGCTTGTGCGATTCGTGGCTCAACCTCGCGATTCATGGAACTTTCATCACTGATGTGAAGAAAATCTCTAAACAGTCTCCTTGTGTAATAAGCAGACCACAAAATATATTTTTCTATCATTTCATCGTCTCGTCATCATTTTCAATGTAAGTTATGTTGTTTTATAGGAGAATATGATGCAAGATCTTACTGCAGTTAGGGAACTTTGCATGAAACTGGATCAAACGCGAGAATCCCTCTCTAGACAACTCGCTGCAAAGTCTTTAGATCACGAGCAGGTAACGATCCCTTCACGCACCGGATAACATGTCACACTTCTCGTACCTTAACGTACCTTTCGCACATCACACTTCACGTATCCTTACATAACACCTTACATACTGTAAGTACTTCACATTTCACGTATTGCTAACACTTCACGTATCATTAAAACCACGTATTGTTAACACTTAGCGTATTGTTAACGCTTCTCATGTCATTAACAGTTCTCGTGTCGGGTTTTTTTTTTCACACTTTCCCCTTTTAGCATGATTTGAAAGCGTTCCTGTATCACAGAAAAACTAAAATGGTCTGAGTGCTCGAAAAATAATACCTAAGTTAAAAAATCGTAAAATTCTTGTAAATTTTGTCACTTTCATTTTCAGATGCGTGAGTTACTAGAAGATGCCAAGACTGAAACCGACACTTTACGAAAAAAGGTTTGGATAATGTCACTAACTGTACTATTCACCCAATAGTAATACGGTAAAATACTCTATCTGATGGTGATTTTAAATCCCGCAGTGTAGAAAGACTGGCGACTGGCCTTTAAATCGTCCTCACTCTTCGCCCGCAGTTGAATTGAATTGAAACCACTTCCCATTCGTATTGACAAAATTATGTTTTCTCTCCGTAGGTGTTTTCAGAAAAAGAAGCTGTTAGAAGTTTAGAAGGAGTGCTAGCAAAGCAAAGAGAAAAGGTATTTTGTATCTGAAGATCTTCAGTTATTAAGGTCATTGCCCTGTATTGCATTGCGCATCTTTACTGCGCAGAATTTTACGCGTAATGAGCGCGCGCACATAAACAAAATGGCGGCTTTTTTCTATGCAACTTAGCCCGCAAGAAAAATAAATCTTCGCTTTCTCGTAAACGAGTACGGTGACCTATCAATTTTTTTCTCGTACTTTGGGTGTAACTATGAAATTCTTTCTATAAAATGAATACAGATCAATTTCTATGTTTGAAAAAAAGATTATCACCGGAAACGTGCAAAGGAATTATTAAGGAATTATGTGGTATATACAAGGTCTTCCTGCCCCTAAACGAATGTGGTGACCCCCCTTTTTTATTTCAAAACTTAAGTTTCCTTAAGGTAGCCAACCAGTAGGCAAAGTTTGGTGGAAAATCTATGTTCATTTCTATTTCAGGGGAATGACCTTAATTATTACAACACTGGATTATCTCGGATACTTCCCATCCCCAACTCATAAAAGGGCATCAATTCAAGAACGCTATCCTGGTAGTTCCTGGTTTGAAATTTAGCTTCTTGCTTTCTATCCTTTTTCACAGGAATATGTTGGAAAGAAGTCTCTAGAGACGACTATTGAGGAAGTGGATAGATTGAAAGACAGACTGGCGAAAACAGATCAAGAAAAGTAAGATAAAAGATTCTGGGACAATAATGTAAACTTTCTATTTTCATATTTTCACTTGAATTTTGCGTAATTACCCAGTGTTCGATTATTACACTTAAGACATCAATTTTATATTTCAATTGCAGCATCTGGAAAATTCAAAACTCAAAATTGTTGTAATTTGTATCCAGTTTTCGTTTCCTTTGAAGTTATAACTCCAAAAATATAATTATATTACTGGAATTTGTAACAATTGAAGTAACATTTCATAGTATTAAATGAAAGATGTTCTCGTCTCTTTTTAGATCTTATCAACGTCAAGAGGTCAACACATTACGTAAAGCATCGGATAGACTTGAAGACGAAGTGTCCAAGTTAAAGAAACAACTAGCAAACGAGAAATTTGAAAGGTGAACTTGACAGTTAATGTTGAGCAGTTCGATAGTAATTCTGCACGTGCTACATACATTTTGGTACATTCCTGCAAAACAACAAGTTGAACGTGAAATGACTAAAATTGAAATTCTGTCTTTTTTGGTGAAAGCGTCGTGGTCTGTGTCTGGAAATAAACGTTGTCTTTATCTTTGCATAGTGAGCTGTAAGATCATTCTGACACTGAAAGGGATGTCCGCTCAATAAGTTATCCATGTACTGTGCATGCCTTGCTTTCCGGACTTTCCGCTGTTATTTTCTTTTACAATAACGCAGTTAAGCACAATGCTTAAATTTTAGTTCTCATACTCTTTGTGCAGAGAGAGATTATTGCAAGAAACAAGCAGAAGAGAAAGAGACATCACTGGATCGGCGTCCAGTAAGTATTTAACGTTAGCCTCCTTTTTTAATTAGGACGTGCCATGCCAAGATGCTACATTTTTGCTGTTTCATTTTTCCCCGCGTGCATTCTGTGGTTTGGTTATAACCCACAACAAGAATCGCACGCTATCAGTGCTTGAACTATTTACGTACTGTTCCTTCAAAAACTTCCAAGACTTTCCTGATCCCAGAGGTTTTGTTTCTTCTCTTTTCTCAACTAGTCCCTTTAAGTAGAAGAAGGAAAAACTCTGGTAAAATAATCCATCTATACTCTGTAATTAATAGCAGCAGTGTCCCAGGACCAAGTCCATTCGTTTGAACTACCCATTTTCGTCAAAAAAATCTAGTCGAAGCGACGAAATTTTGGTCCCTGCGACTAGTCCCTCCATGTGTAAACACTACAGGGGAGTTATCCATGCGACCAGTCGCACGCTAATAGGCATGACTAGCCCCTTCGTGTGTACTGTGTGTGTGACTTAGTCCCTGTGACAAGTTCCTGGGGCTGCAACGATAGCAACCGATACATATCTCGGTACAAGTGCCACGATCGATACACGATACGATACATCAGAACATACAACTAACAAGTGACGCAATGTTACTAAACTGCTTTGGAATCTTTAATTTCCATTGATAACAATTAACAAATGGTAAAAAATAACAGAAGAATATAACGAGAAGTGTCTTACTCCTTGACCATCGTAAACAACTTTGAATCCAAAGTCTTTCCATACCTTTGACTTATAAGAGGACGGTGCCGGTTGTAACTCAACTGCAGAGGAAGACATTTTGACGAAAGAACCAACGTGACGAACGAACCGCGTTTTTGCTGCGGGCTCGTAGGACTGTGTCTTATTGAAACTACGCATGTTTCGTGTCGCCATCTTGAAATATACGTGAATGGAAGCATGCGAAGCGACACTAAGCAACGACGAAGCCCTGTGGCTGAAAAAAGGCTTGTACTTGAGTAAGGAGTCATAAAACTGATTAAAACAGTAATTTCTGAATGTTGGTAAAGTATTTTTTTTTTACTTTTGAAGAGAAATATTTGTTGTTTTGCGATACAGCGATATCCCATTCAAATATCGATATTCGTATCGTGACAAAAAATTTCGCGGTTCACCGGTGTATGGTTGCAGCCCTACTAGTCCCCCCGTGTGTGTCGACTTGAAAACTACGGTGTCGAAGTCATGATTATATGCCAAAGTAAAAGTGATTTCATGTTGTTTTTCTTCCTCAGGGGAGTCATTAACAAGCCGATATTCTCGTAACACGGACCAAAGACTTCATACATCGTTCAGCAGTGGTGAATTTGCGAGACTAAAGCCAAAAGACATGTCTTCCCCACTCGCATCTGATCACAGCGACACAGGCAGACGAATAATCTCACCCATTCGTAGACGAAGCGATGATGTAAGTGAATGTTTTCAAAATAACCTGTTTTGGCCGCATTACACTCTTTTTTTATATATAAGAATGTTGTTTTTCCGGCCCAGGCTGAATATTCTTATTTTTCTGCAGATTTTAGGCTGAAAATATTCTTGTATTATTCTTAAATTAAAGCTTATGACATTTCCGTTTTAGAATTAATTGCGGTATCAATTACCAGTTTTTGGTACCAAGATCTGTATCGCGTTACATTGTGCACGTGCTCCATCGCTTTTCGTTGCAGCCAGCGAGGTCAAGATGTCACGTCAAACGACACTTGGCCGTTTTGGCTTTAAAAAAAGCATTTCGCACAGAGATAGCGTGGTTAATTGTAATAATTGTTATAATATATATTGTTATAATTGTATTGTATTTAAAGATTTTTCAACAAACAAAATTATATCTATCGTTTTCAAAATCTCAGCCTCGGCTTTATTCTTAAAATATTCTTAAATTTTCAAAATTTCAGCCTCGATATTCTTATAAAATATATTCTTATAAAAAAAGAGTGTACTTAAGCTTATAAGAATTACGGGAGGAGGGAGGGGGGCTATTGTCGCAAAGAATTTTAAAAGTATTCTGGTTTATATTTGATAGAGGTGTTGCGTCATTTTAGGTGTGTACAAGAATACCAAATGGTAAAACTCTCTAAAGCTAACGATAAGCGTTGTACAACAAAACACATCTCAAGTTCTGAGCATACTGACCATTTTACAGTTGTCTGCTCAGTGGCCTGGCCTTTGCATGGTAGCGAGGCTGGAGGTGACCTTGTTTTTGATACAGACCTCACTGCTTTTGTTTTGTAAATCAAGCTGTTCTGATGCTAACTAGTTTGCATTTACACGAGAAAAGCAGAGAGGTTTGTATCAATGCAAGGTCACCTTTAGCCTCGCTACTATATAGACAACAGTAAAATGGCCTTCGACTGTAGTTTAGTTATCACATAAAATCTCATCCAATAATTGTCATTGTTTTTTTATGATTTTCTTTTATAGGACTTCTCAGATGCAAGCTAGCAAAGTTCAACTCTTCTGTTCACTGAAAGTATCAGTTTATTTATGTGGAACGTGAAAGAAGAGAAAATTGGCTCTGATTTTCAAAGCAAAAGAAGAAACGCAAACGTTATGTTTGCTGAAGAGCCCATCGCGTTAGGAATTTCACTTTGTATACCCATTTGTACATTTACATTTGAAGCAAAACTATCTTATTACATAGAAATTGCGATTGTAAAATACTTGTATACTCTTTCAAGATTTTCGTATTTGTTATAATGTACATAAGAGTTTATCAGTGGTATAACCATTAATACACATCGAAAATTCACGTCAACGTAACGCAGTTTATAAGGTTAAAGATGATTAATTTCTTGCAAACGAGAGAGATGGTCAAGATAGGTTCAAAACACAATGCTCATTCCAGAGACCTATTTGACAGACTCAAAAGTTATATGTAAAACACCTCAAACGATGAATATATTTTTCTTTTCTCTGATTTCAAAAGTTTAGAAAATTGTTTAGCAAATTATCTTTATTACGATATTGAAAATTGAAAATTTAGTTTCAAAATACAATTAGATTTTCTTGCCTTTAAAGCATACGGCTTTTCTCGAATTGCCATTCAGCGTCTTCGCAATATATCTTCGTTTCTTGATGTTACTTTGACGGCCAGGAATTCACAACGGCCGCGTGCCGATTTGGCGCACGTGCAGGTGTTGGCTATGTGATTGGCTGACAAGTTTTATACCTGTGAAAACGGTTGTCGATCTTAAACCAAGCTTAAGTTCTTGTTAGCTTTTACTGGCCGAGTAGTTTGGGAGCTCAACAAGTAATCGACACTTTTGCTAGTGAAAACGGTACGCAGCTCATCTCCCGTCAAGCTAACTTGCTGTGTTCCGTGTTAACCCATTCGTAATCGTGCGCAATTGATTCTTCATTCTCCTTCTCGCCCTCACAAACCTGGCCGATAAATATTTTACATACAGCTGAAACATGTATGCATTTCATTTCCGACTCCCAAGCGGCAGAAATTGGTATAAAGAGTTATTAAAATTTAAGATGAAATCGAGTACAACTATTTCAAGAGTGTTAGGAAATTATTTCACTTTGTTATTAATAGACTGAGAGAAATAAAGTGATTTTTACTGCAATAAACAGTGATGGATCTATCTTCATAACTTAAACTGAAATGATCCCTAATTACATTGCCCCCAGGTTTACGAGTGACAAGCGGAAAAATAGCGACTGACACTTACAGTTATGTTGCACTCCCAGTTATATGTTGCACTGCCAGTTATACGTTGCAATGTCAGTTATATGTTGCACTGCCAGTTATATGTTGCACTGCCAATTATACGTTGCAATGCCAGTTATATGTTGCACTGCCAATTATACGTTGCAATGCCAGTTATACGTTGCAATGCCAGTTATATGTTGCACTGCCAGTTTATGTTGCAATGCCAGTTATACGTTGCAATGTCAGTTATATGTTGCACTGCCAGTTATATGTTGCACTGCCAATTATACGTTGCAATGCCAGTTATATGTTGCACTGCCAGTTATATGTTGCACTGCCAATTATACGTTGCAATGCCAGTTATATGTTGCACTGCCAGTTATATGTTGCACTGCCAATTATACGTTGCAATGCCAGTTATATGTTGCACTGCCAGTTATATGTTGCACTGCCAGTTGTATGTTGCACTGCCAGTTATATGTTGCACTGCCAGTTATATGTTGCAATGTCAGTTATATGTTGCACTGCCAGTTATATGTTGCACTGCCAGTTGTATGTTGCAATGCCAGTTATATGTTGCACTGCCAGTTATATGTTGCACTGCCAATTATACGTTGCAATGACAGTTATATGTTGCAATGCCAGTTATATGTTGCACTGCCAGTTGTATGTTGCACTGCCAGTTGTATGTTGCACTGCCAGTTATATGTTGCAATGCCAGTTATATGTTGCACTGCCAGTTATATGTTGCACTGCCAGTTGTATGTTGCACTGCCAGTTATATGTTGCACTACCAGTTATACCAGTTTAAGGTGACTATCAGTTATAAGTGGCAATGTCAGTTTACAAGTTGCAATGCAACGCAAAGCTAAGATAACAAGCCCTAAAATATTATTAACTAAGTGGAATTGTTATATATGGTCTGAGTGTATATGAAGGGTTCAATCTCTTCCCAATATAAGTCAATCTATTTCTCCCGACCCAAAAATATACCCCTTTGTAAGCATCATGAGCCCAGCAAGTACAACAGTAACACTAGAATTTTACATATTTTTGATAACAAAGAAATAACAAAAACAGTATGCATGTTATTTATCTTTTTTAATAATTAAAAGACAATCATAAAATAGTTTTTTAGCTAATTTTCTCAGAGAAAAGTTTTCTTATTTGAACACAGAAGTGATGAAGTGGAAACCCCATGACATTGAAGAAGTCACCATGAATAGACTTGACCAGTGTACCACCAATACCCTGTATGCCGTATGTGGTTGAGGTTAAGGATGTGATATTTTAAGACACTTTTAGCAAATATTACAGTTCACATCAAAGAGGTTAAGGACCAAAAAGTAACAAGAATGGTTTTGACCGAGGAAGGATGAGATAAGTGGATTACAAAGGACCTGTTAGGCCCCATGTGGTTAGATATCACAATGTTGAAGACATTTGATAATCAACGTGCCCTTTGGGCTATCTCGTGTAACTAAGATAAATTACTGCCTTTCTTCAAATTAGCTTCCAAATGTGCAGTAAGTGACCCAGCATCCCATTACATCATCTTGTGTTACCATGGTCACATGAGTTAAAAAAGCTAATTAACCAACCCTGTAAGAAAAGGGATCTTTTCATGATCAACGATGTTTTTGCATTTTCTTTTAACTATGGAAAACATGAATATGCAAGTCTGGTGAAAATATAAAGATGGCACTATAGATAATAACACATTGTACTGAATTTTTAAGGATATGATCCAGCCTTGTCCCTTGATAAGAAAAAAGATAATATTCATAGTTACTAATGTTAATGTTTGGGACATCTACAAACCAAACAGTGTTCAGTTTGAGGTCATTATAGGTTGTTGAACCATGCATGTGCTTCATCAAGTCAAAACTAAATGCACAAAATGTTTATTTTTCATAACCATTTTTTCCCATCAAGTTTTTATTTTTACGTTTCGTTTTATTCTTGGTCATTGTAAGGGCATTCAGAATTTTAAATGTGCAAATAAGAAGCTTATCATTTTTTTATTGTTATTAAATTTTGATCTCAAACAAAGCTTTCAACATTTTTTAAAGGAAAAGTAAGTAACCTTGTTCCTTGTGATTGTTTGAGTAACACATGGAAATTCTTACAGCGGATTCAGGTTGAGTGTTTAACGGTCTCAGTTGTCGCATTCGTTGTCACGGTTGAATTAATTGTGTTGCAAGGCAAAATGACAGACATTGCTAGGCAGGAATAACGACGTTCTCTCTGGGAAAAAGCACATTATTGTGGTTTTCCCAGGCAGAACGTTGGCATTCCCACCTAGCAACGTCTGTCATTTTGCCTCACAACGCAAATCAATTCAACCGTTACAACCAACGTGACAACTGAGACCGTTAAACACTCAACCTGAATCTGCTGTATATATGTGTGAACCCGACAAAGCACAGTTTGTTTGGAAGTGTTTTCTCTCCCCTTTCTTAAAACATTTAAAAGGAAAGTATGAAGCTGAACTGGAATTTCTGGAGGGGTGGTGGGAATGGGGGGTTCAAACCAAGAAACATTCCAGGGGGAGGGAGATAAGGATATTTTCTGCAACAATGCAATACAACAATTCATCTGCTGGGTAGGCCCAACACTCATCCCTAGGTGTTTCATGGTAAACAACCCCCCCCCCCCCCTAACTTGGAAAGCAATAAGCCAGGGGAAGTAGTTTACAATCAATTTGTAAACTTTAAAACTTTTTGTTAAGGTGAAGAGCAGAGGCAGTAAGCAATGATCGTGCACATTGAGACATGCAAAAAGATTCTTGGAGTGAATTGGGAACTGCATGTTCACTGCAAATATCTTCATGCAGGTCTCAATATATAGCATCATTGTATACTGCTGTGGTGCTCTGCTGATTGTTACATTTTCAACTGAAACCCTCCCATGAGGGTAGCAAAGGGTTTATGTGTGACATGAATAGGGCAAAAATTTGACCGTGGCACGAGAAAATATGGCAAAAATTAGACTGTGACGTGTGAAAATAGCTAGAAAAGACACATGATTTGTGAATTCTGCTTTTTCAAGTATACATGACACAGGAATTTGGTTACAATTTGTGCGTGAAACGGGATCACGACCCCCCTTTTTGCTACCCTCTCCCATGTCTTGGCGACGAAAAAAGACAAAGAACATTGCCAAAAGGTCTTGATGACAGCAGACACGTAATGATTTTAAGAAAAACGACTAATTTTTTAAATTTACAAGACATGTTTCGACAGAGCTTCTGTCATCTTCAGTTGAATGGTTTACAAAGCATGGAAAGTTGAATAATAAGTAGACGAAAATGCTAATTAAGACAAATAGTAACAACAGAACGTAAAAATGCGTGAATTAAAAGGATAATTTTAGATTAACATGGTGTAATTGAGGCAAGGTTGTTCTTTTTGAATATGGATAGCCTCCTTTATCTTGAGTTGAAAGCTGGTAGTGGCGTGATCTAAAATTATATATGAAAACAGTCTATTGTACATAAGGCGCGACAACGTTCCGAATTCTGAAGATGTTTGAAGATATGAGAGGCCTTATCTACGGCTAAGTGCTCACGTACGCGTGTGAAAAAATGTCGGGTGGTTTCGCCGACATAACACATGCACACAAAGAAGCTCACATTGGTTCTCCAGTTGCAATGTATGCATGAATGACACTGTCTGTTAAGTTGCCAAATGACACCGAAGTCTCTTCATAAAACTGAGTCATATCGGAGTCCTTTATATCTAAAAGAAAGAAGTGGAACAGTTCACCTTATATGCACCTACCATAACATTCAGAGTATAAGCCCTGGAATAACACTGTATTTTGCTCAATTTCCCTTCAGGATATTTGGGGAGGGCTTTTTTTAGGAGGGTGGGGGGGAGGGGGTTGGATGAAAACATGCATTTCAAAAATCTTTGGGTTTCTGTTTGGACAGAATTTTTTGGTGCATACAGGAAAACCACATAGTGACATTTTCTAAACATAACCATATCAAAACCCAAAACAAGACATACATCAAACACTCTCAGCATTCTCTAACAGCATAAAATACAAAGCATGCTCTCCAATTATCGGAGATTATAATCAGAAGAGTTATTATCTTTCTTATGACTAAAATAGGTGTATGAGTTTACAGTATAAATTTAAGTGCTGTGAAGTGAAGTGAACATGTCATGTTATTTCACAGGCTGGAAAACTTCAGTCTCATGTTTACATCACTTGATGTTAACTTAAGAGTTGGTTGAAGAGAACATAAAATTTATTGTAAACTTCTCAAAGCCTGCACAAGAGCTGCATGAAATCACATCAACCGAAGGCATAACTGCTCCATTTCTGTAAATTTACAAAATTAATTCAAACAACAAACTGAGTGCAGGCAAGATGAAGGTGGGCCTTTTCTTGGGGAATTTGTACTGCCCTGTTGCCTGGGCCCTCCCTACTAGATGTAGCATTGGTCATCAGTGGAAAGTGCAGTGGCCTTATATTTCACTGACACCCAGGTTCAAGCCATGTCCAGGATTGTTGCGTTTTTGGGCAAGACACTTTCCTCTCACATTGCCACTGTCCACCCAGGAGTAAACATGGGCACCAGTGACCTGTTGCTTGGGAGTTA
This sequence comes from Meandrina meandrites, assembly GCA_963693305.1. NCBI lineage: Eukaryota > Metazoa > Cnidaria > Anthozoa > Scleractinia > Meandrinidae > Meandrina > Meandrina meandrites. The sequence goes on from OY855910.1 coordinate 32,746,427, forward strand.
CCTGCTACAGACTATAAAAGAATTTCGTACTTGTGTATTCAACACACCTTTTGTGCCATCACTTTGTAAAAGAGTAACACCGCTGAACACTGCATGATCCTGGCCACTCAAGCTATAAAAAACAATAAGTTTACTTTTAGATTTCGCTGTATAAAATATTGAAGATGCCATTGAGCCACTGATACAATTTTAGGGTAATGATGCATGAAGTCTGCTTAAACTGTGGGTCCCAATTAGTTATATCACCCTTGAAATATGTCACACCTTTCAAAATTTTCTGTCTGTTTCCAAGACGCATATAACAACCCTCCAAGTTAAGACCATTTTAGTCACCATGGCGGCTAAAATTTTGGAACGGGCAACTTAATTGGAACCAAAGTCACCAGCCTGCCTGATGACTAAAATTGAGAAGAAGGATTGAAAGCGTGAGCTTAATTTAGCGACTAAAATTTTTCATTTGCAACCAAACTTGAGCAGTCGGCCAAATGGCCACTAAGGAATGGAGGGTTGCATAACTGCGTGGCTTGTATCCACAGAGTCATAGGTGTGTTTTTTATGAAATGTAAAATCCAGTTTGTTTTTAGGTATATAAGTTGTGGTTCAATTTTATCCTTGGTTAAAATTTTATTTTCCGTTGTTTTAAACTCATTATCATATATTACCATACCCAAAAACAAAGGAAAATAAAATTTTAACCAAGGATAAAATAGAACCACAACATATATATATATGCCGCATACTTGATAAATAAAATCATTTATCCACATTTATCATCTCAAGATATCGAGCCTTGCAGATGGCAGGATATGTGCCACCTAAAAACCTAGTAAATGACCTTGCTCACCACGAGTCCCCCATAGTTCAGTGGTTAGAGCATCCAACCGGTATCTGAAAACTACTGCTGTTGGGGAACTCAGAAAATCTTTTTTCCGAGTATTCGACTTAAGAACGCTTCTTCATTTACTTTACAGGCATACTTGGTTATATTGTAAAACTCTCTGATGAAGTGTGCGCTAGTCACAGGAAATGTGCAGGAGAAAATAAAATAGCTTTACAAAACAAGTAGTTCACAGAGGCGCTACTCCCTGGCTTAACTTAAATTAACATTCGACATAAGTGTTAAATATAATCAAATCATTGACAAGTCACCTTTTTAACATTGAGAATGCATTGCCTTTGTCTTTGGGTTTTTCTAGGATAACTTCATTTAGGACCTGACAAAAAACAAGTCATTTTTGTCACTATTTTCAGAAAAGACAGAGTGCTGATATTCTCACAGTATATCCCCGTAAGCATGCTAAATAAGAGCCTTTTTGCAGGACTGCTGTAAAGGATTTACTCCATCCAAAATTCAAACAGCCCTGCTTTCAGTTTGATGGTGCTCTAGCATTCTCAGACTCAGCTCAAATGTGTCTAAAAAGGCAAGTCATTGTCTCCAAAAAATTTCTAATGTGGGAACTTGACATCATCAGGATGAAGATGGATGTACATGTGTCTCAAAGACAATAGCTTTTAGTTACATTTTTTAATAAAAATATTAGGATTTAGGTTTGTTCCACTTACAACCACCGTATCTGCTCCTATAATCAAGTTTGCTTTATCACTCTAAAACAAAAACAAAAAATATTTGAAATGCCATTACGGACCATGAATAGTATTAAATTAATGATGTGATGAAATTGATTAATACAATTAGAAGTTTATAATGACATTAAACACTCCAGTTCCTTTCAGCCTGGTTCTCTTGTTAGGAAAATCCCAGATAATCGGGGATTTGACTGTTTCCTGATGTCTCGCCAACATGCCCACACAGTTGAGGTTTGCGGGAATACCTTTCAAAAGAGGTCAAAGAGGCAGATGCGGGGTATTCTGCAGTTTAGCCGCCTTTTCCATTTAAATTGACATTTCTTCACGTAACAAGCGCTTACCTTATCTATTCTCCCAGCTACCTCAAGAGCCTTTTGCTTAGAATTTTCCAAAACATACTCATATGGATGTTTAAACGCACTTTTATCGAGTGTTTCCTCAAATGTTGATGGAATTACGTCAAACTTCAAGCCCTGTGTATGCAGTTCAAAATGCATTTCCAGTTAAAACTACGCATTTCATCGAAAAATTGATACGAATTTAGGTCTCAAACTTGCGTAAATATTTAAATGCTTACAATTTTTCGCAGGATTTCACATCTTCTAGGCGAACTGCTGGCAAGAATTATTCTTTGAGACGATAAAACTTCCAAAAGTGGTTCCAACATGTTGAAAGCAGATATCTACCAGGCGTTACCTTCGGAATTGAGAAGGCTTGGCTGCTATGTCAAAATGGCGGGAAAGAAATGCGAACTAGTACCTAGTCTATCCGAGAACGAGAACTCCGTCATATCGCGAAAAGATTTTTAAATTGCTATTTTATTAACTGAGACGAAATCTAAAGAGTTGTATTTTATGGCGAAAAGGTTAAAGGTCATCTTTAATGGACGTAAGACAAGCTGGGAAAGATATAACCCAGCTGGTGACTTGTTATATTGGATCAGAAGTCTGTTACTGGATTTAGAAGAGAAAAAAACCTGACAGTCTTTCTTTGCTAGTTGGTCTCCGTGTCGGGCAAAATAAAAACCGCATTGGAGGATAACAATTCCAGTGGTAAACGAAGCTATTAAAAATAAAGAGGTAGAAATCTTAAATCGGATCTAATCTAATTTTTTTCACTTCTTTTTTGGTTGGAATGCACTCTGCTGCGAGGGGTCCGCGAGTGAAGTTGCCAAGTTCCGCTACCACTCACCCACGACCAATTCTAATCCCTAATCTATTATCATCAGTGTAGTGCTCTGTCCTGCGAGAGGTAGAGACAGACTAGAAAGAGGATCGAGGAAAAATTGTCAGAGACTCATAACTTTATTTTAAAAAAATAGGATAATAAAGAAAAACGTAAATATCACGGTTTTGAATTTTTTGTTAATACGTTTTATTTTATTTTTATTTTATTGGAGACCAGCTGTCTCCTTCTTTGTGTTATATTATCAGCACACCTTTCTGAACAACTGAAGTATGATTTCCAATCCGTCAGTCTTCTTTATCTCCGTATCTTGGTCTTCAGAAACTATTCGTCCTTGAATTCTGGAACTTCGCCATGTGCACTAATTGACTTATAAATAACTTTACGCTTATCCTCCAACCGGAAACCATAACCGTTTCCGGAATTAGATGTGTCATGATTGACGTGTGTCAAACACAGCTGATAGCTCGGCTCGATGTATATGGGAATTGCGCAAACAAATGCTTACGGGTCAGAGGTGGCGGGTTTATTAATCTTTTAAATCCTCGATCGGTTGTTTTGAAAAAGCTCACCATAGTGTAATATTTACGTTGAGAAAAGACACCTAACGGGTTCTCTCCTGTTGCGAAGCATTTTTTTCACCTTGATGGCTCGCGAGAAAACAATGCAAAATAATAATAGCTTATTGATGACATTAAAACGGAGGTGTGATTTGACGATCGCCACGCCTGCCCCGATGGTGCCTTCGCTGAGTCTCATTAAAACAATATCATAAATTGAGTAAAGATCATTTTCATCGCCGTGAAATCAAAGTTGTGCTTGTAAGACCACTCGCTGAAAATGTCGAACCGTCGGATTCTTTGACGTTGATCGTTGGGCGTTCCGAGAAATTTACAGACAAGTACGTAGACACAGTAATTACAATAATATCTCCAGTAATACTCGTGTGTTTCGATTTGGAAAGAGTGCAAAAACACTTGAAAAGTCCAGGAAATCAAAGTACCAGGGAATTTACTTTTTTCCTTTATACGATTTCTGACAAAGGGCATGATGTTTTGTCAATTTGTAGTCACACCATAACTTAACAAGTGTGATTCTTAGTCACTTTTGTCAAACGGATTAATCTTATCATAATTCCACATTTTTAGAGACCTGTAATTGGATGATAAGTGTTAGGTAAGCGTTGATAAACTTCCGTCATAAAGTTTAACTCACAGTTGGGTTTCATTTCACAGCTAACTGCGTGCGAGGTTCATAGCTATATTCGTCTTCTGTGGAACTGAGTGGTCTTACAAAAGTCGCCTTGCTCTCTCTCTGTCTCAAACTTTTTCCTTTCGCTGTAGAACTGTGAGATTTTAACTCTGAAATGGAGCAGCCGCTCAAAGAGGAGAAACCGAAAGCCGAGTACTGCGAGCAGCCGACGTCTACTGAAACAAGCAACTCCGCCGAGATACCGCGCGGGTCTGCAAATCGTAAGGAAAGGAAGCGTACTTTAACCATGAATTCTGCATTTGCCGAGCTTCGCGACCATATTCCCAACGTTCCGCCTGACACGAAGTTGTCGAAAATCAAAACACTGAGGCTCGCCATAAGCTACATCAAATTTTTAATGGAAATTCTCGAGGAGAACAACGAGGGGAAACCAGGTCGAAGTCATCACAACTTTGTGGCAGATTTGGCCTTCCAGAACGAAGGACGAGCAAAAAGAAAGCGAGAGAGCATCGTAAGTGAAATAAATGTAGTGATGATAGATATATAGTGATTTGCGCAACAACACTGCATTGCAAGAGTTGCTAATTCGTCTTGTAATAATACGTTCTTGATATGTTACGTTGCATGTTTTTTACTCAATAGCCTGCTGTTCCAAACGATTCGTCCCAGAGGAAGCGAGGTCGAACAGGATGGCCGCAATATGTTTGGGCAATGGAGCTAAGGAACTGATATCCTTTGACAATGAATCTTCAGTTGATTTTCCATCTACAAATCGTGGTCGTCCATGCCACTAAAGTGAGAATTTTACGAACCGCAACCGACGCGCATGCAGCAATGGCCCCTGGCGCATCGGTAATTTTTACGAACTTCGCCTGTTGACTGTGGAACGCTAGAACAAAACATTGTCCGTTGTTGTTTTGTCGAAAATTCAACGTTTCGCAATTACAAGTTATCCGGTAGCTCTTGAATTCCGTAATCGTAGATGTACTATAAGCTATACGTGCACACACTTACACGTTAAGTGTGATGCGAAATACACTTCTCCAACGGCGTTGTGATGCATAGATTTAAACGATCGGTAAGCGAAATTGTTATTTTGTCTGACGGTTGATGCACTGCAGTTTAAATTAGCTTGTAAACGCTTGGAAATTCATCGCGAAATTACTTTATAAACATAGACCAGTGATGATCTCAAAAAAGCATTCTAAAACTCAAGTATCTTGGTCGACCTCTGTTACATCATACCTTGATCGTTCTTCAAAACATAGCTCATTTTCGTACAATTGTTTTAGTTGAAGACTTAGTAAACCTAAATCTTAAAAGGCAGCTTATCTTCTTTGCAAATAGCAGCAGCAAAAACACAACAAATGAACTGTAATATAGGTAGTGTTATTACAAAGAGCTCAACTGTAGGTGTTATTTAAGAGCCCGGGATATCTTTTGTTGATTGTTTAAACAAGTCTATTATATCGAAGGGAAACGATGGGTTGTAGTGGATCAAACAAAAATAGTGTTAGGTTATTTATTATTATGGGTCTATTGCACTCGAAGTTGTGTATATTTACGAAATCACTATGTATTATTGTGTCCAAATTATTTTTAATTGAAAGGTGCTTAGAGTTGACTGACTGTTAAGATGCATTAAAACGAAATACTTCCCAAAATTTTGTTTGAATCTCTTTACCACCTTCTAACCTATATTCTTTATTATAATAGCCGTTTTTATGTTTATTGAACTCAGAAACCACATTCTTGTTTAGATATCTTTTACTTGAAAAATTGTTCAACGCTTGGTGTCCCATTTTGAATGGATAATTTTCCAATTCATCTGGTACACGCACGTTCTTAAAGGAAGGCTTTTAGGATAAAGAATCTTGTGGTTTGTGGTTGAAAACGAGCCGGAATTCACGTATATAAGAATATGATGTTTTAGTTCCACCCTCGATTTAGAAATACCACTTAGTGAGTGTGTGGGAGTGTCCGGCCAAATTAGCAAGATGCCCCCCTTGATTTCTTCAATTGAGAAAGCTTACAAGGCTTATAAAAGATCGAACTCTTTAGTCTATGCGTTCAGTCGGCGGAATACTTGAAGACAAGAAGCAGCTGGGGTGTCCCTAAAGAATCGCGGGGCGGAAATGTAGAAGCGAGAACGGCCTCAAGGTGTCATGCTAAGAAGCTTGCTAGCGGGAGTAGAAGAACTCCGTCGCCACCCAAAACGCCACTGGCAAGAAATATTGTCAATAAGAACGATGCTATAATCAGCTCAGCTTTTTACAGGTTTTATCAAGGAAGTGATGCGAATGTATTGAAGTTTTCCGTACAGAAGCGCGTTTTTTCCCCGTCTTGAAATGGCGGTGCTAATACATGCAACACCTCTGTGGCTCGTATTTGGGAGTTAAACCAAACCGCAACGATTACTGCAACGAGAACGCCGCTAGACAAACGGTTTTGTGGGCTTGCACGTGCTTTATACGTCTTAAATACATCTTTTTGTCCGTCCTCTACAAAAAAACGAAACGTGAAGTGATTAAATTCTGAGTTTCATGCTATCTTAACACGTTTAGCTAGAGGATAGTTTCAACTCGGGAAACGAACTGAATTTTCTAGATAACTGCGAGATGTAAATTCAAATTCTAAAATAAATAAATTTATTTCTTGGATATAAACATCGTCTCCGGTGTGATCGCCTTAGCCCATTTTAGAAAACAAGCTTAAACAAAATTTGACTGAGAAAAGCTACAAGCTTCAAATGAGCTATTACAGTAAAAGGTAGAGAAAACGAAAATAACGAATAATTTTCTGGTGTCAATTATTTAAGAGAATTAAAGAAGTGTTTGAAACACTGATTTCTGTTCAAAAATAAAGAGAGGTTACTCAGAATTCTTGTGTGTACAGAATTGTGCCACAAAAGGACCTTTTATAAGAAAATTCATCGATAGAAATCGCTCTGTCTAATGGGTTTGAGTTTTAAAACATTAATCATAGGCCTGCCCTAGCAGAAGAAAAATGGAGAAAACTATTATTTCAGAATTCGCTAAATCCTGAGAATTTATGCTTTATTTTTCGGATAAAACAGGAAATGTTCTACACGACTATAACTTTTCCTAGTAACAAAAGGTTATAGTGATGAGTTTTCTAGAGTCAGAATTTAACTAGAGTTTGGCGATGCGGTTTGCAATAAGAGGCTTCTTTCTACAGCTTATACCGAGTTATTTATTGGAAAATGGTTTATTTACTATATACTTGCGCGTTCTAGGAAAAGATCGGGATGGGAAAACGTTTTTTGCCCTGAATTTTCAAGTAGAAATAAGCCAAGGTCTCGATCGAACACTAAATCACAGGGTGTTCTTCCGGCCTTTTTGGCATATACTGAAAAGCCTTTGTTAGTGATAGAGAGTCACGGCTGTTCATTTGTAGCATGTCTAGTGATGACTATTGTACTCTTGAGACACTTCATCACTTGTTTTTCTAAAGCAAAACTGCAAAATACGCTTTCATTAATGTTGTCCTTCTTCCATTTGACTTGTTTCAAAAACAGTCTGCTTTGCAAAAGTGGCGTCTTTCTGGTGCCTCCAGAAACTCCAATAATGGAGGCTATCAGATGTGCCTTTCTTTCGGAAATCGACTTCAACTAGCACAATAATAGGTCTTCAACTGGTTGCCGATTGAGTAATGAAAGAATGATCGATAGTAGTTTGCGGACTAAGTATGAAACCGGCGGAAAATATTGAAGCGGTTGCGAAACGAAGCAAACAACCCACGGCTCCTCGTCTCTGTATTACAACTCACGTATTTCGGCACATACTTTATTTCTGCTCCTAAGTTAAGGTAGTTCGTACATGCATCCTGCTCGTTTAATAAACTTATTTATTTTCTCGGAACATAAAGGCAAGCTAATAAAATTGTTTGAAGTTCTAGAAATAGAAATGTCATCAGAACTTCCGTTTTCTTTACTGATCGAGTCACGTTGCTCTTAAATGCAGGGTGCCGAGCCATGCAACACCGATCCTTGTAGGTATACGATAGTTGCTCGAATACGACGAACTTAACACATTTCTTGCTTCCGAGATCATTTTAACAGTGAAGGCATTGCCTGATCATCTTGCGTTCGCGAAAATTAAATTTTGATACGTGATGTGGTAAGACTCGCCAAATTTTGTTTTCCTCTTCAGCCTGTTTTTGCTTCCTACGCTTGGCACACAACTGTAGGAATTCTGGGGAATTAGCCGTGCACAAGGTAGCCAGGACTCTTCTTTGCTGGGATTCAACTGCGACTGACTCTCTAACTTCAACCTCGAAAGTTCATCAACTGTATATCTAAATGTGAGACATGTTTGGGTACGAATCTTGGTGACCTTGCCGGGATAACTCGAGACAATTCTGAGACTTACGCGAATACAAACAGACCTACATGAAAACCTAACATAACGAGTAAATGACCAATGGCAAATTTGGAAGAACCCAAGCTAATAGAACACAAAACTATAAGAAGATCTTTTATGTGGCCACCGGTTGAAACTATTGTTCAGAGCTAAGAACACTTAATAAGCTAAGACAAACAACTTAAAGACTCTGTGCGGGCTCTCGGGCCCTTAAATCACAAGATTCTCGCAGTAGCTACAAAATTATAAACAGTTGATCATGAAGTAAAATAACTCAATTCCAAAAAAATGTTTCGCTTCATAAAACAACACCTGGGCTTGTACATTCCCTCCCTCCCCCAACTCTTCCCCTCTCCCAGCAAAAAAGAAAGAGAAATTGTGAAATTTCGCTTTTTATGGGAATATAGCGGTTAAGCTATTATTTTGTCGTTTTCTTGGTTTATCTCACGACTCAGCTCAACTGAAAGTCGTATTAATTTTCTTGCAAGAAATTGTTTGAACCGATGTTCTAAATTTGACTAGAAAATCAGATCGCAACTCAGCGATAGTCTTAACTCTTCTACATTAATACACGTAGTCCTTTGGAAAGTCTTAATTCCAAAGAGATAGAAACAAGTGTTCGTGAGAATGTCTGACATACTTTTTCTCAGTGCCTAGTTAACCAGCTTATCGGTTTGTTAAACTAACTATCGGAGACGAAATAGAGCCGCTTTCTGGTAAACTATGAACTTTTGGAATAACAAAAAACAAACAGCGGAAACTTATTTGAATGTGTTAAGTTTCCAGACGTAAATATTGATCAGCCTAACTCGATTTGCCGCTGATGAGTTTACGTGAAAAATAAATCCTATCCTGAGAAGGTTTACGTGAAGCCCGCCCATATAAATTTCATAGTGAAAGAAAAAAAAACCCTGAACATCAACTTGCGTGCAAATGCGATATGAGATTTTTATTTCTTTTAACCAGGTTCAGGTTTTGAAAAATATTAAAAAAAGAAACAACTTAACGTAAAAGTACGGCTCGTTAGCTCTGGTGTGAATGGTCACACAGTACAGTAGGATTTTATCCACAAACTTGCGTACAAATTAGAACCATATTATTAATGTCCTTGTTTGAGGGTTAACACGCCAAACAATGGTTGCAATTTTTCTGTTGTCGTTTAGCCAAACCACAAGGTAGCTTGTTTTAGTTTACCACGCCGTTTCCAGAAAGATAACGCTACATTCTTGGCGAAACGTTCCCGTTTGTTGCAGCTGCTTATTTGACAAATAAAACCAGTCGAACTACAACCGGATAATTCACTGCAGGGCAATTGCATAATATTACAAGTTTCTTCGTTGCAGAAATTCAGTCGCACGCGAGTTTGTTCGAGCAGGTTGAGTTTAATTTGTTTGTGTTTTCTTAATTATCAATACTCCCACTCACTCTAATATGTCTTTCATTTATCCAATATGATCGATAACGCCCAGAAACTCATCTAAAACACATTAGAAAACATATGTTTGCGATTATTTAAGTCGCTGAAGTACTTTAAAAGAATGCTTATTATTTGATAAAAATGACAACAACTCGATGGCTCTTTTATCTTAGAATCTATGGACGTTCAGATATCAAACTGAACTTGTCAAAAATTTGTGATAAATCGAGTCCATCCCTTGGGCTTTAGTCGTTCAAAGCTTGCTTGCAATCTGGGGTTAAGTTTTCTGTATTCTAAAGCGCTGTTTTTAATTTTGCATATTTTGACTTAAAACGTTTATCTTTTGCAAGGTCAGACTTTCGGACGTTCATGAACTTCTTTATTGAAAACAGTCTGCAGATTTAAACAAGCATAATTACAACATTTTGTTTCTGATATAAAGCTTATAGTGAATGTTTTTTGAAAGGCATTGTATTCATCTAGCGGGACGATGCAAAAAATATTCATCGTCGGTTTTGAAATACTGTTAGATAAACTCACCTCTCTTTCCCCTTCGGCCAGTTCTAGCACGCATTCAAACTTCACGTCTATTTTAATTTACCTAATTTGTTGCACGATGTACTTATGTTAAATCCATAGCTTTGCCTTTTATTTTTTCTTATTTTTTACCATTACAGCAGTACCAATTTTTGCAAACGTCGAGGAGAAGTCAAGAATATTTCCAATTTCGCGCTCAAACTCATCATGTTAAAACAAAGAATGGATACCCGGTCTTAATTAGCACAGATTTTTATGATTTTATCTCTCCGTTTACTCCCTAGTTTTTGTTTCGATTGAGAAGTTATATCAAACACTCGAGACAGTGTTTCATCGGCTATCCAAACACCTCGAATTTCGTCAAAAATACTCAGCTGCGCGTCGTATTTTCAAACTCTCTTCTCGGTGTTTGGATATCCCGATGAAACACTGTCTCTCGTGTTTGGTATTTTACATGAAGGTGAGTTTCCTTATTTCATGGATACAGAGATTTGAAATACATAGGTTACTCGTTATTCGTTTTCTTCGTTTTTTATCGGCTAACCGCTTGGGTCACGACCAGGAAGGTTATCCGCGGCCGACACGCAAAAGTCGACGCGACTACAAAATTTGCTTTAAACCATCGACGTGAAAACCGAAGACTTTATTTTTTATCAAGAGTTAGAAATCATAACAACAGTAAACCAAAGTCGCCTCAAAGTTAACAAAATCCGAAAATAACACGCAGTATTTTACTCGACTAGTGTTTCTGTTTATTGTATATTTGAATGTAGTGTTGTTAATTCGGTGGAAGAACCATCTTTCAGCGAGATAAGAACCTTTATGTCAAGTACTTAAGATGGCAAAGAGTTTACCCGATACACCGCTCGGAGAACCGACGAATTCAAACTCACGAGAAAGAGCATATCCAGCGAAATACTGACTAAAAATGATCCAGAAAACGTGCAACGGTTTGTTCGTCGACAAAGCATTGTTGTTGATTGAATATTCGAGACGTGAAAAACAGTTCCGTCATTTTTTTCTCGCGTGATTTTCGTATCAAACGGAAGTTATTGTGTTAATCCCATTACCTCCGTCTAGCACTCGAACGATAAAAAAGAGAAATCGCGATTTATTTATGATATGTGTTGGATATTCACCTGAGCGTGTTTAGATGGTGTTTAAACTGAATTCAAGTCTTGGTTCTGCTTTTCCGTGAACTATTTCCGACTTTTCAAGAGAGAATTTTCGAAAAAGACATCCCAGCTTTCAATCTATACAAAGTAGTTTTGCATGACCAGAAACTTAGACGCAATTGGAAACATTCAAAAAATTTCATCAAAACATGATATGATGGACAATGCAGTGAACTCTCAAAACAATTTGAGCAGCTGAATGTCTACATTATTTTTCCTGTGGACAACATTTGCGGAAGATCAAACATATCTTGATCAATCCCGTCCCAACAAAATACGTAAACATTGGCTATGTAACTAGGTAAGGTTCTTTCTTTCATTCTTGGGAAATCTGCTTATGAAGTGTAAACGAGAAAAAAAAGCAATTATATAAAATAAGCTGTTGCTTATGATCGATAACGGTCGGATCTTTATATTTATGCAGGGAGCAAAACTATTATTTTAACCCCTTCCAAGGTTAAATACATGACTGCCGCCCCTTCAGTATGAAATAATTCCAATATCTTGACTAACAGTGAGTAAGAACAACAATGAAACAAGAATACCTGAAACAACAGCTTTTAGTTTGGTGGTGACAGTGTAATTTTGCGCCAATGTGTCTAACATACTCAGAAGTTATGATTTCATCTCTCGGGTGTCGGAAGGTAACGTCCAGTGGAGAATGGGTAGAGAGGGAAGGTCTCATCGGGCTAAATGATGGCACCACATGTTCAGCTCAAATACGTAACTGAAAGAGTTCTGAATTGTCTAAATTCACAACTTATTTTTAATCCGACATCGTGGACCAAATTTTCACCAACGAGCTTACGTTAGCAGTGAGAATGTTTTTGGACAAATTTTCATAGTATTCTTAAAAACACAATACAAAGCGCAATACCCCATTCACACCAGCAAAACACGTTTAGTTTAACAAAATGAAAATCAGCAAAAGAAAACTGAGAGACTAAATTTTTCATGGGGTTCAAGTAAGCTGATATATATGTTTTTATTGTGATAACTTTGAAGTCAAAAAATATCAGTTAGCAACTTCTATGAAGCAGTAAATTTTAAGCCACCTTAAACACCTTTTCAATTGTGGTACACCTGTATACGTAGGTGCTTTGCGCAAAATATCTTGGCGTCAAAACCGATGTATTATTCAGTCTTAAAACTATTAAGGACAAAATTATTTAAAAAGACTTTTTTTATTTTACAGAAGATTAAAATGGTAACAAACTTATGTTTTATAAAATAAATGACGAAGTGTTCTCAAGCCAAATTTCTCGGAAAAAAGAGTTTTCCGAGCTCTCAAAGGGGGTCGAACCCATGACCTTCCAGATACTGGACGCTCTAAGCACTAAGCTACGGGAGACTCGGGTTGAGCGAGGACATATACTTGGTTCTTATGTGTGACACATATCCTGCAGTCTGCAAGGCTCAAAATATCGAGAAATTTGACTTGAGAACGCGTCTACATTTGCTTCACATCCTGCAAGGCAAAATTCCACTTCTCATTCGTGTTTTATAAGTCAAGGAGAATTGACGGTAAGAACTTGTGTGTGACGATTGCGTCGTAATCATAGTAATAAGCGGGTGCTAGTGTGAGAAACGGCGTCGAGGATTTTTCATATCGGTTTTCGAAAAAAAAAAATAAACAAACATTGCAATTCAAGTCCATCGACAGAATATTTTGTATTTAAATAGCATTACTCTTAAGCCTTTAAAACTAAAAAGGAAACCGCAGCAACCTTACACCAGACGAAATTTCGCGGGGTTTTACTACGATTTCCCACGACGTATCATTTCGCTCAGACACCTTAAATCAGGAAAACCGAAACTGAGTAATACGGCTTTGTATTTTCAAGGCTAAATCAACATATCGCGCCTTTAAATGTTCCGACAGACTTAACAAATACACTGACAGACTACTGGCAGTGACCTTCTGGGGAGAGAGGTCTCTTCGGGAAAACGCCGAGCGGTGCGATTTCACAAAATGAAGCATAACTTCACGAGCAAGGGAAACAAAAGCACTCCTTTTTCATTACGAGAAGTAATTGGAATTTGCAGCTCAAAAAAAGCTTAGACGTCTGAAAGAACAATGCCACTACCAAACCTTAAAGTCATAACGATATTGAAGGCCTTTAATCCTACCTAGTTATTTTGATACAATACTTTGAAGATCTTCTCGTGAACAGTGAAGCCAAAACGTAAAAAGTGCTTTCTTCTGATATTCGCGCAATTCATAAAATTTTTCTCAGCTTTTAAGTTTTGCTGTTGTTTTTTACATTCCTCTAAACCTCTTAGCCCCTAAGTGGAATTTTAGGGTTCTCTGATACGTACTGAATATTACAATCGAAACCCTTTCAGTCGCGTACAGTCAGTTCTCGTTATAGATTTTCAGTCAAACCTCTATAGCCGGGGATCTGAATTTTGTCGGTAATAGCGAGGTGTCCGCAAGGCGAGAGTTGACTGTAATTAGTTTTTAAAGCAAATGACTAGTTTCCTTCAACTTTACCCTATCAAGTAAGAAGGTCACGAATTCAGGTTTTCGCAAAATGCAAAGTGAACAGATTCAGTGAAATATATATCTCAATCCAGACGACTATACCCTGTTATTTTTTCGTTTCCTCCCTCAAAGTAAACTCCGGCCGAAACGAGAGCAAGCAAAAGAAGTCGAGAGCTATCAACTCTCAACCCTCTCATCCCCTCTCGTGTACTTTCTTAATAATAATAGGAGGCAGCGTGGCCTGGTGGATAGGGCGCTAGGACCGCTGGACTGGAGGTCCCGGGTTCAAATCCTCCTCCCTGCCACTAGATGGATTTGTCTCTTCGGTGGTCCCGAATTCAACTCCCCCACGCTTTGTATATAGCCAGCTGGTCAGCCTCCTGGGATGTTTAACAAATTTCTGTTCTATTTGTAATATTTGTTTGCTTATTTACAGTGTCCACAATTAGTACAACCGTGCTTTTTAATAATAATAATAATAATAATAATAATAATAATAATAATAATAATAATAATAATAATAATAACATTTATAATGCGCAAATTTCATAAAATGTTCAAATACACATAACAAGATTAAAAACAGAATAAAAAGGCTAAAAAGCTAAAATTACAATTAAAAGTTATCTTACAATAATATAAAAACAACTGTGATAAAAAAGCTTAAAAATACTGACAGTGCTGGTGCTTTTTATATCAAATGGATATACATTCCATAGTTTTGGTGCAGCACAGGTAAAAGAACGGTCACCAGGCGTAACGCGGATAACTAAGTATAAGTTTATTGCTAAAATTCCTAAGGTAATATTTGGATGGGGGCCTAAGAGAAATAAGGGATGATAAATAGGAAGACGCTAACATTTGAACCTGCTCAAATGTGCATAAGAGTAGAAGAGGATTTTCCATAGCACACTGCAAAATTTTTGTCAACTTTTGTGGTCTCTCATTCTCGTTTGGACGCCCTTGGACGATAGTCCATGTCAATGCTTATTTCGATTCCGCTCGTAAGGGGTGAGTACCTTCTTCAGGGCGGAGGTATATAACTGAAATGAAGTCACGAATTGGAGTACAGAAAAGAGTTGGGAAAACTGTTGTTTACACTTTTGAGAGGGTCATGTTGTCAAACATCTCGAACAGAAGCTTCAAATGATTGATTCACTAGGTATTTTAAGGCGGTATTCTGGGAACGAGGCTGGTTATTCAAGTGATAAGTTTAGAAATAAGATTCTATTTCACTACTGTATGTATGCGAAAAGGATACCAGTTTCTATCCAAGGCAAATGAAAGTATAACTAACCTTTTCTTCAAAAATGGTATATAAAAAGTAAGGGTTTGGGCTTTGCCACGGATTTTAAAAGATTTTTGAACAGCCAAAATACATATTCGTGTCGTAGGAAACCTAAAAATAATGGTCCATTGTTTATTAAGAATTGCTATATTAGAGCACTGCACTGAAACTGTTAACAAGCGATTTGGGCTGCGGATGGCTAGGATGGAAATGGATTACAACTTGAAAAATTGAGGCTTAACTTTTCAAGTTATTTCCCTGCGTCTTCGAAAAATCAGTATTTATAGCCGTGGATTGATTTCTCTCCGCACATTAATTAAGGTTACATCTTCCTTGACATGGGTTAAGTTGCCTACTACTAATTTCAGAATAGCTTAGACCAAAATATAATCAAAAATTAATTAACCAATCCGGAAATCCGTTTTCTTCTAGCCAGTTTCCGCAAATCTTACACGTACGATTTTTGGCCAACAACTTAATGCTATCCTGGCTAAACGTGACAAGGTTTAATTTTGGATGGAACAACAAGGCCAATTCATTTCCTGTGACTTTTTAGGTAAAAGTATCACAAAACTGCGTAGAGATTTTAAGGATATTTTAGCGCGTTCCAGAGTTGCAGAGTGATGTTTTTTTGAGATAAACTTTGGCCTAATCTAAGTTACAAGTTACACAAGTGATTTCTTTACACACCTGGTGTTTGGCAAAGTGCAAGATTTGTTGCAAATTATTGGCAAAATATTAAATAAGATAAAAACCTTGGCCAAACCCCAAAAGGTTTAAGACGGAATCCACCAGGACGTCGAATAATATTTATTTAAGTTGGACAAAAATCGAGTACCAGAATAATTTAAATCCTATTGCATTATTTTCTACTGTAAATAAAAGGTAAAGATGTAAGTAATTATCGGTGATAAGACCAACAACAATTTCGTATCAGAGTCTGAGAAAATGAATTTCAAAGTTCACAACCTCTACATGCTCTAGGCAAAATCTCTCGTGTAGCCATTTTGTAAAATCGTCTTTAAGCGATTCAGCGGAATTCAGCGGAACTTCGAAATTTGTTTTCGTTGTTTGGTGTTGTTAGAAAAGATTTCTTTTGATAAGATATTTAAAGCAGTAACACAAGGTGTGAATAATGTTGGTACAACAATTTCTTATCAGAGCCTGAGAAAATGAAATTCAAAGTTCACAAGCTATAGGCAAAAGCTCACGTCTCTCCTTAATTTTGTCCAATAAACACTCGTTTCCCTTACCTTTTCCATAAAAGAAGAAAGATTTTGCGTCAGATATAAATCATCTATCTTGGCATAGACTGATCTTTTTCGCGACCTAGCACAGAGGAAAATGTTACACTGCATGGAATCTCGATTTCTACAAAAAAATTGTTCGAAAAATCGAGTGTTTGAGAAATTGGTGGCAGAATTGCAGTGCTCGGCGTAGTGGAAATGCTAGAAAACGACTTTTGCTCGATGTGAAGCGAGTTTGGACAAACCGAGGGTTCGATAGACTGCAAAACAGTCGATTTTTTTTGCGAACTCGCTCGAGCGGTCTTCGAATACGACTTCTGGAGCCAATGTCAAAACGGAGATACGCGACTGTTGACGATTTTAGAGAAAAAACGACTGTTTTGTAGTCTAAGGGTTCGAGAAATGAGCATTCCACTGGCATTTGCTTGTCAGTTACGATGCCCAATGAACTCCTTCAATGTGCTAACATTCAGATTGATTTTTGCCTACAGGGGGTATACAAAAGTTTACTTGTATAAGTCAGATAGCTTTGTGTATTAGCGAAGAAAAGGTGTCTGATCACCGAAGTTAGTACCTGATAAAATTGGGGTTCAAATTTCCACGGAACAGTCTGAGCATTAGTTTTATTACTGACATTAATTAGCCAAAAATGTGCGGGACACGGGAATCGTCACGAAAACGAGTTTAATTCAAATCCAGGAGTATATTGCATAATTCTGTTATATTCCAACCCACAAGTTTCATCCAAAGCACGTTTGCTTGTGTACAATGTGTAAAGCGTACTTCACTTTCCTTGTGAACAAATCTGAACACATCGTGCAACGACTCGTGGATTTGAACACAAAAATACGTGAGACACCTCCGAGCCTCAGGGCAGACGGAAGGCAGGGCTGCCCTAAACAAATTATGAAAAGGCTGCCACCGTTTAAACTGTTACGTAATTTGCCGATTTTTCGGGGCGTGCAGCATTCATCTGTTAACATGTTCACTCCCCATGTTAAGAATTATGTCTTTGGCACGTTAAAAGTTCCAATTTGCACTGATTCACGAGTGTTGTGTAATGCAGAATGTGTGAGGCAAAACGTGAATTCACAGCCTCAGGGCGTAAGTGCAGATTTTGGCCACCTTCGACTTCACCAACAACTGCATAATTGGAAAAAGCTGCCACTCTTTATTTCGCATGCACTGACCAAAGTTGTGAATATCTTAATTTCTACGGAAATAAGTGCTTTTAATTTTTCTGATACTAAAGTAACCGTGCACTCCCACACACAGGGCCGGCCAGGGGAATAAGTGGTGTACCAATACCCAAAAATGTCGCCTCAAAATCATGCTAAATACCAAAATTTAAAAAGACACCGTAAACTTTATACCCATAAAAGACCCAAATTTAGCGTAAAAATACTGTATACCCAATTTAAAATCCCCCTGTATATGTATACCGTATACCTAAAAACCCTGACCTACACAGAAAATAAATAGAAAATATTTAATGTATATTCTCTCCCTTTTCTCTTATTATACTGATATTTTTTACCGTGTCAAAATCAAGTTCTCAAGTTGCTCAGTAAACCAGATGAGACCCACACAGTGACATGTGTTCTGAAAAACGACTCATCGGTGAGGCTTGAAAAGGTCACAGCTATTGACAAGGAAGTTAAAAAATATCCGGGGGGTACTCCCTTTAGTGGTCTACAGGGGGAAGCTCATCTAAATATCAAGGGGTTGTTTTAAATGAAACATCAAGACAAGAGATACAATATCCGTTCTGGGTTACAATTTTCTATTTAAGGTATATGAAAGGTCACCTATTCTGTCAAAAATGGTATATGAACGGAGTAAGGGTTTGGACCTTGGGGAGGAGGCTTCCCGGATAAAGTGTAATTGAGAATTCCCCCCCCCCTCCCCCCGGGAAAAGGACACCTAAAGAGTGAACGTAAATTTAACTTTTATGTAATTATTTAATTGTGTTTGCAATCCATTGTAAGCCTTCCTAATGCTAATCATTCATTCTCTTTTAGGATAATAACTGCTCTCCCGACATTTTGCTTTTATTCGGACGATAAATTAAGCCGCTACAAAATGATTTGGGACCTGGCTTACATAGCTTCTAACTCGCCATGTTCCGATATTGGACTAAACAATCCCATGACAGGAGATTCCTCAGGAGGACAAGTAAATTCTACACTTTGTACCCCCCCCCCCCCCCCCCGGGTAGAGGACTCCCCATAAAAAATGCCTGGGGTGCTCGTCGAACCTTTTTGGAGGTAAAATTGGTGGAATGGTACCGCTTAGGGTGCTTTAACGTAACATGACGGTCTCCGGAGTTGTCGAGGTACCTTTAAGCGGCCTGATCTGAGTTACTCACTTGAAAACAGTCATTCCAGTGCTAGTTAATTTGTTATATTAGAATTTGTACCACTTAGGGGTGAAAATGAATTTGGGCCACGCTCACAAAACGAGATTCTAGGGTACCTTTTAGGAGTGTTTTCGAAATTTTCCTACCAGCACCCCGTCATTCTTATAGGGAATTGCCCGCCCCCTCCCCCCGCCCCCCCCCTCCCGGGCTTTGTACCCACTGAAGATTCTTGATAACTCTTTGTAGCGTAGCAGAAACTTGAGGATTTAGAAGCTTCAAGTTTCATTAAAGCTGTTGCTCGTGACATGTCAAGAGAAACCAACAGATGAGCCAATTATTTGAAGGAAGTAGTAAACGGGGTGATTTGCCCTCCAGAATATTTTATGAACTTCAAGGTCAAACCACAAACCAAGTGTGCAAACAGAATGTTTTTGTGTTTTCTTTTTCTAACTTAAAGTTCATTTTAAAAAGAAAGAATTCCGCTAAAAGTTTCTTTGCGTACGGTAATTGTTTTTCGATCTTGAATATCTCAGATTGACTTTCATCGCAGCTTTCACAGATAGTAATACATTAGATGAGTGGGTTGCGAAAGGCTTCATTAAAATTAAATCATATACACTCCCACGATTCGACTAAGCTGCTAATAATGGACAAAGGTCAAAGTTTCCTCTCAAATATAAATTAATTAGTCATGTACATCCTACGATGATGGAAAAGCTAAAATAGTTTAGACATTTAGTGTCAAAGTTAAAATGGATTTAACCGGGCAATGTTCTGCCGAAAGGCGGAAACCTACATATGCTAAGTTTCGTTGCTTCGTTTCCCAAACATGGCTGAATGTCAAGTAATATTACTCGATGTGTTCTGTCGCCGTGATGCTTTTACGAAGAGAAATCCGGCTTTCGCAGCTCAAAATATTGTGGTCTTCAGCTGTCATTCACCAACTGAAGTAATAGCTATAATTAATAGCACTGTGACTTGTCGATTTGGCTCGCTCGGACTTTTATTTATTTATTTGCGGTGGGAATTGTGTAATGGCATAAAACGCCTTACCTCGATCCCTCCCCATACTTCAAATACTCAGGTGCAATGAGCTAACGCGGTGTGGCCTAACAGAGAAACAGGAAAGCGGGAGGGGGGGGGGGGGGGTACTCTCTTACATAATCACTATATAGACAATATGGGTATTGCGCGACTTTAACGTGTATTGTATTTAGCCGTTTTGGTCTAAAATAGGCAGTATAGATTTTGACCATTGTGGTCTGAAATGGGGTATGGTTTGTGTACTCTGGTCAGCAATGGTGTATATATAATTCTTAAAGAAACCTTTTTTATTATCATTATTTCAATTTGGTTATAAACATCGGGAACCTGAAGTACGTCTTAAAAGCTTACGCAAACAAAAGCACTCTCTGGGTAGGGTCTGGCAGGAAAAATCAGATATTTTGGTCTGAAATAAGGGGTCCAAGAAGTGCGCCGCACACCCCACCCATTTTTTCTTGGAGTACCCCCGGTATGTACAGCGTACACCTTTTGGTCCAACTGTGAATGGCGTTTCTTTCCCTCAGGTCTTAGCGCAGTTGGCCGGATGAGGTGCACCAAAATCTCTAATTTTCGAGAACGTGACATAACAACGGATAGGACAAATACGGAAAACCAAAGCAAAAGAAAATTGATAACGATTTTACAAAAGAAAGCAATGTTAATCGCTGGTTTAACTATTATCGTGTAAGATTTCCTGAGCAGGCTTGAGTTGATAAGCAAGCGAATGTTCACGTACGGTTGCATAATGGTAGTGGATTTTCCCTTGCATGGTATTCGAAACATTTCTTCTTGAAATGCCATGGAATGCTGCTGCATTGTCACAGGAAATTAAACATTATTTATCAGCTCGAATGAACTTGATTTTCTTTGCATTACAGAGATAGTAATCGGTCTTTTTGCGGTTGATGGGAATGTCATGTGAAAGCTCCATCTTCCAGCTTATGCGTTCCTAAACTATCAATACATTAGTGTTTAAACTGTGCAAATTGATAGCAATGAAATGCACGTGGCTCGCATGTCATTTGTGAAAATTGATGGCTTGATATGAACTTCAAAATGTGGGGGAAAAAAAGAAATCGTTAGACCAAGGCAAGAGATAAGGAAGTATCGTTTCAAGCCTTCTGACAAACGATGCACGCTCGCAATATTGTAGCTACTTCAAATTGTGGCGCCAAAATCTTAATGAATATATAAACGCTAGCAAGCAAGAATTAACAATTGAACATATGTCAGTCCAAGGTTAGGTCAAGGCCGATAAGAGAACGGAAATTGTCGAGAGATATCGAACGCTTTGGGTCGGTCAACACGCACGCACGTGAGGCGTCATCGGCCGGGTTGGATTCTGGGACGGATTCCCCCCCGACCGAGAACTGTTTGAAAACAATAGCACCTACGAGATCTAGGAAGCATTTGTACAACTTTTGCAAAACCTGTTCAGCAGCTGTTTGCTTTGTGAGTCCCAGGCAATTTCAAACGGACAGTGCTGACCGAAATATTTTCAAAATTTCTTGCTGTATCCGTGTCGGTTTGAAATCAGAAGGCTAGTGAGCTTCAAACATGGAAGGTGTCAACGTTCAGAGGACAGATCTCGAGGAAGAACGTAGTTCTCCCGTAAACAGGCCAGAAGTTGGTGGAGGTTGTCGGAGACGAAAGGCTAAACCTAAAACAGCTAGCAGTAGGAAGGAACGGAGGCGAACTCAAAACATCAACGCTGCGTTTGACGATTTGAGGAAGCACATTCCCAATGTTCCATCTGACACTAAGTTATCTAAGATCAAAACACTGAAACTGGCTATGAGTTACATACATCATTTGGAAAATCAACTCGAAGACGAAACCCACGGCCAGGAAATTGTTACGCCTACTGAGGAATCCCACCGCAAAACAGACAACAACGAAACCGATAGCAATGATAGCAGCAGCAATGATCAAGTGGATTCGCCAAAGGTAAATAACAGGAAAACATCTTGATATTTTGGGGTTTACTGGGACATTGAAATACGTACTAAAATACAACTTTCGAGTGGAGTTTCCTGCTAAGGTCATTATTTCTTAATTGCTTTCTGTTTAATAGCAACCCTAAGTACTTTAACAACTGACTACGGTTAATGTTAATGCAACTGCAGACGCGACTCTGCATTGAAATTCCTTCCAACAAGATGGGCGCACGAAAACTACAGATTATGGCATCAAATCTCAGAAAGTTTAAGAGATACCACGATTTTGTCGCATCACAACAACTTTAACGTTCTCGATGGGGTTCCATCTCTCTTCTTTGTTTTAAATGTGCAGTTAATTCTGAACAGATTGTTTGGTTGTTTTTTGTTCATCACGTCCCACATTCGCATGCTGAGCTATTTCTGTTGCGGTAGAGAACGTGTCATACTAAAGTGTCGCACCAATGGTAGTTGCTTTTGGTTGTGTTGCTAGCTCGGATTAAGCCTTCTTTTGCTAATTTGCTTATTCTTTTTCATATAATAGAGTGTTGACGAAAAGCAGAGATATTCTGCCCCGCAGCGTCGCAGCTCAAGAACAGGATGGCCACAACACGTCTGGGCACTGGAGTTGATGGGGAATCTCAAACAACAATCAGTAGTCTAATAATAAACCACATCTGGCCATCCTTCCAGAAGGGACAGTCAATAAAATGTTCAAAAATGTGCCTATCCACCTGTTGAATTCAGTTGCAGAGATGATGATTGTAAACGCGATACAGAAGAACTGCAGTGAACACTGAAGAGCGGCTTCCTTCGCTATTGTATTAGGAAACAATAGCTTTAACACAGCGAGAGGGCTCTGGTACATCAATGTTGTCTTCTAACCAATAAAACAGTATTGAAATTGTTCGAGAATCGTTATTTTTTTAAACGGAACTGTTATATCCAGAGCAAGGCACTCGTAGAAGCAGCAATTTATGAAGATGGATTTGATCGCGGGTTTTGGCTCAAATGATGTCTGCACAATATACCTGTGCAAGTAATTTGTGAAAGTCTCATCATTGAGAATCGGTTGTATAATGATTAAAATTTTTACACCAAGTCGTTGTCTAGTCTATATACATATTTAAAACTCATCACCGGGCACTTCAAATAGGTCATAGAATGGTGAATGAGGAACTGTAAAAAAAAAAAAAGAAATTGTACGTTTAATTGCGTGGCCATGATTACTGCAGGGAGTCTTTTCAAATGATTTCCATCTAGCATGTATCAGTTGAATTACTTGCAAACTAGTTGTCTCAAATAAATGTAGACAGTGAAATAAAGGCATATTATATTTACGATTGTCGTACTAGTGCCTTGTCTGATTTCAATGTGCATTGATGATAAACAGGGAACTTTTGGTTTAGTGTCCAAGTGTTCTGACAGGGTCCAGAAGACGAACAAAATGTCGGCCTGTCAAGCTGAGCACCGTGTACGTCGGACCTTCTCCGTCGTTTTATCTCGTCTTAAGTCAAGAACACCTTTCTATGGACGCCAAAATCGCGTCTGAATACCTCTGGTCTTAGTGGGAAAGATCCTTGATAAGAGGGAAGAAAGGAAATGCGGATATTTCAGTATTTTGCATTCATGTATTCACCATCATTGGAAATGGGAGTAATTCGACATGGAAGTCTGGTACGTCATCTACTGTAACTATTCAGACATTATTTTTATTATCAATTTGTTGTGTAATACAATATAAGAAACGTACCTTGCTAAGAACCACATTTCAATCTTTTAATATACTATATGTTCAGTTCAAGTTGAGAAAATTGTGTAAAACAAAGGTTCGGTTTAAAATATACGGTATGCCTCCAAACCTTTCGGTATTGAAATTACGGTGGAATAAATCATAAGTTCGAGACACTTTGAAAACCTCTTTGATCGGGTTAATGGCGCATGAAAGCTACAACTTTGACTACCAGTTAGCGACAAAAAAAGGTGGAATTGCGGTGAAAAAACGAGAAGATACACAAGGTCTCGAAAATTATTAACATTAATCGTGTCGTTTACGTCTAAGAGTATTCTATTCAAAACCAGGCTTGTCTGAAAAGCCAATCACAGTAAAAACAAAACATGGACTCTTTATTACAAGACTTTACAAGGATAAAGCGAACAAGCTTTCCGGAGTGCATTCACCAAGTGTTTTCCTGATGGCTACATGTCTCTGGTTAACATGTCCTCATCGAGAGCAAAAAAATGACAAAATAAAACGCCTCGTCGGTAAAGATGAGTCAACAGACTGCATACTGACTGTAAACTGAGTTTATGTAAACTTTCGTGAATTTTAGAAGTGATATTTGCACATGTTTGAGAAGTTTTGCCCCCATAAATAAACAGATAAGAATCACATTAGGTACCCAAACAATGACAAAACCGCCTGCGCTCGGAAGTGCTGTACACAATGGGGTCCAAGATGTCATTCTCCAATGTCGAAGAGCCTCATTACAATACAGCACGTTTCTCGTTAGAAAGCTCCCAAATTTTCTCAGGAGAGCTTTCTAAACGCTAAAAAGCCTCGACAAAAGGGCGGAGTCGAGTTATGAATCTTGAACTGGGGGTGGGACATTGTGGGTTCATAAAGAATCCTCTAATTAGTTTGATAAACAACTGTAAACAACGTTTTATTTATGGCAATTTCCTTCCATATGGAGGCAAGCCACAAACAGCTTCTTACACGAAAATAATTCATTTTATGAAGGGACCTAACCACAAACACTTTTAATACCGAATTGAAGTTATAGCCAAAATCTTTCAGAACGTTCGGACTTTATTGAACCCGTAACCTTTGCGTGCAAAACCTAAGACAAAAGGGCTTATATTTTGTCTGTGCGATACTTGTCATGGTCTTCCAAATTTAGTAGACTAATTAATATATAATGGACACAATAAGTCTAAATTTATATCGTTGATTTTCTCACGGTTTCAGTATTTTTTTAGTTGAAATTCAAATTATGACCATACGAAAGAGAAAAACAGTTGAGTGAAATTTTGATATCATTGCTAAATCAATAATGTTAGTCTTGACCTTGAAAAAGGTAAACTTTGCTGAAACTTGGCCGGACAAATATACTATAAAAACTACAGCCGGTCTAACTTCAACAAATTAAAAGAAACATTTTACAGATTTTCCAGGAGTGATGTTGCTATGAATAATTTCGATTAGCGTCCTGCGTTTCAAATTGTCATTGCTAGATCCATCATCTTAACCTTATACCCGGCCAACAAACTCGATGTTCGTCTCTCAGAATATTAAACAGTTCATTTCAGGTTCAGGTTTTAGAGATAAGAACAATTTTTGGTGAATACCAAATGTAAATATGCGTGATGAATACTAACCACAACTTAATAAACGTGAAAGGTGCTAGACGACCACAGGAACTGAACACGATATGATGACCCCAAGAACACAAGACGACCGTAATCTTGTGGCGTTTCCTATTTTCAACCAGATGATGGGAGTAACTTAAAACATGGTTTTAATATAGAAAACATTTTAATCAATATCTTAGTTTTTGAAATTTTGTATTTTGTATTTTACGGGAAGGTGCAATCTTGATAGGTCGACCAGATCGACAAGATGGAAAACGTGCGGGACAATTTTACCTACGGTTTAAAATGCCGTGTGTGGCAATCCTATTGTGATACCATGAGTACCTTGAATCTTTAAATACATCACTATAAATACTTGTACAAATAAATGAATAAGAATTTAAAGAAAAGAAAACTGAAACTGAATAGTTTTTTACAAATTTATCGCTGTTTTCTAATTTGGAGGTTGAAACAAAGTGGAGAAAGTACCCTTGCCAAAAAACATGGAAAAAAGAGCACCAGTATTAGAAAGGTTAATGTACGTTATAATCATTTTAAAATGATGCCTGAGAATTTATTTAGAAAAACCAAACAGTAGTCAACAGTAGTCAATGCACGTAACAAGGAAATATTTGGTGTGTGACAGAAACTGCAACAGACATAACTTTTGAAGAAGGAACCATTTTTGTCAAGTTTGTGACTGTATTGTTTACCTAATTGTTTATCCCGGCCGTCATTAGCGTAACTGGCATGGTAATCGTAGCCACAAACATAAGAAGAACGAAACAATACATTCTTGTTTTCTCACTAGAAATCACCACGATATTAGCATGACCATACGAACAAGTCGGACCGCAACATTATGGTGTTTCTTGTCAGTTATGCTTAAAAAGGTTATGAAGATGGAACGAACGTTCTTCAGCTATGAACATATCGAGGTCCATATCCTGTTGAGATCTTGCTACTCACGTGATGCTACTCCCAGTCTCAAAGTTTATACTAAGCTACATTCAGTCGACACTGTAACACAAGCGTTGATGTAGGTTTTCAGGATAGCTACTTCTAGGAAATGGCTGCTTAGTTAACACTACTTTTGACAAATTCAAATGATATCGTGCTTTTGCCAGAAACGTTCTCGCAGTGTAGTTACAATTTTGGCACATACTAACAAAAAGTCGTTTTATTTCTCGCTGCACGCAAAGCCGCGATCTTCTTCTTAATGACTCTCCGCGCTGTCGTGCGGCTCTATGAGGGAGCCATCTTTGCCGTATTTCGCTCCATGATTTCCACCTACATACAGACACTCTCAGCCGTCTCCTAGCCCTAATTAAACGACCCCTGCATGTTTTTCTCTCCCTTAGTCCATGCTGTTTTTGTGGTCTTCCGAGAGTTTCTTTTGCAGGCAATTTTGTAGTTTGTACTGATGTAAAGGATTCACGTGGGCTTCCTTTGACTGTTTTACGTACTTCATGTCATCAGGTTACTTTTCCAAAAGCAATTCCTCTCGCTATATGCAGGAACGATATTCATTTAAAATACAAAAGCGGTTTGGCATCGTAATCAGCACATTTACGCGAGGACACGCAAAGTAGGATAAAGCACCAGGGCGAGATCTTCTTATATTTCCTCTCAGATGATCTGCAACCCATGCAATAGCAGTATATTCCGAAAGTTAGGAAGTGGTTGCAATGGGATTTTTTTGTGTGCGTAAATGTGTTGAATATGATGTCATCACTTCAGTGATCCAAGTGAACATCTTTCTATCTTTCTCATGGCAAGAAGAATTGCTTTCTGGTCCGGCACCAAAGTGACCATGGTGATCCATTTAGGCAAGAAGAAACTATCCCAAACAGACAAAGGAAAACCTCGTGAATGCTCGGCAAACTGTTGCAAGCAAACGTAAAACGTAGGGAGACGTAGGCCGAAGCACTATAAAGAAGACCCAATAAAGAGGAAGAAGATTGCTCTCTTGTGTGGCGAGAAAATGTAAAACTAGTTGACTTTCATGAGCTGTACTAAAACTGCGAAAACGTTTCTGGCAAGAGTACAACTCCATAGTGGCCCATTCCTGTCAGAAGAGCAAAACTTCAAGGCTTATATTTCAAGTTTTGCAGTAGTAGATATTATAATACATGAAAGGGAAATGGACGAATTAGAACTGAAGCCAGCACGCCCGGCCAGTTCGGCATAATTTTACATTGCAAGCCGCCAGAAGTTCGTGATCTGTCTCTGACAGTAACGTAAAGCCTGTTGTTCCACAGGAATGGGTGACATGCAATGCTGAAAAATAGGCGCTTAAAAAACGAAGAACTCCATTTGGACCACATTGGAACGAATCCTTTATGAGACAGCAATGCATTGCAACGCCGAGGGTGCCCACAAGTCAGATCAGGAAGAAACAGTAAGGTTTAAATTTGATCATTGTCGAATCACTGATATAGAGGTATAAACGTTAGAGTCTGCCGCCCAATTTGCCAGGTTCAAAACAGACACACAAAAAAACAAGAATTGCTTCATTTTGTAAAATAGCCCGGAATTTTTGTGCCTGTACTGCAAATAAAGAAAACTGTGAAAAGCTCAATAGTTAGTGCTGTGGTAAACTGATATATAACGGCAGTTCTGAGGCATTATGGATATATTTTAAAAACATTGGCGAAACTAAATACCTTAAAAGTTTTCTCCTGCCCATGCTATATGCGCTTCGGCACTTACAACAAAGCATTCAGGTTTTTATAATCCTCGCACTGATCTTTAAGAAAACCGGCTGCAGAGCTTACAACAATTCAAACATACCTCTGAGAACCGTGTGAATTTGCAAAAGCTCCAAAGTCAATGGCTACTAAACCGTGCCACTATTGTTTGTATCGAGTGCCCCCTTAGAAATCGCTTTTTAATGAGCTTTCTGAAAGTCGTCCGTAAAAATACTACCTATCACTTTCACAAACAGAATAAATTTCAAAATACAACAGTCAAGACAAATACAATAAAGATAAAACAGCAAAGAACTGGAATATTACAAAACATTTAAGCAGTAAGCAAAATAATAATTATTATGCAGGAGCGTGGAGTCTATCGAATTCTAAATGAAGCGTTGAAACATCCGTTGGCGGTATCCCCAAGGAAGTACAGATTAAAAAAGGAAAAGAGAAAATCTCTAAGAAGATTAATGTTACTGAAAACAAAATATGTTCGAGATGTATTTAGATATATTTTTATAAAAGAATTTAAGCATCCTTTATAACACAAATTTCACATCAAATCCCAGCAAATAGTAATCGACAGCTGCTTCGTGGAAAAAGTTGGAATCTTTTAACTGCGGTCCAGTGCGATTTTGGGTAAATTTTAAAGGTCGTGTATCTGTTGTCTGTTGTGTGTTTTTCAGAGCGAATGTCTAATCCCTTTACGACCCTTCAACGCGCCATTTAAATATCTATTACGGCAACCTAGGAATCGAATAAATCCGCTACGTGGAATTTGAAATCTATTGTGAATCAATGCCTAATACGATTAGCAACTCTACGTAAGTGATTGGAAAGATATTTCATTTAACATACCATCTTGACGTCAAAGTAACGACGAATATGCTGAATGATATACTAGACGCATGACCTTTAAGGTCGCCCATTATCTCACGAAGAATCTTGATATCAAAAATTACGAGACTCTCATGATGTCGTGAAGGGTAAATATCAAGTTTTAAGCGCACGCTAGTTATTGGTAATTGCAATTTAAATGCCGCAATAGGGGTTCTAGTCTGGTTTGGCGAGATTTTCCTGGCTTGCTAATAAACATGTTTTTATTTTCCTTAGAGGGTGGCTTCCCTAGTCAACCTTGTGACGCAATTAATATGCAGGATGTTGTCAATTTGCAGCTGTGGTGTCAAAAGGTGTAAGAAATTCTTCCATTCTGGAGATGATTTATCATGCTTATGGATTATATGACGAAGAACAGAGCCAAAATATTCAACAAAGTTAGAAATATTCAAAGTTTCGCTGAATTTGGATTTAGGGTTTTGGCATTCAAACAGAAAAACCGGTAAGCCTTAATGACTGCCCCGGCATCGAACTGAGAAACATTTCTCTGCCCAGGAAATCTATCCTTGAATGGATAAAAAATGACATAATGGCTTGGCATGGCTATCGTCTAACCTCTGTGTATTGTCTTGAAAAGCTGCTGATAGCATTTTGCAGAAAAGGAGATCCTAGATTAATTTTGTGATGGCAAGAGGTGATAAGATTGTCATTGCCTGCCATGGAATTTGCAGTGGAAGCCACAGTTGTTCGTGGAAGGCGACGAAATCACTTACTGAGATAAGGGCTTAAAGTTTTGTTTTCATTGTTTCAAACATCTGTTGCG
Organism: Meandrina meandrites; assembly: GCA_963693305.1. Classification (NCBI taxonomy): domain Eukaryota; kingdom Metazoa; phylum Cnidaria; class Anthozoa; order Scleractinia; family Meandrinidae; genus Meandrina; species Meandrina meandrites. The sequence goes on from OY855910.1 coordinate 32,775,992, forward strand.
AAAGATTAAGACTTCAAAATATTTTTTAAATATTTCTTATAACTGGCATATGTAGAGTTTTGTAATGCTAACTCACTGCATAGCACTGCATCTATTTAACTACCGATATAAATACAATTAACACAAAATGCTGGCTGTTTTAAGTCAACCAGAGTGTTGTCCGGGGCCATCTTTAAAAAGTAAAAAGCTTACGGCAGTCTCAAGTAATGAAGGACTCTTTTTTCAAGGACATTTCAAAGCCTGTGTTGTACATTTTCTTGAAAAACTCCACTTTCGTAAACTTCCAATATCAAGCATTCCATTGAAAAAACATTATCGGTATATGATCGATATTTAATCTGAAATGATCTTAAATATCCAAACCTTATAAAAGGAATTAAATCAAAAATAAATTACTCTGAAATCTGAAAACCTCCGCGCTGCCCCCTTCCTCTTCAACGCTTTTGTAATGTTCTTTCACCCCCCGGGGGGTACTCCCATAAATTTAGGATAGGGGTGTGCCGCGAAGGTTCTCATAAACCCTGACCCTATTTAGGGATAAAAAACGAAAATTGATACCCTTTTTTGAGGAAAAGTGTTGCGTGACGACCCAAATAAGGGGTAACCGCGCACAGCAAAACGCTGACAAATCGTTATAAAATCGCTTTATTAATACTTGAACGGATAGTTCAGTTTTAAAAGACCATTTGTTTTTCGTTTAGCTTGGCGTTTACGCACTGAACATTTAGGTGATAGAATTAAGATACCCTATCTAAGGATCACACGGGCAACGCAATGCCAAAAGGAGCAAAATAAGGACCGAAAACCTCAAAAACCATACCCTATACCGCGCGCGACAGATACCTACCTTACATACATACTCCTCCCCCACCCCCCCCCCCCCCCCCCTCTCCACCCACTATCTCGGGTCTATTACGCAGCAGCTCAGCCAATGGCCAGCCATTTTTTTAAGCTTTGTTGTGTGTACTTGAAACACAGCAGTCAATCACAAAAATTAAACCAATACTTCCGCTTTCCGATTCATTCCCCTCATCAAGTTTGCAAGAGTTAAACTGAGATGTAATGTACAGGAAGCCTCTAAGAAAACCTTAGAAGTTATAAATACGACCTGAGTGGCAATGCAAAGCAACATACGAAGCGATAAGTTGGTGGATGACAATTTTTAAATATCGAGCTCGTTTCGCCAACAGGCCAAGCCTTGGCAGTAAGGAACGAAGACTTCAAGTACGAGATTGGTAATTAAAGTTCTTGACCCTCTGCTCTGAGTCTGCCTATTTAAAACCACATTACAGCACAGTCTTTTTGAGACACGAACAGCATCCTTTTAGTTCATTGTCTGTTTTTGGCGGACTTTTACTCTCACAAAATGATTGGAAAGCTCTCGTGTTAGCACTTATAACTGATGATGCATCGCTGGTTGCCATACGTGACTCAAAAGTGTCTGTTCTTAAACGGGCTTCGTAACATTTTAAGTTGTTTCCGCACGCCTCCAAAAAGTCGATTTCTATAGCCGTTTCTTGATTCTCTGCGCAAATAAAGGTTCTATCTTCCTTTAGAATTCAAAGATTATTTTTTTCATGGGTATTGGGGGGGGGGGGGGGGTGGGGGCTGCCACTTGTGTCACAATAGTTTAGACAAAAAATTCCGCGAAATTCCTGTGACGTAGCTCCTTTAAGTTGTCGGGTGGAGAACTGATCGCGTACGTTTATGATATTATGTTATCACTTCTAAGGCGCTAAAGAGATCGTTCTGTTGAAACCAAGAACTGATCGATAGCAGTGTTATGAATAAAACTTTTCTTGTTTGACCTCTGTTAGGCCCAATTTGTACGCCACACGCCCAAAAAAAATGTTGAAATCGCTTTAAATCAGCGCGATGCCCACACAAATAGCAGAGTAGAGCGAGGATTTCTGCTGATTGCATTATATAACACAATGTTAGCCCCTTGTAATGACTGTTTTTAAATACATTCTGTACTTCGAAGAAAGAGGCCTCCCTACAAAAGTGACCTCTGCAGAGTACAGCAGCTCCCAATGTTGGACTACTCGAACCGTTGGTTGACAGCCGCCCCTATCGTAGACTTCTAAGATAAAAGCGGAAAGAGGGGGGGGGGGGGGGGGGGGAGGGTAGAGTAGCAACCTGACCATTGAGGCAACAATATGGTTGAGCAGTTGTATGGTCATTCATTAGCAAACCGGTGGGAAAAACACATTTTTATTGTTTTTGTAAAGTATTTGTTTTTTCCACAAAATCACGCAAAAATTAAATTGTTGGTCGGATAGATACGTTAAACAAATGAGACTATGGCCCTTGGCCCTTACATACTGGAGTGTACAAAATGGCGCTGGATGAGGAGGTTGGGATAAATTCACTGCCACTATGCTTGCCACTATCTATCCGAATCTATATGTAAAAATAAAATAAATCACTTTATTTTAGTGTCAGGGTATTTAGCACTGTTGTACTAATTGTGGATACTGTAAATAAGCAAACAAATATTACAAATAGAACAGAAATTTGTTAAAAATCCCAACAGGTAGGAGGCTGACCAGCTGGCTATTTACAAAGCGTGGAGGAGTTGAATTCGGGAACACCGAAGACAAATCCATCTATAGTGGCGGGGAGGAGGATTTGAACCCGGGACCTCCGGATTACAAGTCCAGCGCCCTAACCACTAGGCCACGCTGTCTGTAATAAAGGGTCTAAACTAGAGCCATCTCTAAGTCGTGTCTTACTAGAATGTGAAAGAAAACAGCAGAAGACTAATTAAGTTAACACAAAATTGGTGGAAGCGAGACGGACTAAGCTCGTTTGAGTTGTAAATGGCCTGACTCGCCACCAGTCTTCTAACATCTCAGTGGTTAGAAGATCCAACCGGTGTACGAAAGGTCGTACTCAAATTTTTGCTTTTTTCCAACCTCGTGACAACAGAAAATTACATGTTTGCTTCTAACTCCTTTACATCATCTCCTTCCCGTCTTTTCTTCTTTAGTATTCACCGAAAGTAGAAGCCTATAACGAGCGACAGAAGTGGACGGGTAAAGTTTGGTGTTATTATTTGCGCTCTCGCGATGGTTTCTTTTGAACGTTTTTTTCATGTGTTACATGGCGTCCCCCACCCCAAAGGCTTTTTTAATTATCATTTGGCTGAATTCCTTTTCTTTGGAAATATCAATATGGTCGACGAGAAAACGCTTTGTTTTAGTTTTAAAATGCACATCAAGGCTCGGTTTAGATAACAGCACACCCGAACAAAAATTTCAGAGAACAAAACAAACACGGCACCTCTACCTTCTCGGAAAATTTGCGTTCTAGCGATATCCAATCTTGGCATTTAGCAGTAGGGTAGACTGCAAAATAGTGGTGTTTTTCTCTCGGAAGGTGCGAATCGCCGAAAGCATTGATAGTCGCGCGCAAGCCGCACACGCCCGTAGGTCACATGAAAAGAGTGAAATATTTCCCGCTCTTCTTAAATTACAGCGCCACACTTTACTCGTCCACTTTTGTCTTTCATTAGGGAGAAGTTGATAATATAAAGAGGCGAGGTCTTTCTCAAGTCTCTCTCTCCGTCTTTGTTTAAAGACTGCGCGCGTTCGCAGAAAAAATACGACTTTTTCTTCTTATTTCTACGTAACATTTTCAAATACCCCTGATTTGGGTCTGATAGCAGCTCTCGCAAGGTCTCACATGAATGACTCGCTACCCTTTCAGGGAACAAAAGATAAAACAACATGGGACAAAAACAGTAGCAACTGCTTCACTAGAGAACAAGTAGAATTAATTACTAGTTTACGAGAGCTGTTACACTACTGCTTAATTTGGAATATTTAGTCACTTCTCCCCTGTTTTTCCTTTTTCTACCGTTTTCCTCTCCTCTCCTTTTCTTTCATCATTTTGTTTGGTTTTCATTCATTCATTACTTTTACTCCGAGTCAGTGGCTGACAAGTCCCCTCCTAGAAATAGTTTTTGTTGTTGTTGTTGTTTTGACACCTAACCTCATAACCTGTTCAGGTGAATCGAAAAAGTACATTCCAACATCCGACATGCACTTTCCCAACATGGAGTGACCAGTGGAGGGGAACAGTGAAGCTAGCGACACAACTTTTCGCACAAGCGACCTTCCATCGATGGGACACAAGTCTTTCATATATCCACACCCAAGCATCATCTCTCTTAGGCTTTGTTCCTTCTTTGTTTATAACAGATCCTTATTGATCCTTTATTCCTTGCTGCTTTACTATCAGTATCTATTCAACTGTAAGATCACCGCATCGTCCACCATGCACACTCTGCAACAGTAATTCTGCTAAATGCAAAAATTCCATTGTGTGTTTCATTCCACCAAGCTAGGTGTAAAACTTTCATCACCACCTGGTGGATAGCCTCCTATGCAGATGGTGTCTAAACCCTCCACGTATTTACCTGGTTTAGCGTACTATTCCGGTCTTGTGGATCGCATGCTAAATCTCCTGGATAAGGAGAAAAATTAAAAAACCTTTAAGCACGTATTCTCGTAGGAATTGTCGGACCTTTAACGGACCTTAAATCGTTATATACCGGCTGTGGGCGGACTTTTTGCGGCGAAAAGGTTATCAGTTATTCTTAGAGATTGGAAATTGGTAAATCTTTCCAGAATTCCTGGCGAACATCCAGGTTCCACGAGATCTATTATTTGGGCGTGTTTATTCTGAACTAATTGAATGACCACGCCTGTGGAATCACGCGGTTTAAACGGAAAATGTTACCATGAGTCAGAGGTTATTGCGGGACTGACTCGCCCACCACAAACAGGAAGAATTTTTTTCCCACGAGTTAACGCCATTCTGTTTTCATTTCGTTTAAGAACATCAGAGAATGTTTTCGTTTGCATTGAAATCAATAACAGCCGTTGTAGAGTCATTCATTCACGAAATATTTTTTCGGGTACATTGATCTTTCCATTATTTTACTCCAATACTTGTTCATCATTCCTGAATGATTTTAACGCTTGATGTTTCATCTGTAAACAAAGTATGTTCTTTAATGGATGAAATTGGCCGTGGGAATAAATTCAGCCATTGCCGAAAAATTCATACGAGACAATGCTTGAGTTAAGTTACCCCTAACGTTGTTAGTTCTATAAACTTTTTTGAGTTCATGTTTGGATTTCCAGATCCCTGAAGACTTGACGTGCATTTAATTCCGAGCGATTCTATATTTTGTTCCACTTAGTCTATTATCGTAAGCCTGTGAACCAAAATATATTCAGTGGTGAATGAAAATGCATGCAAGTGGAAATTGGATCCACCTATTGTGGTCAAGACTGCTAAGACTGTATGCAAATGAAAGATTAAACTTCGAAAAGAAGCCCTTTTATGTGCATATATGCCCAAAGCGTAAACTCGTCGTTTCAAGACGTTCTTTTTGTTGGCTTTTGACGATTCGATGTGCAGAAATTTACTGATATATTCATAAGACTAGTTGGTGGCGAAAAATTAAAAGTGTTGCTATGTGACAGCAAGTCTGTCCACGCATTTCATATGACACAACAACTGATGTACATGTATACAGCTTTTTTTTTCTACTAAGATAAGTTTCCATTTTCTGTGAATAAGTTAAATGTTACTGAATGAAACATTTGTAACATTCATTTCCACATTATATTAGTATTGTCATTACTAGATTGCAAGCGACCATAAAATACCAGAGTAGAACTCTTTCTCTTTTTTGATTCTTACAGCATTTTTGCATATGACTCGATCAGCAAATGTTTTTGTTTGCATTGCTATTGTCACAATCATTCACTGAGCATTAGTGTGTGCGATGTTTCCGAAATTTACCCTATACACAGTACGTGGCAAATGTAAAAGACATTTTGGTTCTTTCCACTTTTCTCTTGTCATTAGGCATTATATGCGTGAGAAATGAAAGTTGAGAAGTATTCATACGAATCAATCATTTAAACAACTTGTGGAAAAACTTTAATTAGGCAAACAGTGGGACATGGAAACATAATCGCGTGTGATATTATTCGTTGTTTAATGATGGAAATTTAACGAGCGATGACAGGTTTAAAATACAATACGATTTCTTTTGTTTGTACGAAAAAGTAAAAAAAACGGCACGAAAAGAAAAAATTTAAAAGTTTTTTTCGGTTTGGTTAGAGAATAAGTCATACTTCAACAACTGGAAAGAAATTCAAGACATTCGAGCACGAAAGCCTTTTGTAAGCAGTCGAACATCTTAGAAAGACCAAACGACATTTCTTCCATGATAAATCTTATCTGCTACATTTTCCCACAGATAACGATAGTGTGGTAAGAAATAAAGTAATAGTCTTTCTTCCCTTTTCTAGTTTGCAAGTTTTGCTCACTGCCTCGCTGCATTTGAAAATTCACTTCAGCGGCAGCGACGGGACCTCACGTAAACTCTGTTTGTTGCACGTGTTGGCTTCCATGGACAACTGCCCATGAAAGCGGACTATGTATCAACGGGCACGGGAAAAAATACCGGAAGGATTAAATCCACCCCTTATTTTACGATGAGGCATTCACCGTCCTTTCCTTTCCAAAATGCACATGTTACTCAAGTCAATTAGCAATGCAATATTCTGTCTTACAACACTTATGAAACTCCTCTCAGCTGGACAGATGGCCAGGACCAATGTCACAAGATATCAGGGCTTCACAAGCGAATGAAATAATATTTGGTGAAGATTTTGGCGAAGCGGGAAAGTCATCACGGAAAGAATAAAAGCGCATTAGCCCATACACACGTCCTAGTGAAACCTTGCGTGTGATGTCGCGAGATCACGTTGCGAAATGTCATCGTCATCATTCGGGTGTCTAGGTAGCTCTAGGTGAAAATGCTCTCCACTACAAAGAATGAAGGACATTGTCTAATACGCGAAAGATGTCATTTCACCACAAACCTACCAACCTTTTCGACGGCTAGAATTCGCCATGTTTGTAGTGTTTTACAGTGCGCCGGAAGACGCAGCGCTCTGGTCTCCACGATGGCCCATGATGTTACTTACACTAGTTTGATTTGGAGGCAATGACTCTCATGTCAAATGGAGCTTTTTCTATTCATGATAGTGTTTTAGATAGAGAATAACAATGACAGAATATCAGTTACGCTGTAGAAGCATGGTGAAATATGCTTTTTATCATCATATCAGAGAAAACATAAACGTTTTCGTGTACCAGGCTTCGTCATATGCCAAGCAGTCCGACTTTGCGTTGCTTTCCCGGTCTTATTTAGAGTTGAGACATGTTTTGAGGTTCGCTTAGAGGTTATAATTTCGGTAGAATGCAAAAATTATTTCACTTAAAGTCGGTAAACATCAAACAAGATGATCATTCCAATTTTGTTTTCTTTTAGGCGTGGGAAAAGATGCAGAAATGTCTACGTGATAAATCAAGGGATTGTTGGCGCTAATGTAGAATCATTAATAGACAAATCATCTAAAAAGAATGCTGTCATCGACAAATAGAACGACTAGCCAAAACAACAGGAAATGCCTCTTGTCGCTAAATCCTCCAAATTGTTTTCACAGGAAATGTTGATTAACAATAATAAAGAGGAAATGTACAGAAAGCTTCGAAACTCGAGTAAAACACGTAGGGAAGATGAGATTGAACGAGAGCCCTTTTGTTTTCTGGTTATGTGGTGTGATAAAAATGTAAACGCAGTACACCACAGTAGATAAATTTATAAGAGATGCTTAGTACGTAATCTCCTCGAGTGGGAGTGCCGGGGCTTTTCTGATGGTGCGATAACATGGGTCCATTTTATTAAACGTGTACTGCCCTAAATTCCAGCCGAGACCGCGCTGGTTCAATTATCTGCTAAAAGCTTGAAGAAGTAATTGATGGATAAACGAAAGATGAGTTATTAATGCTTTCAGTACAACAAATTCACAGCATCCTAACGTTTACAGTCCTATACTTACATTGGATTAGAGTGTTTACTTTTCCGCTGTAAGGTGTACGATTTCTCTTCCCTCACCTTCATTGGGTTTACGCTTTCAAATGGTTTACCTCGTTGCACTGAAATGGCCTCTTTCTCGTGTTTCTGATATTTTAAATCTAATCTAAGAGGCTCAAAGGATAGTGTAGAATGCGAAGGGGCCGATTTAGGATCTGTTTCGCCAAAAAAGCCACTGTAATGAACTTAATTTTTTTAACGTCGCACCGGGAAAAACCGCAATTTAGCGCTTAATCATTTCATTGAAAGGATGAATTCTAAAAAATATGAATTTTAAAGTTGACCTTCTGGCGCCAACGATCTATGATAAAAAAGCCACTTTTGTAGTAATCTTGTTCACAAAAAAGCCCGCTAGTGCCCCTCAATTTTTACGTATTTGCTGATAACTTAGATTTGAAATTGCTTTCGAAATTTCTTACAAAAAATTGCTGATAACAACCTTGCCAAGGACATGACTGCAACTCCACTTCCTTGGTGTCAATAGTCAGCGGAATTCTTTTTGTCATAAAAAAAAACGTGTTTTTGAATAATTTCAGTCTCGTTTTACTTCAGTCTTAGCTTTTTTTTTCCGCAATGCAAATTCGCATTTCCTTTCAAAAGTGTGAGCGACACGTCAGACTGTACAACAGAATTCTGCTCTCAATTTTCACCTCCTTTTTGAATTTGTAAATGTCCAAAAATGTTGAAAGCTCCCATCCAAGCACAAGGTTTTAAAATACCTTTGAATTTTTAAACTTTTAAAAACATATATAATTGTTTGGATGTATATCTATTTGGACGCATATAAGTGTTAATTGATCGAGAAAAACGGCAGGAAACGTTGTGACCTTAGAAGGTTATCTGGAAAATAGTACCCCGCAATTAAACAGTAAATGCGGTGCTTTTTTTGTGCTCTTTTCGGCGCAAACATGCGCTTTTTGGGAGTTTGTACTCAAAGCGGAGAGCAGACTTCAAGCTAAAGGAACCATTCCAGTGCTTGTGTTGTGATGGACACCTGACAATATTTGTACTGTCAGGGTCACGTGGAACCAATAGGACAGTACGCCTCTCGGCGGCGACGACATGGCGCAGTGTTAAAAGGTTTTAATTGATTGTTTGCTGAAGCTAAAATTCACTTATTGCTTCAACGTTCTTGATAAGCTCATGCGTGGTCCAACCGCATCCACTACACTGCGTCTCTCGAGAGGACGTCGTCAGGACACGAAAATGTCGCTTAAACATCTAAGCAGCCGTAAAACTGCAAACTTATCGAACAAAGCCCGAGCATTTTCGATTGCATCCCTTGTCCACAAAGGTAGGTATCTCTAGTCAGCGCACGATTATTCGCAGAATCGGTATAATGTTGTTTTTGCGCTTTTTAGAGGAACTCGCGGACAGAAGAGACGCGAGCGATGACAAAGAGTTCTGCAAAGATTTTGTCACGGACCGAGAAAAACGAGACACGCCAGTACCACGGAAAAGGCTCAAAACCTTAAAACCAGAGGTCGTACTGGAAGGCAAGGAATTGTGGAACTGCTTTTATCGCCTGGGTACAGAAATGATAATCACCAAGACAGGAAGGTCAGTTAAACTTTGCTTATTGCCCGCTCGTGCGATAAGCCGGATAATTATTTACCTCAGATCTGAGAATTACGGTGAATTACACCGGCGTTTATCCTTTAGTAGCTTGCGTTATTAAAGGGCTTCAGAGCTTCTCTTTACTTCTCTTTACTGCTTAAAGCTGTTGTTTAGTCTAGTTGTCAACTAGTGCGTTTTCCCTCTTTAGACGGATTCAGCGTGCAATTGATACCCCAGATAACACAAAGTGATCGGTGTGACAGCGAAATGGCTTCAAATGCGGTTTATCCGTTAAAACTCTTTACAGCATGTTTTCAAACAAGGACTTGTTACTGTGGTTATGCCTTTGTGGTTTGCCGCTCGATCGAGAAGCTCAGACAGTTGTAGCATTCTTCGTAATGTTGCTTTTATTGTGCTATCAGCAAATTAATCAAGACCTGCGCGGCTTAATTTTCGAAAGAAAAACAGAGAAAAACGTTTCTGAGCTCATAGTTGTAAGAAAATCTAGTACGGGCTGTAAATGAGACTTGAACTAATCTGCGAGTTATTGTTTTGGAAAGTTGTTTTGGAAAAATAAGGCGAAAAAGGTACTGAAATTTTAGCTGTGCTCTTTTATAACGTGCCTGGGTCTCGCTACTCAACACTTCGTAATAACAACAACTTCGCACATTTTCAACAATTGCCACAACCATTACTTGATACTTGATGTAATCTCCCTTTGCGTCGCATAAGCGGACTAAAAGATTATCTCCCAAAGCGCAGAAATAAGAGAAAAAATACTGAAGAATTCGAGCGGTACTGAAATAAATGGGAATTACATAAACCCGCTTGGAAATAATGGTCAATTAATTCCAGCACGCTTTTTTCAGTCTTCCTTTCTTTACGCGTGGTGAAGAATCTCCCTTTGGTTAATAATCTCCCTTTGCGTCGCATAAGCGGACTAAAAGATTATCTCCCAAAGCGCAGAAATAAGAGAAAAAATACTGAAGAATTCGAGCGGTACTGAAATAAATCGGAATTACATAAACCCGCTTGGAAATAATGGTCAACTAATTCCAGCACGCTTTTTTCTTTCTTTCTTTCTTTCTTCTCGCGTGCTTTTGTTCTAAAATAGGTGATGTTTGTCTGCTTGTTTCAAAATTTGCCTCCATTTTCTGCTTTCCCTCCTCATCATCTAACCTCACATTTAAACCATTGAATTTTCTCATCTTTCTCTTTCCTTTCCTATTGCGCAAAAAAGTCTGTAATAAACTGGTTAAAGAATTTGTTTCTGTGGGGTTTTAGATGTGTTCTATTGTTGCGGTTTTTAACCTCACATGACCTGTTTTTCCCGAATTTAATCCAAATTTAGAAAATTTAAACTTCCTTTGTTTTTAATAATATCCATTTACGCGTACATTTACGATAAAGGCTTTCTACTTAGGTGGCAATTAACGAAAGTGTGGCCGGACAGGAGTCCCTCAATTCTTGTAAGAAGGAGCTAACTGAAAACTTCTCTTTGAAAAGTTGAACTGGAATACAGCACAACCTGAGTCGGGGCGCCTATTATAAGATTTTTCAAAACCTTTATTCTACATTACTGAAAAGATAGTGACTTGAAAGCAGTTGAGCCGGCGACAAAGCTGCCTCATAAATTCATTTGAAAAGAAAAAAACGTAATGCGTCAGGTATATACCAACGGAGCGCCCGCCACAGTTTCAGAAAGATACCCAAGTGTTGCGAGCCTAAAATAACGACGCAATGAAGAAGCCACAAAATGAAAGCCACCGCGTTGACATCAGCTGAAGTTCTTTGACTTTCGGATTATTTTCAAGACTCATCGTCACATAATTCTCCGCATTGATTAGTTATTCACCGTTTCGACAATGTTTTTTTTTCCTTTTCTTTCACATGAATTAAAATCCCATTCAAAGGGTTATGCGACGTTTTGGAAAGTTGGAAAAAAACCTTCCGTTAACGCAGGGGCACGAGTTTTCTCTTCCCGAACATCAAAAGGAACCAAATCGCACTCTGATGAACATGAATAAAATTATTATTATTTCTCAGTCTCGAGTCCTGGCGTTCGACCCAATTTATTCGTCCGACCCAATTTATTCGTCACGACTGAAGCTAAACGGAAGAAAGTGAACTCAGCGGTCAGCGAAAAGTTTTTCGTTGCTTGCGTTCACCTTATAAAGCACCTGCTTAGACAACAAGGTGTAACTGTGTTAGAAACTTCCTTTAATAGGACATATTCTTGAGGCGTGTGCATTTCGCTCTCCAATTTCGCTCATAACATTCTAAACCGGGATTCGTTTCACGAATTAATCACGCGATTTTTCTTTCTCCTCTATTTGGTATTAAGAGCTTTATTTTGCGAAGCTTCTCGCTACAACATCAACGTATACAGTTTCAATATTTCGGGCCACATACAAACTCAAAGATAAAGTAGGAAAGTAGCACGCGAATGTCACGTGACAAGGATGCGAGCATTAAGCACCGAGACGGTGCGACTGGCCCATGACAACAGTGGTAATTCGTCCTTCCCTTTCTGATAAACAAAACGATCGGTTATCGTAAGCTTTTACCGCTATAGGGATCACAAACGGATGAGAGACGTTTAAAGAATCGTGTTTTCACAGGCTATGTGAAAACACCCCAAACTGATTATTTTTAACAGACAAGTACAGAAGCTGATTTAAGTCGGCCGACAATCTCTTCAAAGCGTTTGATATGCTTTTATTCCATTCAATTAAGGCAATGTTTAAATTTGTCTTAATTAGCTGCTAAGTGATGCGACTTTTCCAATTTTCAGGCGAATGTTCCCGACTGTTCGCGTCTCTTTCATGGATCTGGACCCTGATGCAAGCTATGCTGTCTTGTTGGACATTGTTCCACTGGACGCAAAGCGCCACAGATACTCCTACTCTGACTCCGCTTGGTTCGTGGCGGGGGAAGCCGATGCAGTGCCTCCTAAGGTGACGTGCGTCCACCCCGACTCGCCATTTACTGGCCGGCAGCTGCAAGGACAAGTTCTCTCGTTTGAGAAAGTCAAGCTGACGAACAATCGAGATGACAAGCGGGGAAATGTAAGTGCAAGACACCCAGTCAATATTTACCCCTCAGTTGATAATTATTACCGAAGTATGGCTTCCTTATTTCGGAGCTCAGTTCACTGTTTATCTGATCAAGAAATACCCTCACGCGGTTCCAAACTTTTCCGGCTGTTAGCGTTAAGTAGCGTTCTTTTTGTCGTGCTTATAAGAACTAAAAAGACCGTTTACATTAGTACCAATTATTTTTTAATTAACAGAACAAGCGGGGCTATTAGAGCAATTAAAGATATGTCGTTTTTGTAAAAAAACCGATAAGTTTTCCTTCGGAAAGAGCATTGCACTCTAAAATCATCACGACATTTCCGTTATTATTTTAAAACCGATCTACGACCAAATTTCAATTTTAAAACTGTCCTGTTTTAAACGATACAGGTGTCTTATCTTGTCAATGGGCGTTTAACACAAGTCCGCAGTGTCTGCACGAGCGGCCTCGACATTTACAACTTGATTGTGTTAACAAAAGTTTCAGCACTTTCCGAAGTTTGCAAGCTCTAATTTCGGCCACGACTGAACAATATGAAGGTACCCTATTTTCGCAATGGTTAGAATTCGCACAATTGGCCGAAAAAAATGTAGGGGGTTGAGGGATTCTTAAGAAAAATTGCCGCCACGCTATGCAATGAATCACGTTAAAAAATATTTACCTGATAAAAATTCGCGCGTTTAATTTTCGCGAATCTTACAAACAACGCGCGTAATTAACGAAGCTAAGACTCTCGCGAAACTGCACAACACCAGGTAAACTGTCTTCGACTCCTTTTTCAGTTTCAGATCTTTCAATGACTTGTTTTTTTCTTCCGTTTTCATCACAACTGTTCACGGCTTGTTTTAAGCTTTCGTGTGGTTGTGTTTGCGCGCTGTCACCTTGCCGTGACAGTAAGGTGATCCGATATTTAGAGTTATTCCTGATAAGCTATTAGCCATGCAGTTGTGATAGTTGTGATACCCGTGGCTTTATTCCGCTAGAACTAAACAAAAGCGAAAATTCACCTGTGAAAACTGCCGGAGAACGACCCAGCCCATTTAGTCCACAACAGAACAAGGAAAACAAAACATTCAAAGTCTTAATATTTAATAGCGCCACCTTTGCGTCCACAGTTTTCGAAGTAGCTTAAACTGTTTTGTGCAAATTTCTTTTTTAATTATTGCTGAAGAAGACTTCCAGAGTATTGATTGTTTCTTTGTTAAGCTGAATGGTTCTTCCTTTCGATGTTGATCAATTTAGACCATGCATGGGTTTTACCAGCCATTTTAGAAAGTTGTTTAAAAAACATGGTGCGAAATTAATGATTTCTATGAAACCTAACGTCAAATTATTTCGGTAAAAATATTGTGGAGACTTTCATAATTTGCGAATCACAGAAAATATTTCAGGGATCAAATTTCAGCGTGGGGGAGGAAGCTTGCATCGCGTTTTCATTTTCCATACACCTGTCGTGGTAGAAAATCCACTGCCTGCAACCAAGTCAAAATCCGCGGGAAAATTCACACGCGTTGCCAGTTTATTGAAAACTGACAACGGACAACGGACAACGCGACTCCATGCTTCTCAACCTTTCCAGCAAATTTACAACTCCCAAATTCAATCAGTTAAACGTTTTGCGACTTAAAAGAATATAGAAATGTTTCACAAGTTCGGAGTGTATATCTTTCTTCACTTGTTGACATGGAATTCGTATGCATTAACGCCTACATTTCGCGCCATTCTCTCCTTCCTAAATTGACGGAACAAAAAAAACCGCAATGGGCGCCACACAATTGAAATTGCTGATAACGCCGTCATCGTGTCCGCTGAGATATCGATACCTGCAGTCTTTAATTAAAGGGGAACAATTGACCTTAGCTGTAATGGTTTCTAAAAGGCAGCATTTTGTAAATTTTTAATTCAGTTATTTTGTTGTCGCTTAAAGCTCCGATTTGAAGCAATTTCTGTTCAATGATTACTTTGGTATCCGCGCCAATTTCCTAATTGCAGTAATTACTACGAAATAAAGGACAGCACTGAATTCTAGTTTGTACCCTTGATACCTTAAAAATCACCTTGCATATTCTCTATTGTTCACTATTGTTTAAATTCCATTGTTTCCTGAAATTCAGAAATGTTCTCGTTACTAGTAGAGATGTTTTTTGTTCCCTCAAAGCAATCCAATCAAATGCCTTGTTCCCTTGAAATAAATGGCTATGTTTCGTTGTTTGTAAAAACTTCTGAGAGTCCCTCCTCCATTAATCTAGCGTCGGTTTTACGGTTCTGCGGCTGCCTACATCTTTGTACTTTTCGCAGCCGTTGTCTACAAAAAAAGGAGTGTAATGATTATATTCTGAGTTTTATGGAGAACGCGAACCACATCAGTGGATTTTCCGTGTTTTTATTTAGCAAAGTTTTTCATCGTCAAATTTCAAGAGTTGATTTCCCACCGTTCAAACTCAGTATCTGATGTTTTAACATTTTGACATTAGAGTTGTGTAAATGCGTTATTAACCTCCAAATTCTTATCTCGTCACGACTATGTTGAAAAAGCACATTATTTTGCCATAAGCCGTTTATTTTTTTTGGAGAAAAAGTGCGCGCAAAGTGCAAAGACATGTCCCACAGGGGCAAAAATATTCAAACGTATATTGTCTTTTGAAATTTCCAGATTATTTTAAACTCGATGCATAAATATCAACCAAGAGTTCATTTAATCAAGAATCCTGAAGAGCAAACCGACACAACGGACTTAACAAAAGCAGAAACGTTTGTCTTTCCAGAGACGACATTCATGGCTGTGACATCGTATCAAAACCACCTTGTAAGTCTTTAGTAATTGATCAGATTGATTTCATATCAAGACAAGAGAGTATGACGCTAGGATTGTACTTGCCTGAGTTAGTTTTAGATAATCGGCGTTTAATACAGTTAGCAAGGTGGCTCAGGTTATCCCCGCTAGTTGTGTGGGTGCCCGGGAGAAAAGGAACGGGATGCGGGAGAAAAGGAACGGGATGCGGGAGAGAAGGAACGGGATGCGGGAGAGAAGAGGGCGGGAAGCGGGAGTCCCAAGGTGGCGGGAATCGCGAGAAATTGAGAAACATTTCGCACCATTTCGTTATATTTCGCAATAGAAATGACACAAAAAGGAGGGAACCACTATGGAAGGGGCGGGGAGCGGGAGTAAAGGGTAAGGGAAGTGGGAGGTTCAGACACCCCCCCCGTCCTTCCCCCTCCCCCCCCCCCCATCTCCAACTATTGTGTGGATGTGTCATGGAGAGGCTCGCGTTCAGACTGAATGTCAACTAAAGTAATGGGAGTTAACTTGATGTTAAAGCGCTCTTTTCAATCACAATTTATGTGAAATTCCTCTTGGCAAGTTCAAAAGAGTAGTGCTTGACATCATCTTGATTAGGCACCTCCTTTGCAACCTCAATTTAAATTAAATCAAGCAAACTTATTTTTAAAATAATTTTACAGATAACCCGACTCAAGATTTACAGCAATCCATTTGCCAAGGGATTCAGAGATTCGATCAGATTTCTAGGTGACACTGAAAGGTTTGTATAAATTTCCATTATCACTGTAACATGAAACAAGAGAGTACTTCATACTCTCTTGCATGAAACTAATTCATCAAAACGTAACACCAAGGACTACTATTTAATTTCTACTTTGCAGGGAGAGCTACCTAATGTCAAACGGTATTCAGGCCTATGAAAGCGGGGATGGCGCATGTTTCCTTTCAAGCGGTACGCTGGCCCATGGCTCACGAGACCTTTTTAATGAGGGTAAGAAAGCATTAATATTTTCCAGCTCAAACGTGTTCAGTTGGACTGAATCTTTTCTTAAGGCGGGACTTAACCTGAATTTGAGTGAAATTTTGAGAGGTTTAAAGAAGGGATAGAAGAAGGAAAATTATTTTTGAAACACCAACAGACAGTTGAACCCCACGCAAGAACACCCCAGGTTGTCAGGGGATTGTTTTGGTAATTCTTAACTTCAAATTCTAATATTAAAACTACATTAAATCTTTAGTATTTCTTATTTCTCTCAGTTTTACTAATCCTTTGAGAAAAACTATCTCCTCCCAAACTTCCCCCCAAATCACCCAAACATTTGAAAAAAAAAAACACCGTAAAACATAGATTCGTGTAATGAGCATAGAGCTTTTGGATTGCTTGAAACGCGAACAAGATATTCGCATTAAACCCAAGTAAGCGGCGGAAAAACGGCCTACAGGTGAAGTCTCGCCTTAGGAGTTTGACAAAATTTTATCGTAGCATGCAAATGATTACTCAATGTCCTTTGCTTTTCCTTGCAGAGTTTTACCAAGTATCGACTCCGCCTCAGTGGGGACCATGGGAAGACCTATCTTGCTGTCGCACAAATAACATGACTTTTGCGAACAGCTGCTATCCTCATTCAATCCAGTGCGCGGGCTCTAATGATATCTACAGCAGAGGACATGCGTGGTGGCGTTGTCCGATCCCGCACACGGAAGACGGTGTTATGCTAAATTACTAAATGTACTCGTTGTAAAGTTGTTGAAAATTTGTATATCAAAATACCACAATACGTAATAAGCGTTGAGCTTTATATTAAATTGAAAATAATGTTCTTTTCCTCCGCATGCGGAGATATTTCCACACTTATTTATTTCAGTATAATTTGTTTTTGGATTTGATATCCTTCGCCAAAAATCCACGCAGAATTTTTAACAAATATGCAAAAAGCAAAAAGTCTGGCTGCTGCCTTACGAAAGTGCGCAAAGTTGGAAATTATATCTAGCTTTGTGTCTTTGATTGTGCAGAAGATGTAGGTCTCAAATGTAGGAATTTTAATAGTTTTTAAGCGCTTCTTCTAGCATTTATTATCTGAATACCAAGAATTGAAATTAGGAAGAGGCTAGCTTCGAGGTGTTCTCGCACAACATAATGGCGCTGGGGTTTGTTGAGAGCGCCAGACGGCGAAAGTTTGCGCACGAAGAGGTTAAATTGTGAAATACAAATATATAAATTAAATTTTAAAATAGTGGTAGGTAGTTGCATGCTAAATTTACAAAGACTAATTGTTTCATATGCCTCATGTGAACAAATGCCCGGTGCGTGTTTTGTTTGTTTAAGAATTCAATTTTTTTTTGTTACTAAACGTGCTATACATGACGCCTGCCAGAAAAACTTCTGTACGTATAACGATGCGCCCAGAAACTATTTACAGAAATTAATCTGACATTCGGGCACAAGTTTTGCTGTCAACCAGTAAATAACTAACAAACATTATTTAAAGAAAATCAGAAACGTTGCTGGCCTTCACATATTTGGAAATGGTTGAAATTCACTGCGGGTTATAAGCGCGCGTTATTTAATTTACATTACATTTCTTTTTTTTAACAAATCTTCTGCTTCAAGAATTCTGAGTCTTTGCTGATTGTTCATTCGTTGATAGCGTACGTTGCTATGGGACTTGATGTCATTAAGCCACACTTTCGAGACAATTTTCGTAACATTTTCTCACTGGTCAATAACCAAAGGAATCTTTCAAATATTCAAAAGCGTATTTGTCTTCTATAGAAATAAGCGAAAAAACGGAACGACGTTTCGCTGTCATCTTGGCACCATTATCAAGTAAAAAATGTAACGGGAAAGATAATTTATACTAAAAGTAAGGGTGTGAAATAGAATAATTAAATTAAGACAAAAATAACTGTTCAGTGTCCATTGCAGTGAGGTGTTGTAAAGCAATAATTAGAATTGTGTGCGTTCAGTGGGCTATGTAAATAGTTTCGCGCGAGTATGATTGCGTGTTAAGGTTCCGTTTCGTCTTTCGGATCCATAACATTTCAGAGATAGGCAGTCAAGTTTCCCCTGACATTTCTTTAAGATGGTAAAGGTGAATTGCTACTCAGGTCGCCAATTGTGCCAACTTGGTGATCGTTCTTCAGGTGTTTTCTGTTAGCAGAGAACCGGTGTTCATCAGTGGGTTGGTGTACATGACGGCTGGTGTAGCTGACGTATTCTGCATCAGACAGATCGCATTGTTCATAGGTTATTATTGTTCTACACCACCGCATCGATGAACACCGGTTCTCCGTTATCGGAAAACACTTGGCGACCTGAGTAGCAACTTTACCATCTTAAAGAAATGTCAGGGGAAGCTTGATTGCTAATCTTTGAAATGTTATGGATCCGAAAGAAGAAACCGAGCCTTAACACGCAGTCAGACCCAATTTGCGCGGAACCATTTACTTGGCCCATTGAACTCACACAGTTCTCATTATCGCCTTATAATACCTCACTGGAATGAACACTGAACAGTTATTTTTAGCCTTAATTTAATTTTTCTATTTCACACCCTTACTTTTAGTATAAATTATCTTTCCCGTTACATTCTTTACTTGATAACGGTGCCAAGATGACACCAAAATGTTGTTCCGTCTTCCGGCTTATTTTGTAGTCAACTGTATTTCTAAATTTAATCTTATGAGTATTTGTCCTCGTTATTTTTAATTGTATTATTTTTGTTTCGATTATTGTAAGAGGAAGACTAACACTAGTTAATGTACTGTAGTGAACAAAAGGTTGTTAATGTTTTGCTGGCCACGTGGCCATTTGAATTGCAAATTCGATCGATTATTAAATATAATTTAACGATCCCAAGTTGTACATAATAATAGTGCTGTATAGCTCTAGTGGAGAAATATTCAAAGTTACTGTTCGTAACAAAGTTACAGTTCTAAAATAAACGTATGTTCTCCAAAACGAAGCGGTCGTGGTACTCAGTTTAGTCCGGGTGGCGGGGGAGGGGGGGGGGGGGGGGGGGAGGAGAGTGGGTTGGTGCTCATACAGGATAGAATTAGAGTTTCCAAAGTCATTCGCTTCTTGTTACTGGTAGCCTCGTCTTGTAGGCAAGTCTAAGGACAAAATATGACGGTGGCTTTGCATGCCGGTTTTCTTGCGGAGCAAAGTGGAGAGTATTGGTGGAAAGTTGGTCCATGCAAAAATTGGAAGAGCATTGCCCAACTAATAATAAAACTCAATTTAACATGACGGTTTATACTTAATTAAACCAATGACTCAAACACGATTTCAACAACAAATGTCCTATTCTGAACCGTGTTTTTTTTTTAATTCGAAGTTCAATATTTTCCTTGCTAAACCTGCAGCATTTTTATGTCAACACTTTCTACAACTCTTCTTGCAATATGTGTCCATGTAGTCTTTGTACGAAACACAATATCCACTGTTCGCCCATGGACCGCAGTTCTTGTCTTTGTCCTTACACGTATCTATTAAAAAATAAAATAAAATAAAAATTATTTTATATAAAAAAAACATTGACTCAACAAAGAAATAAGCTTTACTCACCCTCCACACAAAGACAGCTCTTCTTGCAGTTCTCGTCCATGTAATCCTTGTGTCCAGTTTTACAGAAACCTTGAGACGCCCAATAAGGGCAATGCCTGTGTTTGTCAGTATATTGGCAGCCTGAAAGAAGGTGTGATTCAAACTTGATTAGGAAAATGCAATATTTTCGTCTTTAGATCGCTGGAGACTATTTTCCCCACTTTGGATGAAGCATTGATGCGACACGATATTTACAAAGGATCTAAACCTGTTCTACTGAGTTCAATGAGACTTTGGCTTCAAATAAAATCAACTGTTTTGGAAAATTTAGAGAAGCTGACCGTCTAAGCTGTAGAAGCCTATCTTCAGATGAAAAATTTACCCTTGAGAAAGATGTTAATTGGACGCAACCTTCTTAGCAAATGTTTTCACGTTCATATCATAATTTCTTTCTAATAAACCGTTTTCAGTTTGCTTTCACAGAGGCTAACGCAACAGCTGTTCAATTTAGCCACGACAGGTAAAATCACTTTATTAACATGTCGATCTGTTTTTGAATTCTTACAAAGACTCTGATGCATCGAAAGGCTGGCTTTCACCGGGCATACCAGTGCATGCCAGTGAGACGCAAGCACAAGCACAAGCTCAAGCATAAGCAAGAGCATATATAAGAAAAACGAACATACTCAATCTTCTTATGCCGTCCTTATTAGGAATAAACACAAGCATAAGCACAAGTAGGCTCGATTTCTCTCTCGAGTCCAGTCTTTGTTCCTCCCTTTCCGGGGAGGAGCGCGGGCTCATTTCCCGAACAGCGGTTGGTAATCGAGGCCTGGGAACGAGGTTGAAGAGGAACGAACAATTTTGTTTTCTTGTGCTTATGCCCTCGTTTATGCCACAACAATGAAGGACAATAAAGGAAAAAAAATTTTTTTTCCACTTATACGCTTATGATTAGGTTTGTCCTTATGCCCAGTGAAAACAGCCTAATAAAAAAGTTGAAACTTCAAAAGGTTTCGGTTTCTTGAAGTGAAACAGGCAATCAGATCTTACCAGCCGGTGAATGCGTTGTTGGCTTTAGCGTCGGTGGCTCGTCCGTTGGCTTGGTTCTACAGTACAGTAACTGCGCCTGCTCAATATCTTTCTGACTTAGTCCCTGAGTATTCCCGAGGCGGGTGTCGCCGTTTTTACGAGCGATCGTGGTTTGGCCATTCATGCTAAAGGCGCGTGAGTCATAGTGCATTACACTGTCGTAATCATACGCAACACCAAGGCTATTGATTCTGCCGTCCGCGTACTTGTGGAACGCATATCTGAACCCTGGTCAAATAAAGCAAAAAAAACATTGTCAGAGATTTAATTTAAAACGTATATAAACTACTAAGAAGGAGCACTAGTCCAGTTCTGGCCCTCTTTCTGTCATGCAACACTCGTAGTGTTGCGTGACAGTGAGAGGGCCAGATCACTGGTTCAATAGCTGATGCGTTTTGACTCCATCCTTGTCCCCAGAGCCGCCTGTCCTTCTTGGTCAGCGGGGATGTGCACGGCGAAAAAGGGGCTCACAAGACACACGAAGAGATTAGCTAGATTTCAACTTATACTATTTAAAATCAGGCCAGTCAAATCAACCGTTTTAAATTCCTTCTGATAAAGACGAACCATTCAAATCAGGTGTCACCACGGTCACGTGCAAAGGCCCCGCTGGCTAAGTGAGAAGGCGGCTCTGCGAACGAGAATGGTTGGATTTCGGATCGAGTAGTGTGCCCCCCCCCCCCCCCCCCCCCCGGAGGGTGTACTTGACAGAATCTCGGGTAGGGAGATGCGGCCCGGCCGCCCAAACCCTGACCCTGTGACACGAATCTCTGGTTTTCCTACCTGATTTTTAATACCCCGTCTAATACATTTGTTGTGGCGTAATTAAGCTTGGTATTAATACCGAATTAAGTCAACGGAAGTCAACACTAAGGAGGAAACATTCAGCTTGTAGCTAAGTTCGTGTAAATAAAAAAATATGCTTATCCTGCTTAAGACATTGGTCCATACCCTGTTTGCAATGGACTAGCATCTCATCCAGGAAGAGAAGTACTTCTAGCCGTTTCATTTTACAGATACCGGAGTTATCAGGTCAGACGCCTTCCATGTTTAGGATAGGACCAGTCTTAAACCCTTCAAGTTTGACTACTTACGGGGATATATGTTGTTCCAGTAAATGTTTATGTAACGATCGCGGTCGGGCCGAGACTGCTCGTGCCAGAATCCCAAAGCATGACCTGTAACATGAACATAAAAAGTTACACATTTATAACAAAATGTTGTTAAGTTTATTAAACTCTTGTAAGACCGCACTCAAACAACCATGCGACATTTTGACGCCAGAATGAATCACTTACCAATTTCGTGTACTACTATATGAAGGTGTTCACATCCTCGTGCTATCGAAACCCGCTGAAATCCTCCTTGACGTCCCACGTGCGAAAAACACCTGTAAAGAAGACAGAACAGAACCTAGTCAAAATGTGGCTTCGCTACAGATAAATTGGCATTTAAAAGGTGACAAATTTTCTACTTACCCTCCACCGGCAAAAAAGCTTATATAAGACCGCTGATTTGTACGCTGAACGAAGCGCAGGCACGGTACGTGTTTAACCCAGTGATCCATTGCTTGTTTAATAAGACGATGGGCGTGGCCTGGGAAACAGCAAAAGAAATGTTTTTCTTTAAATATTTTAAAAGGGCATTGTCACGGATTTTAACAGATTTTGAACAGCCAAAATATATATTTGTGTCGTAGAAAACCTAAAAATAATGGTCCAATGTTTATTAACAATTGCTAAATTAGAGAACTGAAACTGTTACCAAGTGTCTTTGGTTGCAGATGGCTGGGATGGAAATGGGTTACAACTTGAAAAATTAAGGCTAAACTTTTCAAGTTGTTTTCGCGCGTCTTCCAAAAATTGATATTTACAGCCGTATTTTGATTTCTCTCGGCAAATTAAGGTTATATATTCCTTTAGATGTTTAAAGGTAATGTTTTTCATTTAAGCTGCCTCAGTACCACTAATTTCAGAATAGTTAAGAACGAAAAGTCCGCCAAATCGCCGTGACGTAGCTCCTTTAATGACAAACACGAGCTATGTTCATCTGTTAGCATTATAGATCTGCAATGCGTGCAAAGACTGTAGCTACATCGCATATTGTCTTTGAACTGGGCGTCAAACAATCTCGGACTATCGACTATGAGCCAAATATAACACTTTTCATGCCTCAATGTCGTTACCAAACGTTAGTTACCGTGACCGACAACTATCACAGGGAATATAAGTCAGAGAAATTCTTTTCTGTATTTAATTAATCTTCGACAATTTTCCCCTAACTCAGAAGGGACTCGGTACTGAACAGGATAGAAGAGAAGAATGAATGAAATGGTATAAAACAAAATTATAGACGTAATGTTGACTTACGAACACTCGATTCAAGTTGATAAGGGATCTCAGGTATGCCATTACTGCCAATCCATCTTCGTGCTAGACTTGATATGGCGGCTCGTTTAGATCGCCTTGAAGGACTTGTTGGATCGTCACGTGACCAGTTGTCACTGGATGGGTATAATCCCATGTCACGCAACTCGTTACGTATGTCTTCGGTCATCAAGATGTCTCCTTGAAATAGCTCGTACCCGTCTAACAAAAGTGAAAGCATTTTCAAATGAACTTCTTCAGTTGCTCATTGTCTCATTAAAATGGCTCATAAACACGTAACATAAAAGTATTTATCCTACCTTGAGCTCAAAAATAGCATACTATACTACTATTTTATTTTCGTACTATAACATTCCACTGGCCAATAAGCCCTGTGTTTATATTTGTTCAAAATGCCTTGAGAGATAATGTAATGAGTAAGTTAAGACTTCAGACCACACTTGCTAGGGGTTTACCAGCGCAATAAACCCAGTAATAAACCCACGCGGGGACGGCTCGTGATTTCTAAGCTTTTCCCGTGTCCTCCCAACATCCCGCGTGGGTTTATTGCGCTGGTAAACCCCCAGAAAGTGTGGTCTATTGTTTAAGTAATCAATAACTTTCTCAGGCGTTACAGTTTCTCCAAGCTTCACACCTAGCCCTACTCGAATCTTCTTTCAACGCTTCTTCCCACTGAAGTAGTAGCGTTCCGTGGTGGCACTAAACCCCAATACACTCTTTTTTTTTATAAGAACCTTTTTTATAAGAACGTCGAGGCTGAGATTTGCCCAAATTTTAAGAACATGCTAAGAACATACCCCAGGCTGAGAGTCGGAGAACGACTTTACTTTGCCCATTTGTTTTAATTTTTTGCAAAATGAGCAGTATAAATAAATGCAAAACTGTGGTCCAACAGGAGTGCTTTTAAAAGAAATTTGTTCGCGGCACCAAATCACAGGGAGCAGGCCGCACAAGCATGTGAATAATGCTTTTTGATACGTTTTCTGGTTTCGTCTGTATTGATTTAATGAAATACTATGGTATGGAACTTAAGAACGTCTTAAGAACATTTTCAGCCTCAAATCGTGAAAAAAAATAAGAACGCTCAGCGTCGGCCCCAAAATTAGACGTTCTTATAAAAAAAGGAGTGTAACTGCTGTGAAGGGCCAAGAAAGTCACGACAGCCACAGGCAAAAGTAGTTTGGAAGGTTGTAAAAGTATGACAAACAATACTGCAAGGCTGATCGTACTACATAAAAAGTAAACTTTGTGAGACACCAACACGACTAGAACCGATATAGTGGGATTGCAACCGTGGACAGCTGTTTCGTTCTTTTTGGAACTCGTCAGCACGGTGTAGCAAATCTAAATAACGCCAGCGAAAGAGCCAACGCAAATAAATTGCCCAATGTACACTATATCAAGTTCCGTACTTTGAACTCACTTGTCCCCCGAATCACGCACTGCCACATCACGTGTTTCGGGGGACAAGAAGACCAAAGTGTCACGATGATGTCTCACAAGCGAATTGTCCTAGTCGTGTTGGTGTCTCACAAAGTTTACTTTTTATGTAGTACGATCAGCCTTGCAGTATTGTTTGTCATTTATCATTTTCACGCTGATCAGATCCCTTGCTGGATCCTACATTAGCAGCATTTTCGTTTGCGGTCCCTTGCTTTAAAGTTGTGTAAAAGTATGCCCGATTACAGCGAGTTTTGAACGTAACTTAGCAAAAACCAGTGTTGTGTTGTGTTGGGACCCTCCGTTGCCCCTTATCAATGTTGGAACCTCACTTAACAATCTTGTGTGAGTAAGGTTACTATTAGCTCAACATTGAATAGGGGAGGGGGAGGGGGAGGGGAGTTTCGCAACACTTTTGTCTGTGCCCGGTTTGGTTCGGTGTGATATTTGGTCTGTGAGTCCAGTAGCAAGCTTTATGATGCTCTTGGACACTTTGTAAAAGTGCCGAAGAAAATTATAAAAAGGGAACGAAGCTAATATTTCTCCTCCTCTACTTAGCTTAAACTCACTTAAAGACATCCCATAATAACGCGACTGCCTGCACCACGTTATTGGGAGAGGGGTGAAAAAGACTGTGGGGTAAAATGATAAGAAGATTGCCTTCTGTAAAGCTATTTACATGTATCTACAGTGTACTTTTGAGCGATCATGATTTAACATTTCAGCTAAGTCAGCTTCACGCAACTTCTTTTTTGCATCATTTATAGATTTTTGGGATGACAGTTTTAAAATCGCCGGCCCAGTCGAATTAGAAAACCGTCTCTTGTTGGAATGTTATCTATGTTGACTTCAAAAGAAATATGAAATGAATCACTTGTTAATTATTCTCTTACTTTTACGACGGTAGCTGAATGTCATTAGCAAGTCAAAATCGTAAAAATTGCACAAGTGCTAAAAATTAACAATAGATCGAGCTCTTAAACAAATACACAAATATGTTACGTTAAACCAAGAGTTTTGCACATATTAATCGGACTTCGTATTAAAATCTGTGTGAATTTTCTTACAAAAACATCTCATCTCACCCAAATTTCCCTTGACGCGTTCTTTTCTAAATATGCCAAACTGAACTGATTAAAAGCTCAAGAAAGAAAACAACTTCATATCGTACCCTGCTAGAAACAATTTGATGTTTCTTGTTCAGTCAGCAAAAAATCATAAATCGATTTCGAAACGAGCGTAGCAGAATATAATGACTGACAACGACGGCCATCTGATAATCTCGACCAAAATTGTTTCGTTCTCCGTTATCGGTCGAGACTTAAGCGATATGAAGTTTAGCAGGATTGCAGTAAGTTTCACTGCCGCTGGAATGATGCTGGAATTCAAATACTTTTAAAGTCTTAGCCCATGGTCATTTTAACTGAGTGCGCACTCGATCTCAGTCAACATCCGGCGGAAGTTAATTATAACTAAGTATACAGAGTCAATATTTTTACTGAGTGCCCAAGGGATTTCGAGGTGGCTAAATGGTATCGCTGCGGCGCGGCTGATATAATTTAATCATCTCAGAGTCGCGGGTTCGAGTCTTCCTGTTACAGGGGTTATTCTTAATGGCTTGGGGGCCGAATAACCTCTCCCCCCGTGTTGACTCGAGCCTGCTGCTCACAAGGAATTACCCTCCATCGGGCTTGGGGGCCGGGTAATTCTTCCCCTCAAATCCAATTTTTTAATTTTTTCCCGATTATTTTTTTTGTTTAATACTGCATTCAACCCTTTTTCGGGTATCCTCGTTGTTCAAACTTTTTTTTTTCGCTTTCGCCGTCTTCTCCAGATTTAATATTTCCAGGAATATTTTGATCTCTTTATTCTTGTTTTGTCGGACAAATATATATTATTTTATCGCCTCTTCTTTTTTGTTCTTTATTCTTGCGCTCTTACTACTGGCATCGGATTTAGCAAAACGTAGGTATTTATAGACTAACCGAGACGCCGAGACTCCGAGCCCGAGAATCCACGATTGAAAACTCCGAGATTCAAAACTCCGAGACAGGGAGCTCTGTAGCTCAGTCTGCTTCGTACTCATTATATATTGCACAACTACTTATTGCAATGTGGAGCCGTTTAAAATGATAATTTACAGTGTCTGTTCTTGTTTCATGACGGGTCATTCAGACAAGTTATTTTCACCACACGGTGTTAACAGCTTGAAATGGTCCAAATATGATTATTTTTAATAAACAACATCATTTAAACCTTTAGAATGTTATCTTTCCGTTAAGTGTGCGCGATCGTTTAGTGTTATTGCGGTAAACCATTTTTTTGGGTACAGTACTCCATAAAGAAACCCATAACTTTCCGAAATTATTCACGTACAACTTCCAGGTCCTTCCACTTGATTCCACTGATACGCGTTTAAAAGAGATTGAAATAAAAAAACCGAATTGCCTAAAAATGTCAGTCAGCCAAGTCACTGTTATCGCAGTGTATGCAGAAAGCCTTTTATTTCATGCAAGGGTATTTTAAAGCACCACAGTTTGAGCATAAATAGTAGAGTACTGTTGTTATTTTGTGGAGACCTGTGATGCTAAGTGCTGTACTGTTTTCGGACCCTCAGATCCCCCGTACCAATGTTGCAACTACACTTTACAATCGTGTGTGAGTACGTTTGCAACTAGCTCAAATTTGAATAGGGTAGAGGGAGGCAAAGGTAGGGTTAAGTCTGTATACGTGCCCAGTGGCCCATCAGGCCGGAGCTTATCCCGGTTTCCGTAGCATGAAGCGACTAGGAGTATTTCTACTCCCCCCTGGATGGGATGCTAGTCCATCGCAGGGTTACCCCTAGCAGTAAATTCGCCGGTACCCATTTATACACCTAGGTGGAGAGAGGCACTATGAGAGTAAAGTATCTTGCCCAAGAACACAACGCAGTGCCCCGGCCAGGGCTTGAACCCGGACCGCCCGATCCGGAGTCCAGCGCACTAACCATTAGGCGTCTTAGGCCACCGCGCCTCCCACAGAGTAGAGGGAGAGGAGGAACAAAAGAGGAAAGCTTCCGATCCCAACACTTCGGTTTGTGGTTGTAGTTTTCAAGTGTTCCAATGTTGGGGTGATCAGCATCTAATTTGTCCAAAAATATCAATTAACAATCTATGTTTATTAACAAATTCTCCCAGCTATTATCATAATTTATATGTCGATATTGGTACAAGAGGCAGTTACCGACCTGTACTCCTTCCCTTGTTGCCATTTACCTCCATGATCATTGCAAAAGCTGTTTTTGTCGTCTGGATATCTGGTTGTTTGTCATTAGCTGAAAAAAGGATCCAACATCATTTATATATATTGGTCCAAGTATTTTCCTCCCTCGAACTTCCTACCGCCTTTGTTACATCCCCTGTCCACTTTTACTACGTAAGGGACGAACCATTGGAAATTACCGGAGGGTTTTTTTTTTAGTCCTACTCGAATAATATTTTCAGGCACAACTGCTTGCAGGAATTTTTTTTAGACAGGAAAAAGTCACCCCCCTCCGGTTATTTCTAATGGTCCGTCCCTAATGTGGGTGTAATGTTTGATCCCTGCGGTACATGTGTAAACCCCTGGGGTTTGCACGTGGGACGAAGGAACGATTTACAGCATACCAGGTATACCTGACATATGCGACGGAGTGCGTATACCGTACAAAAGTGGTTTTGTTCGTCCGGGAATTATACACGAGTTTATACAATAAAGAAAGCGCATAAGCAACGACAATTGTGAAATAAATCCCTCGTTCGGAGATTTAAAAAAAGTCCATTTTGCTCACTCAGTTTCTCGTATCAGTTTCGGATCGCAAAGTACCCGCGCGTGTATTAAAACTTTTACTAAAATATCGAAACGGGGTGCATAACTTAAACATGAGAATGATGAATGTTAGAATGAAGGCAGCGAATAAACCCAAGTACATAAGCCAGATTAGATTTGCTTCACCAGTACATCTGACGCAAACGAAGCCATTTAAACCGGATTCATTTTTCCGTGACCAAAACAATTGAACCATTCAACTCACCTTGATTTTGTATACTGCGTCCTTGAACTGATACAAACAAAACAGCAAGAGCCAGACTTGCAATGACACCTGAGTTAAACATCATGCAGAATATGCAAAGACGTACACAACGAATGCAACTAAAGGCCAGTTAATATGAATGGGATTTTACATGCAGACGTGTGCACCTTATGTGTTTATCTCGCGTATATCAATTGAAGGCGATGACAATTTTTGTTTCCGTTTTCTGCTTACTCTGAACTTTACCAGACACCGAATTTGGTTACTTCCACCCACCCACCCACCCACACGTAAGCTATTACACCCAAACCATCTGTCCGCCTTTTTGTTCATTCACCACTGACCTTTTTAATAGACACACGATGGAAAATGACACGTCTACACACGTCTGTTAATGTTCTCCCACGCCAAGGAAAGATACGCTTCTTTTATTTTTTTTGGAGAAATTATTGCCTTGTCACTGAATGTAATATTCCTAGTTAACCTTCGAGGGAGTGTGGTCTTACCGGACGTGACAGGAAATTTCTGGACTCACGACAGCCCTCGAAATAGACTACATGCAGTACACTTTCATTCGAGCAGTTTCTTTTTAGCGTAGAGTGCAAGCAAACAGAGTGGACAATTGGTTTTTTTTTTCTTCTACTGGTGATTCACATTTAAACACGTTCGATAACTGTGAAAAAGCTAGGCAGAGTGGAGCGGTTTACAGGCTATCCCCCAAAACCACCGTTTACGCACAATTGGGCTTGTTTATTCCATGTATAGTCATAAACAAATGATTACTTCCGTTTCTTAAGTGACGACACCATTCTTTGTTCCTCTAAATCCAAATCACCGGGTAAACATTAACAACGAGTATCGGATAATGAAAATGCCCTTTCTTTCAAATAGGTTAAGTAGTCTTTATTGCTCAAAGCGCAAGCGAGCAAAGAGGAGATGAAGATGAGATCATTGGTGTTTATGCATGTAAAACAATGATTACTTCCGCTTCCAACAGCGGCTGCAAATTTTCCTTGTCCATTGATCCAACACACCTACAATGAACAAGTCGGCATTTGTCGATTCAGTAAAGAGCAACAACTGGTAATTTAAAATGCACCGAGTAACAAACAGTTCTTCTCAAATCTCTAACATAGCAAAATTTCTGCATATTACAATATTAAGGAATTTTAAACACGTCCCCGACTCTTGTACGCTGTGCAAGTTTTGTTGTTTGCCTGAACAGAGAAACTTGGACACGGCGAGAGAAGGATTACGTGACGACTCGGAAATTAAGGCTACGAAAGGAGATACGAAGCCAGTGATCGATTGTAAAGGCGATGTCGATTGTAATAATTTCATGTTTAACCATTCGCATTTGCTACTATCGTTTTTTTGAAAATGTGCATCAGTTGAAATATCCAAGGATTTTAAAGCTGAAACGTTTTGTTTAGGGATTGTTTTGTTTGACTTCTTCAGTCTAGACGCAAAACATGTTGTCGTAATTATAAATTAACTTTTCGCAATAGTATTGACGTCATCACGTCTTTTGTTACGGCAAGTTGCTTCCGTCACGCCCTGTTACGCATGTGATGGGGGGACACGTGCGGGATTTTCGTTCTCAATCCTGTTTTTATGCCTCGAAATTTTATCAAAAAATGAATTTTGTTTCATTCTTTTCATTGTGGTTCGACTTTTCTTTTATTAGCGAAAACGCAATGTAGATAATACTGCAAGCCCTTCACGTGCTAAAGCCAACAACTTTCCAGGGCAGGAAATGAACGTGGAATGCGTGACTTGGGTCGAAGCGGAACTCAAGTGGTTTACAGGCCTGTAATCTTAACTAACGCTTTGTTTGTAAAACTTAAAACTAATGGATAATTCAAGCCTTCATAAAAGATTATATCCAGCGTTAAAGTAGCTTAGGCAAGCCGCTGAATGGCAGCTGAGGTTATAACTCCACACGTGAAAGTTTTGAACCTAGAGCAAAGATGGCAACGGTGACGCGACTATCCACGCACATTCAAACTATAGACAAGCCCTCATTATTTCCCGCGGTAAACACATCTCGTATCCGTTGAATTTGTTTCTGAGCTGAAAGCATAAAATCGTTTCACACCGCCCCTCGTTTTACAAAAATCGGAAATTGAGTAACACTTTGACCTCGCACCTGCCTCTTTCTTTGACGTAGATAATTTGCTTTATTACCAAATATGTAACTTGATTTCAAAGCCGCGGTGCCGGTCCTAGTTTCTGTACACCCACTTTAAGAGGAAAACTTTGATTACAAACCATATATAAAGAGAAGGCTGCAGCGTTGAAGATTCATTAGCACCGCAAGAACTTTCACACGAATTGAAGAGTTTGCAACAAGTAGAGGCAGTAAACGATGCTTGGTGTAGTCACACTCGCTGTATTTTTGCAGTTAGCCAACTGTATTTCTGAACCGGTGGAGCTGCAGCCACCACCAGGTAAGGTCCTGAACGAAATATGAATGCTCCTCACTGAGTGTTTGCAAATTTCTTTTCTGTAACTTCTGCGAATTTGGTGAAAAAAAAAGTCGATTATTTCCAATATTCTAGTCATCTCTCTACTGTACTCTTCGGCATCGCATTTTTGCCAATGGTTTTTGATAGCCTTACTTATCCAACGAAAGTAATCAGTCGGCTTGTTTAGAAAAGTAACCACAGTCTCTGTTCAAGTAAAAATATCCCGTAAAAATAAATTATTTTTTCTGCTTTTTATTTTAGCTCCAATACAACAACAGGGACGGACCTTGCAAGAAAATGAAGATCGTTCGGCTTTTGAGGTGATTGAAATGGCAAACAATGCGGCAGGAAATTTACGCAGTAAGTATTGAAATTATCTACTGATCAGTCAATAAATCGAAGGACATTTCATTTTTAAAACCATTCGTTTTGTTTTTGATGTCTCTCTGTGAACTCATGAAACTCAAGTCACGTCATGGTATCAAATAATTAAATTTTTGGCTGAGTGGGATGAACTAAAGTATATACAAATTCCTCGATAGTTTATTCAGTAAGCCCCGACGCTCCAAAATTTGCATTTAAGTAGGACCTCAACACATTCCAGTAAATTTTAAGTACACAGTGCAATGCTTGAATAGAATATAGAGCGAAGAGGAGATCATTGCTTTTAATTACGAGATCCCCAACATCCACAAACGAATTCTCCTGACTGGCTTTATTAAATCTTATAATCTTTTCTCTTGATATCGTGAGAAGAAATTTGATGTTAGTTACTCTTTGGACTTAAAAGGTTAACATTTTGTCTTGCATCTTAGTTGCAGATAAACACAGGGGCGATTTACATGAAGGAGATATCAAACTGACACACGCCCAGCGAAGAATTCTGGGATTGCCGCGTCACAGCAATGGCGGAAGACAGAAGCGTGGTGCCATGAGGAGTCTGGCTCGGCGGTGGATGGATTCAAATGGTCGACCAGTCATACCATACCGCATTGAAGGCAGTGTTGGTGAGTAATGCAGCCTATACTGTAGATAGCTTTCTCCTGGGGTGCAACACTACCCCCAGCTCTCTACCCTCTACACTACCAACACCCCCCCCCCCCCCCCCTCCCTCGCCCCCTGTCTACTGCCTTGGTTAACAAGCAAGTTTAGACCCAAGTTGAGCTAAAAAACTAAATTCTCCTTACAAGATTGCAGCACGTTTCTTGTAATGTTATTCCAAGAATTTAGCGACACATCAGTTAACAATTCTCTCCAATTTATGAACTTCTCTATTCTCGTACTGTACTACCGAAGATAGGAATAAGGAAAAATTACATTTTGAAGTTATCATTGAGCTGTTGCACTGAGCAGCATCAGTGAAAACAATGTACAGCAATCAACCGAAGTATTCAGCACACTTTTAAGGATGAATGATATAATGATATAATGCAAATTAAACTTTTTTTGATAACATTGATACTAGTTTTTAACTCGATCGCCTGTCCTTCTGTCACAGCACATGCCCGCGGTGTGATTAATAGAGCTATTCAACACTGGATGAATAATGTTCCTTGTCTCAAGTTTGTGCCAAGATCTCACCATGCTAACTACGTCAGTTTCTTTGCCGGGGGAGGGTAAGTACATTGAGATTTTGTTTTCTCTTCTGATACAAAGCACGGAAGAGTGCTAGTCTGGAACCAGAGTGAACACGTGAACAATTTTTTGTCTCATGAGTGGCGAGGGGGTGGGAGATTTCTTGTAGAAAGAAGAGTGAAGGGTAGGTAAAAGAGCGTTATAGCGTCTGTTTGGGAAGGTAGTAAATTTTCTGTGTGTTCAAATCATTCAGAAAAAATCTTCTATTTTTAACTTTAAATTTGTGTGAACTGTGAATTGTTTTCTTCAGACATGTTTCCTAAATACCCTCCTCCCGTCTGCAGACTGTACAGGCATTTTATCTGTACTAAGATTGCACTGTTATTTTCTTAGATGCTACTCTATGGTTGGACGAGTCGGAGGACAACAGAAGATCTCTATTGGACGAGGCTGTGAATATCTTCACACTGTTGTTCATGAAATTGGTAAGTCGTTAAAAATAATACTTGTGAAAATCATCAAACACCTTTTAAAAAACATAATTTTTATGACTCTTTTATGATGATGTTCCCGTGCGAGCGAAGTGCTATGTCGCGTGCGAGCGAAGATTCTGGAACCCTTGCTATGCAGGTTATGATTCTTATAATGCATGAACTTAATCTTTGTTTGACTTTCTTGTTAGGGCACGCCCTCGGGTTCTGGCATGAGCAGTCCCGTCCCGATAGGGATAGCTACATCAACATTCACTGGAACAACATCCCTAGTGGTAAGTTTACTGTACTAGTCAAACAAAACGGGTGGGGAAATGTGTAACTGGTGTCAAGCGCGTGAAACAAAATGTAACCATCGGCAAGCGAGGGAAGATGTCACGTGGCATTGGATTGAATACTCGTGATGAATGGCTGCAAAATAGTGAAGTTTCTATTTTCGCCAACTACGTAGCAACATAACTGAAATTGTTTCTGTGTTTACGCCAGTTTTATAAATAAGTTTCATTGAAGCTAATAACAGTTAAATACAATAACAGTTACAACAATATAACAAAATAGAAGGAATAAAAAAGTAAAAATAAACGAAAAAATACTGTGTACTGCACAACATAGATAAGAAAAAGTAAATTTTAACACAGATGCAACAGAAAAAAAAATTTAAGCTATTATAAGTAATTATAAGTACTTAATCAATGGGTAAAGTTCGTCCAGAAAAGGCTCCAATTTTTCAACGTTCACTGATTTTGTTCCCTTGTATAGTTGAAGTTCTTCTACTATAGTTTTACAGTTTTAATTTGTTTTTAAAGCAAAAGTGGCGCCATTTTACATTCAATGCTTCATTCTTTAGGAGTCCGCTCTCAATTCAACAAGATGTCTTCAAATCACATCAACTCGCGTGGTGTCGCGTATGATTACGACAGTGTGATGCATTACAGCTCCACGGCTTTCGGTAATGGACGAATCACCATCACACGCAAAGACGGAACCACAAAGCTGGGAAACACGCGCGGACTGAGTCCTTTGGACATTGAACAGGCGAAAAGGATGTATTGTGGCGGACAACCCACGAGCAAACCTGTCACTCCAAAACCACCCACAGGTAAACAACAACAACAACAACAACACAGAAGTTTAGCCCATTTGTATTTAAATGTCAAATTTAAGCTGAAATAGCTCAACTCCCGCTGTAACGGATACTTTCGGGACCACAATGTTGTGTCCGTAATAGCGAAAGTTGTTTTCAATAATTCTTATTCATCGGGACTTCGATTCCTGTCCGTTATATAACGGTGTGTCCATACTGGTAATGGCGAGGTGTCCCGGCGCAATGCGGAAGTTAACTGTGCGTATCTTAGCATTATAAATCTCGCGACTATCGTTTTGCAGTGATTTAAGTGATTGAAATCAAGGTTCAACCTTGATAAGCTTCTAGAGCCACTAAACTTGGACCGAAACGTTGACCAGGGTTACAAATGAACTCACGTCAAAAAGTTAGTTACGCCCCTGACTTCCCTCGTGACATTCCGGCCTTGTAGTCTATCAGCTTGTTTCTGACTTGTCTGTCTTCGTATCGCTTTCTCTGCATCCCTGTGCCCCCTGAACCTGTCCCAGAGTGGAAGATAAACACTTCTGATGAGATGAATGTTTTCTCAATAGGTTGTCAACACAAAGACTTATACTCTAAATGTCCAACTTGGAAGGTCCATTGTAACGGAGGTCAATGGTTGTCATTCATGAGAAAATTTTGTAGAAAAACCTGCTTCTGTAAAGGTGAGCAAAATTTGTAGTGCGATACTGTTGAATGATTCCGCGTTGATTAGCAACGAACGTGACACATTTTTCTGTCAACTCTAAATATCTGTAGATGATTGATTGATTGATTGATTGATTGATTGATTGATTGATTGATTGATTGATTGATTGATTGATTGATTGATTGATTTTTCATCTGTCTGTTGCTTAGATACCAGCTCCTGTAGCGACAAACATCAAAACTGCCCAGCCTGGAAACAAAGAGGTTACTGTCAGGGGAAGTACCAGGCCTACATGTCCGCCAACTGCAAGAAAAGCTGTCGTATATGCTAAAGCGTCATGTACGGCAAATGAATTGTACCGTAAATTATTTTGAAATAGAGAAGAATCGCAGAAGAAACTAAAAATCTATTCATTGTACAAAAAGTTGAAGAAATAACTTCCTGAGTTTTAAGTTTATGTAGTAACGCGTTTTTTTTTTGAAACGTGTGAATGCCTTTACAGTCTTGCTACCAACACCGTTTGGAGTTGAGAATGCAAGTAAGAGAAAACCGGAGGAATGTATATGAGAGAATTATATCGTTGTTTAGTACATGTGAGCTATTGTATTTGCCGTACTAGTCGCAATATTGTATTTATAGTATTTGGTTTTCAAATAAAATTGTTTTCCTTGTTGCATATATATTTGTTACATCTCATTTCTTCTTTGTCAGTATTAACTGATCCACCTTAACTTTTTATTTCGTTTGCGATCTTCTTTTTCACTTTCTGCTCTCAATCAAGGCCAACTTTTGGTGTGGAGTATCACTTAAAATTTGACTGATTTTATGACAAATGCTATACCACAGGGAGTCCACAAAAATGGAGCGAATGTTGATGTTCAAAATTATAAAGGACTGTATGGGAAAGCCGAAACATCCCTATTAACATGAACTAAAGCGAGGAATATTCACATTTACGTTCAAAATAAATTTAATGTTACCTCGATCGTTGTGCCTTGTCGTCCTTGTAGCTCAAAACGGCGAATGTTAGCGATTTTCTGGGTTTCGCGATGCTGTCTACTGTACATAATAAGTAGACTAAGTCTATAGTTTTGAGATTTTCACTTTCTACCTCCGAAAATTTATTTTTTTTACTTCTGAGCTCTTCGTATTCCTATTCTGACTATTCTGGGGTGTTAGTTTTGGAGTTCTTGTGTCTTCGTCAGGCCAGTTTTGGGGTCTTCGGTTTCTAGTTTTCGGGTACAGTTTGTTTTTACTGATAAGAACCTTTTTTATAAGAACGTCCTGAGAAAGGCCAAAATTAAAGATAAAATTACGTAAATACGTAATAATAAGAACCCAAAGCTGAAATTTGATTACAGTCACCTCTCTCTAACACGGGCACCGTCGGGACGGGCTCCAACTGTCCGTCTTAGAGAGGTGTCTGGCTTATAGGAAGTTTAATTACAGTAGACAACTGGAAAACGACAGGAGCCTGACCAAAACCAGGTGTCCGTCTTATGAAGGTGTCCGTCTTATAGAGGTGTCCGTCTTATAGAGGTGTCCGTCTTATAGAGGTGTCCGTCTTATAGAGCTGTCCGTATTATAGAGGTGTCCGTCTTATAGAGGTGTCCGTCTTATAGAGGTGTCCGTTAAGAGAGAGTTGACCGTAAAACAAATTTCAGTCATCATTTCGTATTTGTTGTTAGTGACAAATAATATGTACTTATATTCAGTTACTGGTAAATCCAACCTCGGGAATCAACATTGACCATGTTGACATCAGCGATTGGTGATGTGAACGTGTCATATCAGTTAGGAGTGAGCTTACGATACCACTTGGTTTTGAACGTTCATCCTCAGGCGAAAGAGATCGAAATAGTATATTTGTTTTCGTTTCTGGATGGTCTCCCATTTTCGCACTTTTTCGCTGCCCGTCGGCATCAGTGTTTTCGGGGTCGCCATGCAGCTCTCGTAAGGTCTCACATGAGTGGCTGAGAGAACAATAGAACAAACAACAAGAACAATGACAAATGAAAGCAAGGGACCGCGGACGAAAATGCTGCTGGTGTACGTAGGAGCTACTGACAGCTCTGATCAGCCAAAAATAAAATACAAAGACAATAAACTGCAAGACTGACACTACGTAGAAATGAAAAGCCTTAAGGGACAACGACATGATAGAGTCCAAACTGAAAGTCAACAATGCAAACTCTGGACAGCTGTTTCGACCTGATTGGGTCTCGTCAGCATAGTGTATGCCGCACAGAATAGAACAACTAGCCCCTAGGCCCTAGCCCCCAAAACAATAGCAGCTGCTACACTAGAGGACCAGTACAGTGGAACCTCGATTTAACGAACCTCTATTTGACGAAAACCTCGATATAACGAGCGGCATTCTTTGCCCCAGCAATAGTAAAATATATGGAAAAGAACCTCGATACAACGAACCCTCGATTTAACGAATGAATTTGGCCAGTCCCCAGCGACTTCGCTAAATCGAGGTTTCACTGTAGAATTACAAGCTTACGAGAGCTGGGTAACTATTCTGTTTTCGCTTCACGCTCGATAGACTGCGAAAATAAATAGGGACTGCCCTTTTCCAGTTCTGAGCTCTTTGTTTTCAGTTACCGTTCTTTTAGCGTGAGCACGTTATCGTTATCTGGTTAGTCAAAACGCGGCTCCGGGAAGGGAACTAGAACTGGAGTGGATTTGTGAGCCTTGTTCCTTGAACCGCGCATCGATATCTCCAGAGAAAAAGGGTCTTTTATACACAGTTTAGTTCCACTTCTTGGAGGAGAAACGCCTGACCAGCGCAAAGAGGGTATAACGTATGCGTAGGAGGCTAGGAAGCTAACGAGTAGGGTCAAGATCATGCCCGGAATGGGGGGATCATGGTGGCGCCCCCGAGGGAATTATATATAATCGGAACTGTATCAAAAGTTGTCATTTGACGTACCCTGCTGGGTTATTGCAGTCTATTTATGGTAATGTGAATTCAGAGCAGATACAGTAGTTGTTTTTTGGATTTCCGTGACGCATTCATGCCCCAGACTTCACACAAACACGTACCACATCATTTTGCTGATTTGTCTGGAAATACAACACTCAATGTTATTGCTTCTATTATGTAAACACTTGTAGTTCTGTATTAGGCCCAGTTATTGAACCATTTTGCAAAATGTGTGCATTGTGGTTGAGTGCTGTAAGAACTTTAGCTGCACGAAAACCAGGAAATTACTCTTTGTTAACCAGCAGTCGTTGACAGATGTATTAAATAGGAGTTTGTAGGGAGTGAGGTATGATCTAAAACAAAGAAAGTTTAACCAAGGTGATTTTTGCCGCCTTAAACAAAGGAAAGGTGACGAAAAACTGAGATATGAGAAGGCATAATATATCAAGCCGTGTCTTACCCACGCGCAATTGCGAAATAACTTCACTGCGTGCGTAATAACGAGAAAGCAAGCATCTAAATTCCTTTTAATAGTCACGTCTGTTATCACTATTTTGTTATAAAAGCGTATCGAGAGAAGCTATCCGCTCACATTTGTAAGGATCTACTACAAAAGCTGAGCTTTGGAAGCAGTCAAACATGATGTCGCTGTGGATTTTTGCAACCTTGTTCATCGCAGCGCACATTGAGGAGTCTTCGCAACAACCTACAGGTAAACTATACAATTTGCTCGCAGGCTACAGATCTTTCCTGTGATCGAAAATCTCTCGATAGAAGTTTGCAAGACATCCATCAAAGATTGGATTGTCTAAAACGCCGCTAGTTTTTACCCTAAATCTACTCGCTGCTCAGTTCTTTGTTTCTCATTACCGGCATACCAGACTTAATATTTGATACTCTCAGGAGAAATTATAAGGTGATCGTTTTTCTTTTTAGGCGAAAAGGGTTTTACGCGGTACGCGGTACGCAGTGAGTAATATGTGCAAGGGTGGAAGTTCTCTTTTTAGCTGGCTACGCGGTACGCGGTACGCAGAGAGTAATGAATGCAAGACTAGAAGTTATCTTAGTCGCTGTATATTCTGCAGTTAAGCCTATTTTACCATCGTGTATGAATGAAGCGAGCGTCAGTTGCGAATTGAAGGCCAGTTTCCTTACGAGCAGATTGTTTCTTTCGCAAGCCTACGCCGAATGCTGTGCTTCGATTACGAACGAGAGAGCGTGG
This sequence comes from Meandrina meandrites, assembly GCA_963693305.1. Taxonomy (NCBI): domain Eukaryota; kingdom Metazoa; phylum Cnidaria; class Anthozoa; order Scleractinia; family Meandrinidae; genus Meandrina; species Meandrina meandrites. Next base: position 32,815,336 of record OY855910.1, read on the forward strand.
CGTTTGGCGTAGGAGAAACCAACCGTCCGCTTGCAAGGTACAGGCTAACATGCCAGAAACGCAGGCTAGCTAAAACTTGTGATTTTGTTGGATTTTTTTACAGGCCAAGTCTGCGACACTCGCAAGACAATAGATGGAAAATGTTGTGTGTTTCCTTTCACTTATCGAGGCGAGGAGTACTATGACTGCACAACACGAGACTTTGGCCGCGAGTGGTGCGCTCTGAGTGAAAACTATGTAGCAGACAGCTGGGGACTTTGTGGTAGGCCCAACTTTTTTTAAAAAAAATTTCGCATTCTTTTTCCTTGACAATAGTCTGAATTGCAGCCAGGGTTAACGCCGGGGGTTAACGCTAATGGCTGGCAGCGCTAAATTCTCACTAACCAAGGGTACCCATCGGACCGTTTAAGTGTATTTTTGTTCGGAAGCCTAAAAATATTTGTATTCGATATTACTTCCTCTTTGGATGAAACTGAAAGTGTGATGAAAACTGCATTCATAGTGAATGTTACCTCACACTTTTGTGATAATAAAAAACCCGTTATTTTCGAAGAGTTAATTACTGACAGATGTCGTTTTGCGTTCGAAAAGAAATTCCATCTCGATTTTCACAGAAAAAACAGCTGCTTGTAAATTCTTCGACGAATTCTTAACAAGATTTCGTTCTCTAAATTGCTGCCCCTTTAAACTGAATGAAACTAAAACTCCGGGCAGATCAAACTCATTGTCTTAGTTTCCGTAAATGAGATATAGATCAGTCCATAATTTGTCTCTTATCAGTATGTCTCGTAGATGGGAGCCCCGTGACTAATCGACTTATCGTCGTTTTCCGTAGTCTCCTTCGCAGTCATTGTTTGGACTCGTCACGCAACGCTCCTTTCCCCACCAAGGAGCGTTACGTGACGAGCCCAAACAGCGGCTGCGAAGGAGACTACGTTTTCCGGTCACTTCGTTTATATGCGTGCGAACGTATTTAAAACAACAAGGCATAAAACATGTCAACAGACATAGCCGGTTAATTAGCGAAGGAAAGGGATATTTTTGTACCATGAGAAAAAAGTCTTTCATCGTGTGTTTTTTTTTACCCCCCCCCCCCCCCCCCCCCCCCGTTTGAGATTTGAGCCAAAAAAATTTCATTCTTTTAAAGCCCGCGATCTCCTGGAGGGACTCTCATATGAAAAGGGACCATTTTTTATTTCCTTTAAGGGGGGTGACTCTTAACTACCAATTTGTTTCTAAGGCAGGTTTCTAATTGCTATATTTTGGAAACAAAACCTCGTACAGATAAGCTTTTTACACGAGTTTGTTCTATTGAAGATTCCTCCAAGAGTTTCAAGTCACGGTTATATTTAACGCGTCACGTGACCAGAACAGAATAAACCCTAAAACTCAAACGGCGGATAGATTTTAAAATTAAAGTGAGCGTCAATAGATAAAGTACGTCCACATGCGTAATGTGACGTATCGTTTTCGTGAAATTCGCATTATTATAAGAGTTTTGGCCTAATATACACTCATATTTACAGACTTTCATCAGTAGCGTTTCCTTTTTTCGTGTAAACGGTAAAAGCATACGTCAGATATTTATAAAGACGGCTACGTTATCTCTGATTCGTAAGAGAAATCGGAACTTTACCTTGTTTCCGTGGAGTTTTAGGGATTTTAAATTTCAACGCGCGGTTTGGGACTGGCACTAGTTTCGCACGCGCAATGTTATATTTTTCAAAGCAGGTGTACCCCCAAACAAAATTCACCATTTAGCGTTACAAAAAGCTTCAAAATCGCTTGCTTTGAAATACAGACTTCAGCCATTCCTTAGCCACTGCTCCAGATCTGTAGTTAAGAGTCTCCCCCCTTAAAGAGATCATTTTTTTATACCCTAAAAAAGACCATTTTTTGTTACCTTATAAGAGACCATTTTTTCATACCTCGACGGTCTAGACCGCCAACGTAGTATGACGGTGCTTTTTCTTTATTGGCGTTTTTGCCTGAACACCCTAAGCGAGACCAAAATCGTCTTAGAGAGGCGACGAGTTCCAGGTGCGCGGCAAGAGACGTATGTGTCTATCACAGTACCCAATGATCAAGTCATCACCTCCCCCCCCCCTCCCCTCCCCCCCCCCCCCTCCTTCTCCTACATTCACTTTGACTTGAATGAAAATATAGGTTAGTGAGAGTTTGCACAGCACATTACATTGCAAGAAAGACGTCTAAAGATATGTGTAAATTTATACCTTCGTACCTGTACATGTGTTTCATGGTAGTGTTTTGTGGGGCGTTACTAAACCTACTGCTATTTCTTGTAGTAAACCAGACAACAAAGCCTGTTTTCGATGCGATTCTTGAAGCAACAGGAGAAAACGGCAGATCACAAGGTAAATCTTTTGACGATTTTCGCATGTGCGGGTATATTGGCCGAGTGAAAACTGGAGACGAGCAAAAAGTCTCGCCTCCAGTTTTCGAGCGGCCATTTTTTCTTCGGCATGTTTGCGCTTTATGCTTCACGCTTGAAGATCCCAAGAGGAAAAAACACAGAATGCGCGCAGTCTTGTGTCTTCTGTTTTACTCCCTAATCTCTTTTTCCCTTTCAAGATGGAGTAGACCTGTTCCAAGGTGACATCATTATGACGCCAGATATACGAAGAAGCCTCAATAGCCGAGGGATCCTGGTGCCTGGTGATGATCCAAGTCGTCTGCTTCCTCAGGGGTGGGGTAAGAATCCTCAGCGGAGAAATAAGAGGGCGCTGATGAAGGTCTCCAGAGGCAGTGACCTGCGATGGCTAGTCGGGAGCAGTGGAAAGCGAGAAGTACCCTATGTAATTACCAGCTCCAGCAGTAAGTTTTATTCAGATTAGCTTCAACTTTTAAAGGGGCTAATTCCTGGTAATTGAGGTTGTTGAGAAAGCCAGTGATGTAATGTTCATGCCATGAAGGTGAGGCAAAGAAAAAATCTGAGTCCCCGGCGGGAATCGAACCCATGACCTCCCAAACACTGGGCGGGCGCTCTATACTCAGCAACGGAGAGACGCGTGGTGAGCTTGGCCATTTACTAGATTGATATGTTTTAAGCGTCCTATAGGATCAATTTTTGTGATGCTCAAAGGTACCACGAGTGAAACAAAGTAACAAAGATCGTTTTGATTAAGGTGGATTACAAATGACGCACTTGATAAATAGCTTTAGTCCTATCTTTTTTTTAAAAAAAAAACTTGAGGTTTTGACAAAAAGCACTTCTTGAATAGCCTTGATAGCCGGACCGTCCCATCTGGTCGCTTTCTACCCAAAACATTCTGGCTACACAAGTCATAAGGTGGAGATTTTTCTCTTGTCAGATAACGATCGAGCAGTCATTCAGCGCGCTATGAACCACTGGATGGAAAGAGTCAAATGTCTGAAGTTCGTTCCCAGAGGCCGTCACAGTCGTTATCTCAGCTTCTTCTCAGGTGGCGGGTAAGGCATCATCGCTTTTAGTTCCTTGAAGCATTTCCTTTATTTCCCTCCCTTGTGGCCATTCATATTCACTGTAAGAGGTAAATGCCGGAAGAATAGTTCAATCATGCTCAGGAGATAAAAACGTCGTTTCCATAAGGTCGAAAGTTGCAAAACTCACGACATTCGTCAGATAAATTTTTAAAACAGCTAACGTGACATCCAGGATTCTTTTGGCTCGTTGCGCAATCCGGCAGTCTTTACTTTTCCAAAGATTACGTGCTAAGTCTGTAAAAAGAAGTACGAAGGAACTTCATTTGCAACCCTGTTGCCAGCAGAAAGTTGAAAAATACTGGGTACGAAATTGTAACCTTGTTTCCAGGGTCGCTCTAGACCGAAAGATGAAAAGCACTGGGTGCGAGACTGTGACCTTGTTTCTGGGATCTTTCTGGGCAGAAAGATGAAAAAAAATTGGGGTACGAGATCGGGTTATTTGTTGATCTGTAGCTCCTAGGGTTCTTCTACAAAGCTTTTAAAACTGGTAGATGGTTATGGAGTGTTTTTGCCTTTAACCTTTTCATTGCTTGTTCCAGGTGTTATTCTATGGTCGGTCGTCAGCCTGGCTCTGGGCCCCAGAAAATCTCAATTGGAAGAGGCTGTGGATACCTTGGTGTCGTCGTACATGAAATAGGTAGGTATATTTGTTTGTTAGTTTTTGCCTTACTTTATTGTATTACTTTTGACTCGTTGCACTTGAATTCAAAAATTCCCCCAGTACACCCCGTCGACTAGTGACTGATGTTTACTCGAAGTACAGTTTACGAGGAATCTAGATCTTATACAAGTTTACATCATGGATAGGCTGCGTGGATTTGTTTGCAATCTCGGTGTTGCTGGCCTGTATCTCGTACACAGAGCCATCGTTCTCTCAACCAGCGGTAAAAAACCTCGGAAGAACACCACAAATGTATTAAAACTACTTTTTATTTGCAAATACAGGACATGCGCTTGGGCTCTGGCACGAGCAGTCTCGTCCCGATAGAGACACCTACGTCACCATCAACTGGCAAAACATCCAACGAGGTACGTAATGTATGTTTTTCTATCTAAACAATTGCAAAACCTGGAAATATTAATTCTACTAACTGAGCGTCTTAGATTATATTACTCTTAGTATTATGTTTGCTGGAACGTCGATACGTGGATAAAATGAGACGGATTACCGAACGTCGAGACTAAAGCTTTTTTTTTTTTCAATCCACGACGCATCGCCTTTTGACAATTCTTTCCTCTTACCTCTCCCCTAGGGATGGCGTACAACTTTCACAAGTACGGAACCAACCGTGTCGACAGTCGCGGCGTTTCCTATGATTACGACAGTGTCATGCACTACTCCTCCACTGCTTTTGCTAACCGAGCGGGAGTAAAGACTATTGTTGGCAAGAACGGCCGCACTAACCTTGGACAGCGGTATGGTTTGAGTAAGAAGGACATACAGCAAGCAAATCTGTTATATTGCGGCCAAGCACCACCAGTCACCCAGCCCCCTCCAAAGCCTCAAACGCCTCCTCCACCAGGTGAGAAACAAAATACTACAATTGTTCTTTTCGAGAAACGTACGACGATCAGTCACTTAGTTGGTCATTCATTCATTCATTCATTCATTCATTCATTCATTCATTCATTCATTCATTCATTCATTCATTCATTCATTCATTCATTCATTCATTCATTCATTCATTCATTCATTCATTCATGCATTCATGCATTTGTTCGTTCGTTCGTTCGTTCATTTAAAACCAGTAGACTTACTAAGCAACTGACTGACTGACTGACTGACTGACTGACTGACTGACTGACTGACTGACTGACTGGCTGACTGACTGATTGACTGGATCACCCTATTATTGACTTACCTATAAGTTAACTGACTGACTGACTGACTGATTGACTGGATCACCCTATTATTGACTTACCTTTAAGTTAACTGACTGACTAGTGACTGGATCACCCTATTATTGACTTACCTTTAAGTTAACTGACTGACTAGTCAGTCAGTCAGTTAACTTATAGGTAACTCAATAATAGGGTGATCCAGTCACTAGTCAGTCAGTTAACTTAAAGGTAAGTCAATAATAGGGTGATCCAGTCAATCAGTCAGTCAGTCAGTCAGTTAACTTATAGGTAACTCAATAATAGGGTGATCCAGTCAATCAGTCAGTCAGTCAGTCAGTTGCTTAGTAAGTCTACTGGTTCGTCGTGTTCGTTATTATACAACAAAACAAGGGCTTTTGACTCTGATCACTCTTATCCCCTTTCCACTCTGCAATTATCTATGTTTCGTGTTAACCGGAATGATGAGCGATAATTTTTGCTTTATTTGACAGGTTGCGGGAGCCCTGATCTTCACAGTTTTTGTGCATTTTGGAAGAGTAAAGGCTATTGTAGTGACCCACAATACTCGAGCTACATGAATCAGAAGTGTCAGACAAGCTGCAAGTGCAACAAACCAGGTGAGTGAACATGCTATTCACGTGACGCTGGTAGTCACGCGATTTCAGTCGTCGGGTAACGTTGGAGAGAAGCGTTGTGTGACAACCGAAATAACGGCCAAACAGACTAGATAGATAGATAAACTTTTTTAGTGTGTCAGGGCCACATAGCCTGGGAAAATCCCATACTAATTTGGGGACACAAGCATAACTCAAAACAGTAATTATCCGCATTGATTGTCACGCATTTTTTGTCTGTTGGATGAAGTGATGTAACATCAACAAAATCACCCAGCTGGTGATTATCGCTATTCAAATCCGCTCGTGTGTGTTGTGAGAAGAAATTGTACTTTGACTATTTTTGAAAATTGGTAATCAACAACCGTGACCATTCTTTACTTTAGACTGTCAGTTTTTGTTTTGTTTTTGTGGAAAAAAGGATAAAGGTTTTCAGAACCCTACGCTATTTATAAGGCCGGCTCTTCCGGTTTCGAATTCTGTAGCATATAAGACGAACACAAATGTCTTGCTACTTCCCCCGGATGAGATGCTAGTCCATCGTAAGTTATAATTATCAGCACGGAACAGTTTCTGTTAGGTTGTCACCAGTACCCATTTATGAGGGTGGTAAAGGGTATTTTCGTGACCCGTGATCGGTCCTGAGAAATGGCTATTTCTTCCCTCGTGAATCATGATTTACATCGTCACTGTGAACCGTGATTTTCCAAAATGTTCTCTTGTAATTTCCATCAAGCGACAAATTCCCCCTTTACCACCCCTATTTATACCACTGGGTAGAGACACTGTGAGAGTCTTAACTCTTAACACTTCAACTTTCATACTTTAATACCGTAAAATTCCGGTTATAAGCCAACCCCCCCCCCCCCCCCGCTTATAAGCTCCCCCGGTTATAGGCCCATCTACCTGGAAACAATAAAATACATCCGGTTATAAGCCCACCCCCGATATAAGCCCCCCCCCCCCCCCCCCCTCTGCTGGATGACAGTACTGGACAGGGGTAAATGTTGCTTTATTATGACTTTTTAACTTAAAAACGTATTTCGAAACGTTTTTTTTATTCCGCTTATAAGCTCCCCCGGATATAAGCCCCTCCGCTTATAAGCCCACCCAAAACCCCTTACGAAGTTGTATAAGCCCAGGACTTATAACCGGAATTTTACGGTATGTCCTTCTTACTCAATAGCTATATCACCGATCACCGGCCATGGCTCAAACCTAGCTCACCCCTTGATACGTCAGTACTCACAAACAGCGAGAAAAGAGATATTTCAGTTTATAGCCAAATGAAAACAAAAAGTACCTTTGGCTGTAGTGCTGCATGTTTATACAAGTTCTCTTTAACAATTTTGGTTTCCCTATAAATATAGTAACTACCTGTATATTTACCATTTTTGTTTTATATTACGTTCTGGTTTATAAAGTGTTCCTTTTTCCCTCTAGCTGTTTGCGAAGACAAGCACAAATACTGCAAGGGATGGGCAGCGAATCCGAGCAACTGCAGAATTTATGAAGCCTACATGAGTCTCTACTGCAAGAAGAGCTGCAGAAAATGTTAACGAATCCCAGTTTTATTTCCTTCTGAGATCGAAGGTCGTTGATCGACTTGATTGTGATCGTGAAAATAATTAGAATTCACCGTAAGCTTAAAAAACAAGACTTCGTTACCCCAACCCCCTCCCTAAAAGTCAATAGATGAGTTTAGCCAGCCCCAGTCTTAGACGAAGAAAAGCCTTCGAACGGGGTCCCTAGTGAGGGAGAGCGGAGGGAGCCGAAATTAAACATCGGGCCGGTCGGGGAAGCCGCAGGGAAATATCCACAGACTCCCCTGGGGGATCTTCCCACCCGATAATGCGCTCGGCTCGCTGCGCTCTCCAGCAAGCCAGCAAGAAAACCTATTGAACAAATAAAACCCAGAGCTTATTTTAGGAAGTTAACAATTACCCTGCTTAATTAATTGACTGAGATTGTGTGTAAGTAAAAGTAAGCTCGGCTGGTGTAGTTACAGTTTTATTTTATTTTTTAATGTTAATTGTAGTTTATTTGCAATTGAAACGGTTTTTTGTAAAATTATTGAAAATGAGAGTGAAAAGGACCGGTCTTTTAGTATATGAACATTGTTACAGTTTATACCAGTGAGGGAAGAAATAAACTTCAAATTTTAAGAGGGCAATCTTGTGTTTTGCGCCTGTTGTCTATTACCTATGGTGAAAAGATACGACAAACGCTCACCCAACCTTAATCTCGTTCTCAGAGCCCCTGATCCTTTTGGTCAGCGCCAAGGTTGGCCCATACATGGCGTAATCTTCCATGTGGGAATTGGAAGGATGTGAACTGGCTAAATATTGGACTGGAACTAGCTTGCAATGGAAGCTAATATCGGGGATCTTTTCTAATGCAGAACGCGTGAAGCTCTTTTTAATGATACAGTAGAGCCCCGCTAACTCGAACTCGGTTAACTCGAACTCCCCGCTAACTCGAACTAATTTAGCTTTCCCTTGGCTCAAATGTGACTCAAATTTACCCTGTTGACTCATACTCTATTTTTCAAAAGCAGCTGATTGACTTGTCGGAATCTTGAATCTATATTGATAACAGGATTTACCAATTACGCCTTTTATTTCAAAGAAAGGTTCGAAAATTCCACACGTTTTACTGGTTTTTTCTTCGGTTCTTTTAACCCTATTTTCCTGTCCCTTGAGTGCTACAAGTTCCCGGAATTTGAGTAAAAACTGAATCGAAACTGCGCCAAATATATTTTTTTTCAAACAAACGCACTTCCACGCTTTGACCATCTATTGACCAATTTCCATTGTAAAAATATTCCATGCATTATTTGTTATGTCTTTCTTTCTGTTATTTATCAGTGTTTGTAAAAAAAAATTCTTTCAAACCAGACACGTGCATTACAATTAATTGCTTTCCGTCTTATTTTCCTGGAAGCCTCAGCTCGTTTCATACCCTGTTCGGGGAATTCCCTAACTCTCTGGCTCGTACGCCCGACTGAACACCTCGGATCAGAAAAAAAATTTTGATTAAAAAGGTTACGCTGGCAAAATTTTTGAAGGGAAAACATAAAATAAATAGCTCAACATACGTAATTTCCTAATTTCCAACAAAGACGGTAAGCCGAAATGATCTTTCGTCGAGGGAATGGGTCGAGTCTGTTTTTAGCAAGTGACGTAGTTGACGTCATCGCACGAAAAAACGTCCGGGGATTCCCCGCCAAATCCGGGGCTTTTATATCCACTTTCGCTTTCCAAAGGTGTTTTTGTGCTCGGACGAAGAGGAAGATGTTTGTATGAAACAGGTTCGCATCGATTCTTTCTTGGGTTTAGTAGCGATTACGTTTAATTGAGAAATCCAAGTGTATCGTGATTGGAAAAAGCCTTCAATTGTGGCACCTTTTGATGCAAAAAGGAACTCCACACGTTGCAGACATTCTGGATTCGTCGACGAATAATTTTCTTGGACACGAAACTTCGAACTTAGCACTTTTCACTGGGCTTCCCTAAGGATCTACTTCATGTTAAGAATCGCAAATGCTTCAAGCTCTTCCTTGAGCGTTTAGGACAACTTCATTACAACAAGCTTTGCTCTGTAAACTTTGTCAGTGGTATCAATCACGCGAATTTTTCCTGATCGCCATGTCTGAATGTGAAAGTCCTGCGTCCTCTCAAGTAATGAGTAGCTCACATTCCAGTGAGGGAAGCAGTATCGGTGGTTTTGTTGTGGTGGACAAGTGCGATGAAACTGTACCAAACCCGGACAGTAGCGAGGATGGAACGCCAGCAGAAATTGCTGCGAAAACCGACAACTTGGCCCAAGCCGGAAGTGTGCCACAAGTTGAACTTGGAGAAAGAGTTCAGAATCTCACCAAGGAAAATGAAGAATTGAAAGGCGTTCTTCTTCAAAACAATAAGTTGCTTGAGGTAATGTTTATGCTTGAAAAGCTTTTTGTTGAGATGGGGGTGGTTTCAATAAAGAGTATACTGTGTACATGTAGTACAGTGATTTCACACATGGTACCAGTGTGTTTTTATTGATAGCTGCCTGCTGTAAAAGAGACATGGATATATATCTAAGGCCTGGTTCAGACGCCGTACTTTTCGTGAGCCGAACTCAATTCGAATTTGGACCGACCCAAATTGACAAAAGTACGCCTCTTGATTCAGACGCCGTACTTTTTGGCCGTACCTAATACAGTTCCAATAAAACCATGCAAAATACATTATAATAATTTATGAATTAGGATCGGCACATGAAAAGTATGGCGTCTGAATCAAAGCCGTTCGAAAGGCGTTCCACAGGCGAAATTCTCGGCCAAGCCAGGCGGGAAGAACGGGTGAGCCGTTCCAAATTGAAATAGCCGTTCTAATTTGATTCAGACGCCGATCTTTTCATGAACTTAATTCAAGGAATTAGGTTCGGCTCATGAAAAGATCGGCGTCTGAACCGGGCCTAAGGTAGAACAGTTAGCTGTGTATACTGAATTTGCCATTTCATTAATTTTTAAAAAAAAAAATAAGGTGAATTTAAGAATTCATCACCTAGTATCCCATTAATTTTTTGGCCTAAATATTTGGTATCCCATTAATTCCGGTGGTTTGTATCCCCAACTTGTATGTTCGATATCCTGGAATCTCCTGTTTAAATATCCTGCATCCCGTTTTTCCCCAAAATATCCTTTATCCCTATAATTTTTTACCGAAATATCCCATATCCCGATAACCCATAATAGGGCCTGACAATTGACTGTTTTTACAGGAGTATTTTCAAGATCTGGCTAACATGCAGAAATCTCAAAAGCAGACAAATGAATCCTTACGAAAAGGGTATGATCATGCAAAGGAGGTGGTGAAGAAGCTCAGGGAGAAGAATGGAATTCTGAAAACTGAACTTAAGAATGAACAAAACAAAAATTTGCAACTTGAGGAGCAGCTATCGAATCTGAAGGATGTGAAGCTAAATGGGCCAGCCTCCCCCCCTGACAATGCAGGGCAAGATGATCAAGGCAATCCCACGCAGGTTCACTCTCTGAAAGAAGAGATTAAGAGGCTGGAATCTGAAAAAGATACTTTGCAAACAAACAACAGCAAACTGCAAGAGCATATTTCCTGTTTGAAAGCAATTCGGGAATCTGAGCTGGTAAGATTTATACTAATTAATTAACCCTTTTTCATCACGCTTAAAATAATAATTCTCTTATGTCATTGACTCCTGAGGTTTCTGGAAAAGTATCCAGCAGTTTAAATTATACTTAAGATAGATTCAAGACCTGATAATTGGTTTATCTCTGCCTTTTATCTATCTTTTATCTTCACATTTTGACAAATTTAGTTTGTCAAAATATGAAGTTTTTGACAGTCGAGTTGTCACAATTTGATTCTGGAAACTAACATTTTACAGTCCCCTATTCCACTTCAATCCTTCTTTATCTGCCAATAATTTATCCAAAACATCTTCTAACATAAAAGTGGTGACACCACAATTGAGTGTCGACTTCAGGGAATGTGTTTAAAGGCTTATAAGAGCAATGAGCACATGATTGTTTTTTTTTATCAGTAAATAAAAAGCAGTGCAAGAACCACAAAGTGGCAACTAATGCCTTTTAATTCTTATAGAACACTGAGACAGAAGACTGTGAAACTCTGATTTCCCTGGAGTCTCTAACTTCTGACATTCAGACCAGCCCTGAAGTGTTGCACGAGAACTACAAGAAGTTAGAAACAGAAAAAGAAATACTGATGGTGGATTTGGACAAGATCAAAATTGAGAAGGAGCAAAAGCAACAGCAGTGCAGTCAACTTGAAGAGGAACGTGACAAGCTTCTGAAGAAACTTGCAGATATCGAGCAAAGGCAGACATTAGAGGTTGCAGATGTAAAGCCTGAGATAATTGACACTCAAGCTGCTGCTGTAGCTTCAAAACAGGTCGATGAGTTGTGCAAACAGCTTGAAGTACAAACAGAGGTGCTGAGCAGTCTTAAGGAGGAACTTGATGCTGTAAAACAGGAGAATGACATGTACAAGAAGAAGACAGAAGAACTTGAGAAAGGAAAGGTAGGGATTAAGGGAAAAAACTCAAACAAGTGCTGTAAGTCATACTGTCATCTAATTTTCTGAGGGTCATAAAGAGAAGCTTTTAATAAAAAATAATATTTTTTTTAAAAAATGATGATGATGATGATGATAGGGCAACTTGATGCAGGGTTCAAAATAAAATTTCGTTTTTAGCTTGAATTTGTCGGCTTTTTTGTTAAGGCTGATTTTTTCCCCGGCTGTTAAGCTAGAGCCATGCGTTTTCAAGGGACACAATCTATATGCATACATGACGTACCCATAGGCTTGCAATGCATTCTGGGGCGATTTCAAATACAGTCGGCCATTTGCAAGTTTTCCGAACTGAAAATATTTTACGGCAAAGCAAAAGAATGGATTGGAGCAATTTGACTTCTTTTCTTATTTTGAATGTTTGAGAAGTAAATAAGATCTTCCAATATAATTTTCTGGAGGGTCACTGAGAAGGTGGGGCGGCCCGTTATTCATCTTAACACAGAAATGAAGTTGCCACGTTGGCGACTATAAAACCGCAAAACCAGAAGTTTTAGTCACCAAAGATGAAAGTTTGGTCGCATTAGCCACCAGTGAGTCGCACTTTCTAGCCCTGTAGCTGCTTTATTGTCTGATATAAAATGTTTCCTTCAACTTACAGCAACTTTGAAAAGTCAAAGCCACATTTCACTGTACCTTTGTCACACCTTTCATAAACGCCAAAAGCGTATTACCTTTGATCAAGATCGAAGACAGCCTTTGTCGCAATCAAAGGTATATCAAAGGCTTGGCAAAGATGGTCTTTATCACCTTTGACCCAGGTCAAAGGTACAAGTCAAAGCCAACTTTTCGTGCTGTGTATTCAGCATAAGGTGTGATACTACTTGTCAATACGTGCACCAGCAGTTGTAGTAGTCTCATGAAGTAGCCTCTATGTACATGGAAGTAAGATTGGTAATGGCTTGTTACATGTAATTCCACAGGAAACTGCTGAGAATGTTGATATTGAATCATTGAAAAAACAGCTACAAAACTATCAGGTAAAGGAGAAAGAGGCTCAAGAGGTTGCTGATAAACAAGCCGCTCTCCAAGCTGAGCTGACAAAGGAAACAGCTGAGCTAAAGCAACAGCTTGAAACACAGAACGAAGTAGTTGGAAAACTTAAGGGGGACCTTGACAACTTGACGCAGGAGAGGGATGTGTATAAAAGGAAAGCGGAAGAGTTGGAGATGCACCCAGTGGAAACCAAGGTTGGTACTACATGTAACAAATGAAGTTATCAAGCTAATAGGTCTGACTGTCTAACACAATAATCACCAGCTAACCACTTTACACCCTCATTGATAACTAACACTGTGAAACTCTGATAATAAGCTCTGGGCTTATACTTAATAAATTGGAGGCACAGTGGCCTAATGGTTAGTGCGCTGGACTCTGGATCGGGTGGTCCGGGTTCAAGCCCTGGCTGGGGCACTGCGTTGTGTTCTTGGGCAAGATACTTTACTCTCATAGTGCCTCTCTCCACCCAGGTGTATAAATGGGTACCGGCGAATTTACTGCTGGGGGTAACCCTGCAATGGTCTAGCATCCTATCCAGGGGGGAGTAGCAATACTCCTAGTCACTTCATGCTACAGAAACCGGGATAAGCTCTGGCCTGATGGGCCACTAGGCTCCTATACAGACTTAACTTATTTAGCATAAGGTGTGATACTTCTTGTCATTACGTGCACCAGCAGTTGTAGTAGTCTCATGAAGTAGCCTCTATGTACATGGAAGTAAGATTGGTAATGGCTTGTTACATGTAATTCCACAGAAAACGGCTGAGAATGTTGATATTCAATCATTGAAAAAACAGCTACAAAACTACCAGGTAAAGGAGAAAGAGGCTCGAGAGGTTGCTGATAAACAAGCGGCTCTCCAAGCTGAGCTGGCAAAGGAAACAGCTGAGCTAAAGCAACAGCTTGAAACACAGAAAGAAGCAAATGGAAAACTTAAGGGGGACCTTGACAACTTGACGCAGGAGAGGGATGCATATAAAAAGAAGGCTGAAGAGTTGGAGATGCACCCAGAGGAAACGAAGGTTGGTACTTCATGTAACAATTGAAGTTATCAAACAAATAGGTCTCACTGTCTACCACAATAATCACCAGCTAACCACTTGACACTCCCATATGGAAGGGACGGGGATGCTCGTCGGAAATTTTGAATTTAACCCCTAAAAGAGACCCATCTGGGCGTGGCTGAAGCTAATGCAGACCCCTAAAAGAGACAATATAACGAATCAAAATTCTTTCTTTTTAGTTATTTCTTCGTGTGCAACCCTAAACGAGACCTTGACGGCTAAAAATAATGACATTTTGTCAAGAACACCCTAAGCGAGACCAAAATCTGAAATTTACACCTCCAAGCGAGACGAGAATCCCCTTCCCTTTCAAATGGGAGTCCCCCCCCCCCGTTGACACCCTCATTGATAACTAACACTGTAAAACTCTGATGATAAGCTCTGGGCTTATACTTAATAAATGGGAGGCACAGTGGCCTAATGGTTAGTGCGCTGGACTCAGCTGGAACGGGTAATCCGGGTTTGAGCCCTGGCCAGGACAGGGGATTGTGTTCTTGGGCAAGACACTTTACTCTCATAGAGCCTCTCTCCACCCAGGTGTATAAATGGGTACCGGCGAATTTACTGCTGGGGGTAACCCTGTGATGGACTAGCATCCCATCCAGGGGGGAGTAGAAATACTCCTAGCCGCTTCATGCCACGGAAACCGGGATAAGCTCCGACCTGATGGGCCACTAGGCTCGTATGAAGACTTTACCTTACCTTATTTTTCAGCCGGGGGATGGGTTGGAGGTTTATTATCAGAAGGAATTTTGCACTTCAAAAATGTTAGGGTATGCCAGAAAAATTTTAAGTGGATACAAGTTAGAATAATGCAAGGTCCTTTCTAAACATAATGACACAAAACATAAAACAAGTCATCACAATGTTTTTTTTTTTCATGTGGGTTTGGAAGCTTGTTGTAATGTTACAGAACATTTCTTTCCAAACACATGTAGAAAAGTTATTTGAGCAAACATACACATGCACTAGACATTTTACCAAATATACAGTCATGTACTTGACTGGGTATTAATTCATGACTGGGGTATGGGCTAATTAAAGGGCTTTGATTGCACACTTTGAACTGTCTGGGGATTGAAACTCCTCTACATGTAATAAGGATGGCTGAGGTTGGTTGCCATATAATAATCTACGTATTCTTGAAAGGTGATTATCAGTTCAAAAAGACTTCACTCATAAACCTGCATAGATGTGCATGTAAGGTAGTGTAAGAAATGTAAGAGACCAAAGATGGTAATGACTGGTATTCTCTTAAATAATAACACATTTTCAGGGAAGTGGTGAGGAGTCATTAGGAGAGGCACATGTTGGGGACACAGACCAAAAGGATAAACTAATTGAAAAACTGAAGAAACAGATCTGGACTTACCAGAAACGTGATGGAGATATTCTAAACAGGGAAAATGCTGTTCTTGAGAAGGAAGATGAGCAGAAACAGGTTGGTTAAGACTGAGGATTTATTAGATTTGTTGAATGTGAGAGTGAGAAATGTCTGTTGTATCTCTTGAGCTGTGCTTTGACAAATTATGAAACTCCACTAACAATTTTTCCTTGTTTTTTGCTTCTTGATCAATGATCTTGGGCAGATCCCAAACGATCCTTGTGAGAGGATGAGTGTAGGAGGAAACATAATTATGGTCAAAACTGCACATGGACTAAATTTTATTTTTTTTTATTTTCCCTTCAAACTTCCTTATCCTGTAAATTTCTTCATTTATCAGACCACTTTTTTGCCGAACTTTGGTGTGTACATGCATTTACTCATTTGAGGGGAGGAGGGGCAGTGGGGGGGGGGGGGGGGGGGGGCAGGAGCCTGGGTGGAAACTCTATATAAGATGGGACAAAGAGACAAAGTACTGGGATTCACAACATGGTGGGAACCAAGAAAATAGGCTACAATTTTTGCAATATTAACTTCCTTGACTAACCAAACACAAGGGCCATACTGGGGAATATTGGCCCAAGGTTGTGGCAGTACGGACTGGGCGGGTCCGTACAAAAATGACAGAGGGACAATATTCTCCAGTATGACTCGAGCAAGTTAGTAAGTTGTTTATTTTATGGCACTCTTTTAACTGCAAATTTTAAATTTTCCAGCTTCCAAAAACAAAAACAATTTCACGGTTTTTGACCGTTTCCCCGTAAATGGCCCATATGGCAAAATCCCAACCAAGAAAGAACCAATCACAATGCTTGGATTTACCTCAAGACTGCCTTTCCATATAATATAATTATAAAAAGACAATGAGAAAAGACAGGGGGTAAAAGTTGCACAATGTTGGAAAGTTCAGCCCCAGCCCCCACCTCCCAAAAGAAAATAAACAAATAAATAAATAACTGGGATGTAAACTTAATAATTTTGACAGTATCTGGGCCCAAGAAATCTTAGAAAATTAGCTGCATGTGTAAATAAATGTAAAATATTTATACTTCCCAAAAAGAATTGAGACTTGCCTGCATTGGTGAGTTGGTGAAATAAATGCTTATTTCCATCCTTGGCGTGATGTTTGTACACTAGGGGTATAGAATGGTCCTTGAAAAATCATGGGTCTCGGAAAATTTTAGGCGAGTCTCGAAATCTCGGCATAGCAAACTAGAGTCTTGGAATCTCGAGCTCGCAAAAAACAACGCTCGTCTCGGAATCTTGAATTTTGAATTGATTCTCCGAGTCTCGCAACGCAAGCGAACGTTTTAATCAGTTTCAACCGTCAAAAAACAACGGCAACAACAACAGCAAAGCAGAGAGCTACAGAGCGTTAGACTAGCGTTGTAATAGTCGTGCGCTGGGATTTCTAGATCAAAGAGTCTCGCGCTCGGATTTTTGAATCGCGGTGTCTCGGTCTCGGATTTTAAATGAGGGTCTCGGCGTCTCGGATTTTACCATTCTATACCCCTTACACTAGACCACCCTCTGAATATATATCTATTTTGTTTGCAGCTTACTGAGGAGAAAAACAAGCTAGAACGTCGACTGGCTGAAGCTTTAAAGGAAAAGGAAACACTCTCTCAGGAAAGGAGAGAGCAAGACGAAGAGGCACAATCACTGAAAAGGCAGCTTAGCAGTGTGTCAGATGAGCTCAGCGAGACTCGTGAACGTGAGGTTAACCAGTTGAAGGAGGAATTGCAGAACACAAGCACAGCAATGACGACAGCTCTGTCCAATGCTGAGGAGCTTAAAGGCAATGTGACACAACTCATGGAGCAGAATGAAAATCTGTCTGCAGAATGCGAGAAGCTGAAGGCAGAATGCTCTCAGAAGTGGGTTCAAGTCTATATGTGTTTATACATGTACAAAGTCGTTATTTTTCAGGCATGAAGATCATCTTTTTGGCCTGGAGCGTACTAATTAAGTAGCTATATGATAGTTAGTAATAATAATAATAATAATAATAATAATAATAATAATGAGCAACAATAATAATTTATTAACCAATTTCTAAAGGAATTACAATGATTTTACTATTCGAGTAAGAACTTTGTATATTAACCAATTTCTAAAGGAATTACAATGATTTGACTATTCGAGTAAGAACTTTGTATATAAACATATTATTTACATAATAATACAGTGTCTTTAAAAAATGTAGAAAAATAGTAAAAGCGACTTCAAGAGCAACAATAAGAGAAGAACTATATATTAAAAATATTCGATCTAAATTGCAGTACGAGAATTCTCTACTTGAAAGTCCATATCATAAATGTCAATGTTCCTGTTTCTCTTTACAGTTCTTGATCCCCTTAGGCAGATTAAGGCGGATCGGAGGATCGCAAATGAGACTTTTGATCTGATCCAAGACACCGTTGTTGCGTAATCCTCCCCTTTCTTTGCGGCGATTAGTTCTGCAAGCCTACTGTGATACCTCTTGCACTCCTCGCCCATTCCTCCGGTGGATGTAAACACCAATGGAGTGAAAGTTCCCTGTTCTACTTGAAGAACCCTGTCTGCGTAAGCCCTCTTCTTCTCATTTTCATGGTTACGGTATATCTGCTTGGGGGTTTGGTCCTTGTAGGAATCCGCGTTGGGGTGACACACCCTCACATCAAAGAACGCGGATCTCTGCTTCTCCCAAAACCCCCGGGCATGTATATCTAGGCGAGCATCTGGCGTTGTGTTAGCGCCGCTTGGTAGCCTCTCTCCAGTCAGTTCTTGAAGGACGGGCTCTATTTCGACATCACTACAGACCATCTTAAGCAAGTCAGCCTCGAGGTCACGGAGTTCGTTATGGCGCTGAATTATGAATCCGCCTCTCCTACGATCATTGCGCCTCTCCTACGATCATTGCATGATCGATTGTAAAGGCGTCACCGCACACGCACACTGTCGGCTTGTCGTCAATTTCCCAGTCATACCTGAGCTTTACAGCATCTCGGAACTCGCCTTTATTCAGGTTGTAGCCCATGTCTTTTAATGGGAGGGCCGTGAGCCAGTTAGAAGCACCTTTCTCGGTTGCGAGATCAGTGGCTCGTTGTGTCTTCTGAGGTAGAGACTCCCTGACATTGCCAAACCTAGTCTGAAGCGCTTCGTTGGTTTCTCTTCGCACGCACTGCTGTAGTGTCTTGACAGCAGTATCAGCCGGTGTTTCATGATCCTGTGCGATTATTTTCTCGACTAGGGGCGCTGTGATCTTGGTTGACACCTTGAATTGGGACGCTGCATCCTGGCTTGGATTAATAAGTCCAAGCCCCCCTAGCCGCACTGGAAGTGCCACTAGGTCCCTCTCTTCTTTTGTGCAGTGGTGATCAGTGATTGATGGTATTAGTACATCTGCAATAGCACGCTCCAGGGGCTCTAATAGATCTTCTATATCAGGAAGTGTTCTGAGAAAATATGTCCAGCGGTGGCGAAGACCGAAGGTGAATGCCGCATAGCACGCCTGTGGGTTTGATGTGGCATACTCGGCTAGCTTTACCACCTGGCTCACCCACTCTTCAACCTTTCCATCGACATACTCTTCGAGATAAGCTCGAGAGCCCAGAGCGGCGCCTAGATGTTTTTGTCCCTGCGTAGAGATGTTTATCGCAGTCCCCTCGAAGATGGCTTTAGCAAGGTCCTAATAATAATAATAATAATAATAATAATAATAATAATAATAATAATTTAATGCTTAAACCACACAAATTAACATACGGATATGATCAAATGAAACCAGGCACAGAGAGTAAATTTTTTGTTACAGCTTTATATAATACCATGTCAAAACAAAGGTAATTTATTTTATTTTATTTTATTTTAATAGGGAAGAGGAGGTACAGTCACTAAAGGAACAACTTAACAGTGTATCCAGTGAACTGAATGAGACTCGCGAACATGAAGTCAACAAGTTAAAGGAGGAATTAACAAGAAAAGATGAAGCACTGGCTGCAGCTGAGGCTAACCTTGAGCCATTGAAGGTTCAAGTGACTCAACTCATTCAGGACAATGAGTCTCTTGCAGCCGAGCGAGAGAGGATAATGGACGATTACACACAACAGTGAGTTCAGTATGACTTATTAGATAATGGTGGATCCATGGGTGGTTTAAGACAGTTGAAACTCTCCCTACCCCACCCACCCCTATTCTGTGAGTGTGTACTTGTTCTTTGGCACAGACCCCCCAAGGGATATTAACTTATACACTTGTATTAACAACACCCCCCCCCCCCCCCCCCCTTTCTTTTTCCCTCCTTACATAAAATTCTACCTTGATATCTTGTAGGGTATGTGTGCCTTCCAAGATCAAGGAAGGATACTTATGGATTAAGTGCTGCGAAAGCCAGGGATTTTTTAAGGGAATTTTCTCACCTGGGAAAAGTCAGAGAAATTGTGTTTTTTTAACTACAAGAAACAAACCGTCATTGTAAGCTTTCGCACATCACCGTGAATCACCCAAATCTATTCTTATGTGTATTTCCAACAACTAGCCAGGCGTTAATCAGCGTGTTTGATGTTGCTTTGTTAGGGAAAATATGTATCAAGATCATCTCCATAAGATTACAGAAGATAGTGAAAAGCAGAGGAATAAAAGAGATGAAATTATCAGGGGCCTTAGAAAACAAGTATCAGCTCTCGAAGTTCAATTACACAATACACAAGTGAAACTGGAGGCTGACAGGTACAGTCTACTGTATATTTGAATTAATTCAAGCTGAGGCAAAACACTTGAACTGACAGCTCCTCTTTAATAAAAATATTATGACTTTGCTATATAACTTGAGTTGCCTTATTCGTAGTAGTTTTTGCAGGAACTAAATTTCGCGAAAATTTACCAAAGATTCAGTCGGGTTTAGAAACTGATCGCCTCAGAGTTGGTGTAACCTGTCTTCAAAGCCATATCTTATGCTAATTATGTAAACGGGTGCTAAATTTTATAAGAGAATCTTGCAGAGGGTATAGAATTTCGCGTCGTTAATTTTCGCGGGAACATTCACGAGTCTATAATTTCGCGATATTTTTGAAATCGCGAATATCGCGAAAATTAGTATGAATAAGGTAACTTGTGTAACCAATTGGAGCTTATATTTTTTCACAGATTAGGACTGTGCAGCCCAATTACCCAAATCAATTGTGGTTTGCACGGTGTTGCCTCATTTTTACACTACATTTACCACGCTCATATAACGTTTAAAACTGTTCCCGCGCTTTTACCACTGTCCTCGCCCTTTCACACAACTTCCCCGCGTTCTTTCGCGACATTTCCCGCGCTTACATGTACATAACTTTAACAACTGTCCCGCGCTTTATACTACTTTCCTGCGTTTCTACATTCAGCGCTTTTAATTTCCCGCGCCTTTACACAGTTCGTTTACGCGCGTTAATTTACACTCCTGACGGCACCGTTAGCGCGTTTCTGCGTCGTGTTTTTGTGGTTTTCGTATCATGACAGTGTTATACTGGCGTAGGTTTTTAGAGAAGGATGAATTATGTCTTAGAACACATTTTATTTTTACCTCATATAATCTATTAATATTTGTTTTTTAATTATCATTTGGTAGCCAGGTGCACGAGCAACTTCGGGAGGACCATGAGCGGGTGTTGACGGACTACCAAGAGTTGCTACAGGCTTACCACACCACTATTGACGCAAACAAGGTTAGACGTCATGTTCAGACATGTGCAAATTTTCTTTAATGCACTCTGTGAGTCAAGTATTACCGCCCGTAACATGTTTTCCCGCGTTTCCTACATGTACGTATACCGGCTACTTTTTTTACTGCACGTTGCATGAACGCTGGTTCACACTTGTGAAATAAGCAGAAGCAGAAGCAAGCATAACCGCATGAATGTTTATACTTGCAGTAAGCACAGGGTGCTTTAGAAATTCTGATGACTATTGCATGATGGGAGTCACGTCAACAGCCAAATCTTGCGCTTGTGATTCTGCTTTTTTTTACGCCGGTTCCCACGAGTAAAATAATAGTCCTAGTCCTAGGACAACCACTCCACTGGATGAAACTGGTGACAAGAAAGTCACAGTTGGCTATCAAACAGCTCGGGCAAATTTACAAGGGTTGGAGAGGCTCTAATAAGACCTAATTCAAAGTCATCCCATTACTTGCATCAATCTACATATCTACATCGTCAAGCCAACAGGATTTGAGAATTGAGAAATTAAATGATCAACCGAGGGTATAATCTCGGCTGGTAATCTTGGCAATCAGTAACTAAAGCTAGAATCAAAAACATCACGGATAGCATGGATAGGAAAAACGGATCAAAATGTAAGATCCTTCATTCGTACATGTAACAGTTCTGTCTCGATCACAGCACCCCTTGCTGCTGTTTGATTTTTTTATCACTTCTTTGACATTTTCCTACCGTCGCAAACTACTATTTTTATAATTTCTATGATTCGAAGATAATTTTTTTGTGAAACTATTTCTAACCTGAGTATCAGGCCTTGTCTCCTCCGTTCTCCTTTAGAAAAGGGTGAAACTCAGGTTAAACTATTTCGTGCTTGTCTCTGTTACAGCACCGCGAACAAGAAGAGAACAAGACAAAGGCAGTTTACGAGGCCAAGGTAAAAGAATTGACAGGCTACCTGGAGAATGAGGAGGGATGCCGAGCAAAGTTAAAAGAAGACGTTCGACTGAGAGAGGAAGAGTTAAGCGACTTGAGACAAGATTCGTATGACTTGAAAAAACTACAGGAGCGACATACATTCCTTGAAGCTCAAGTAAGAGAATTTTCATTTGTCCAAAAGTTTAGGGGGAACGCATTGAACTGCTCATTTTGCCAACGTTGTTATTGTTGTTGGTGTTTTTTTTTCAAACTTCTCAGCCAGTCAAAACGGCCAAAAAGCAACTTTTCGCGCACGTGCGATTTGTCACTTGTTGCTGCGTAAGCACATAACAAGAACGAACACACGCTGTCCTCACGTGCCATAAACAAAAACAAAAAATGAAATTGTTTGTTAATGAAGTGCTTATTCTATCGTGCGCGAGAACAGCTCCAAGGCCAACCTACTTTAGCATAACCAGTGACCGACTATCGGGCAAACTTGCAATCTGATTGGCTACGCAGTGGGGGAGGGGGGGGGGGGGGGACTCGCAATCTGATTGGCTACGCAGGGGGGTCTAATTTTTCGATAAGGGCCTGGGATCGCACGCAAATAAAATTGCCGAAATAATAAATCAAAACTATAAATAAACCCTTTTACTGAACGTTTTTCCTCACCCCTCGTCAAGTGACTGTCAGTCGATAGAAACCTTGAGCTTGCTGTCTAATTGAGAGACTGCAAATGAAAAGTGTTCAATTGTTTTTTTTGTTTTTTTTTCAAAAGCGACTGGTGTAAATGAAAAGTGTTGGTTGCTCCATGTGTTAAATGAAATAAGATTTTTTTAATTTGTTTCTTTTTCTTGCACATGCAGCTGGGAGTGTACGAAAGTGATTTCAAAATTGAACGCGAAACCAGAGAGAAACAACACGAGGAAATTCTGCGCCTTAAAGAACAAGCTCAGCGGCTTACGCAGGAAAACCAACGCTATCAGGACGAGATAGATCAGCTCAGCAACAGAGGACTAGCAGAGATGCAACGACGACATGCTAGTTTCGTGGCTGAACCTCGCGAAATCCAACAGCAGCAGCAACAAGAGCAACCTAGAGGGTGGTTTGACGGGTTGATGCCAGTGTTTGCCCGCGGGCCTGGGGACCCGTCACAAGTCTCGAATCCCGAGGGTGAGATGGGATTCCCTGGTAGAGCACAAATGGGCGGTGACCGACGGGAACAACGAGCTCCTCCTGCACAGGAAGAGGATTGGCAGTGCCCAACCTGCCGACGAGTTTTTCCTAATTTTGACACTCTCCAGATACATGCTGTGGAATGTAATGATACCCGGGCCCCGCCCGCCCCCGCCGAACATGTTCAGAACCAGTGCCCAAGTTGCATGGACGTATTCCCGGATATCGACACGCTGGAAATCCATGTGGAGGAGTGCTTGGATCGGAATCAGTAAAATGGATCCAGAACTGATACAGAATGAGACTCCATTGCTGGAAGTGGACTTTTTTGAGTCTGTGGTTAATTTCCCCTAGCGCTGGACTATTCAGTTGAAAAATAGAGAGCAGTTCATATGGTACTTTCCTCAAATGAAACTGAAACTGTAGTTGGAAAAAATACGTGATAGAGGGCGAGGCCTTTAGTATTAGAACGCTGCCTTCAAAGCTGCACTGCATAAAGACAGTTGTAATTATAATAGCGATTATAATTTATAGTGAACAATCATAGTTTTGTTCATAATTTCGTTATTAATTTTAAGTAAGGTACATTAAGAAGCTTATGATACGTTCTCGTTATGTTGTTTTCACCGCCAGCATGCAGCATGATTTCATATATATTCTCGTGAAATGTCTGCTTTCGAGCATAATTGTTATCTAAATTTCAAATCATCAACTTGAAACATTTGCACTAAGTTTGTCGTTAAACTATTTTCTGTCGAGTTATTCTAAGGCAAAATGATTTATGGGTGAATGGAAGTTTCCTAGGCAGTGGCGGATCCAGATCTTCACCTAAGCATGCTAACGGGAGGGGGCTTTTGAGGGATTGACTATGAATGTTGAATTCTGCCGAGATAATGCCGGCAGATCAAAGAAAATGCGCTATTACCGAAAAAATATGGGGAGAGCCCGGGCCACTCCCCTGGATCTGCCACTACTAGAGATTCTGTTCTGTAAACCTGACTGAAATTTGGTTTTTTAGGGCGTGCAAAATTGGTATTTCACAGAGACAAACTAGCTATATCTTAATCCAAACCTAGCTATTACAACGTGAAATACGCAGTTACGTACTCGAGACCCTGGTATGATCGTGTTAGACCTGCTGCAATTCGATGAAGGCCACTACTTTGTTAACTTTAGTTTTTTAGTTTGTTTTTGGTTGTTTTACAGTACTAACCCAGTGGCTTGGTGGTGTACTGAATAAGGAAAAAATACAGTTATTATGCTTATAACGTAGAGTCCGTGGAAACTCGCAAAAGTTTGATGTCTATTAGTTGGTTTTCGAAACGTCTCGGGCAATCAAATCATTCACAAGTGAAATGTTTTCGCGAAAAAGTCTACAAAAAGATGCCTATACGTTGCAGAAAAAAAAAAAAACAATCAGAGAATTAGAAGCTTTGGTGCAAAACCACTTTGGTTTTCTAAATGCAAAGAAATCTTATTGTATATTGTCATACCTTCTAAATATTGCCAAAAGTAGCCAATTTTGGTAAGATAAAGTGACCGTTAGAGGTATAAATACAATGTGATATTGAAAGTGCTGTCTTTGTGCCTTGAGTTCCTGATTTCCTACTTCTTATAGTTGCGCGTGTCCTTTTTTGTTTTCATAATTTTTTCAGAAGTTTAAAGTGGGGGTAAACGTGAATTTGAGTGAAATTTTAAGAGGTTTAAAGAATAGAAAGGGAGAAAGAAAAAAAAAATTTGGAACACCACCAGACAGTTGACCCCAACGCAAGAGCACCCCAGGTTGTCTGGAGACTGTTTGGGTGTCCATCTACTAATTTTTAACTTCAAATTCAAATTTTAAAATCACATTAAATCTCTAATATTTTTTATTTCTCCAAATTTTACTAATCCTTTCAGAAAAACTATCTCTTCCCAAACATCCACAAAAATCACCCAAAAATTTACAAAACACCGCTAAACATAGCTTTGTGAGACGAGCTGAGGGTTTTGGAAATAAAGCTTGTAATGGGAGCGAGATATTCGCATTAAACCCAAGTTAAGCGGTGGAAACACGGGCTTCAGGTTTACCCCCGCCTTAAGCTTGAAAATCCACGATCGGCTCTTCTGGCCTGAAAATTTATTGCATTCTTGTCGAATTTGCCTTGCGAGTATTCTCTCGTTTAGTGCACCTCTATAAACCCTTAAACTTGGCGGCTCATGCCAGGCCCGAGAGCTGTTTTTTTATAATTTTAATTTCTATCAAAGTAGTGTCAGGCCGAAGCCAGCCTTTCACTTTCTATCAGTGTAAGGTTTCGTTGTTTCTGTTCGGTAAACATTTTGCAATTAATAAATAGGTTTTCGGATCCGAGAAAACGCACGCCAGGTCACGTGATCAAAGACGCACGTTCGTGACGAGATAACTGCACGATTTTAGACAGCTATAATAATGAAAGACAATAGCCATAGACACTCCGGAATGTGAAGGGGTCAAGTCGTCAGTGGGAAGATTATTCAAATTACTCACAAAAACCTTCCAAATGCATTTTGTCTGACTCTACGGATATTACGAGAGGATAAATCACAACAAAGCAAGGCAGTCATGTCCCACAAGCACAAAGAGGTAAGAATATTTTAGCTTTCTTTATTGCTTTTTCGCCCCTTCCATGTTCTAGTAAGGAACAAAAGACAGTAAAGATAACTGAAATCAAGTGGTGTTATCTACAAATTTCATTTGAATATCGTCTGACTTCATCATTGTTAACGTCAAAAGCCACTTATTTAAACATGGTTACGCCTTTTCAAAATTTTCTCGTCAACTAAAATTCGTTTGCAGTAGTGAAATGAACAGTATTTGAGAAACACTTTTCTTTCGGTCGAACTGCATGACCAAACAATGTGAAAACATCCCAGCTGAGGTATAAAAGCCATTGAGTAAGTTGTTTATTTGCGATACACTTAAGCTTAACTATTATTTCAAAACACAGCTATAAGTGGACTAGTATTTGTGAAGCTCTTGACAATAAAATACTTTCCAAGCCCAGTGGCATTTGGAAATCGAAATGCTGGTGCTAAAAATGTTCTGTGATTCAAAGAATAAGATAACATTTTGTTATTATTCCCGGCGTAAATTTAAAACTTGAAAATTGCTGAGCCTATTTGAGCGGCTAATGAAGCTGACTAGCTTAACCGGAAAGAAAGCGTTTTCAGTCAAATTCGAGTCAAATGCTATTTTTAGTAAGCTTACGGGTATTTTAACTTCAGACCATTTGTGAACCGAGCTCCGTTAACAGTGTATACAGTAATATTATAAATAAAACAAAACGAAAGTAATACTAAACTTTTTTATGGGAAGTGCTTGGGTCTCACCCTCCCCTCCCTCGTTAGACAAAGACCCGTCATTCTCTGCGAGCTTCCGCGTTGAGTCACATCCGTTTGCATTTTGGGAGGGAAGGAAATATTGAGGGCATTTTGGCCTAATAACAGAACTCGTAATTTGATTGTGGGCCACTTTTTTATCGAACTTTTGACCCGGAGAACACAAACAGGATATCATCAAAGGGATTGAATTTTCCGATCTGCCGAGGAAATGTCGACAAGTTCAGAAGATGGCGTTAATTTACACATTCCGAAAAAGGTTAGTCGCGCGAATGCTTGTTCCAATTCGTTCTTGTAATGCGATCTAATATAAGTCTGTTATTTTCAAGACGCTTTGAAAATGTCTGGAATGTTAGGTTAGGGAAAGAACACGGCTGTTTATGTCGTTGATCAGTGTGAAGCGTTTAAATTGACCTTCTGTTCCGAATTATTTTGGAAGCCACTTAGCATTAAAAGCTGAATGGTGTTTGCAACCAACGGATTTTCTTTTGCAAGCATTTTCTTGATTTTTTAGCGTTGGTCGATTGGTTCTGTGTTTCACAAGTTAATGTTTATATCTTCCGTTGTTCTGACCCTACAAGCTTGTGTGCATGACAAAGTTCATTTGAGGTGGAGGACTGTTGTGTTCGGGATGTAAACTGTTCATATCATCTTCGTTTATAGAAGCTTAATTTATGTAAAAAACTGTTTGATTGTGAAACATCTCTGTTCTGACGTTATTGTTTAATCTTGTTAATGAGAAGCTTTCTGGTGGTCAAAGCTTTAATTTGTTTTATCACTGGGAAAGTTTACTGTAACTGATATATTGTGAGATATGGTCAAATAATAAATCGATCTCTTAGGGGGTTGTAATAACTGTCATTGTGTTACACTTCGTTTGGCTTTACAGAAATTCACGTTGAAAAACAGCTACCTCAATTTGCATCTTGCCAATACTAATGATGAAAAATTTATGCCCAAATGAAAATTTGCTTAGTAAAAACTGCTGCAAATCGTATATACCCTGTACCTATTTTTTGTTGTTGAAACCAACATTGTGTTACATTTTCTACTATAATTGGCTATATCTTGGTTTGAAGTAACAATGCAGCTGGATAAAGCTTTCTTTGTAAAAGCCAATGTATATGCTAATCTCTCTGTGTGTTTTTGTGGCCGACGCATTTGACATCCATTAGCACAAGGCTGCAAGACTAGATGTAAATTTATAGACCTTCACTTGCTGGATGATTGTTAGTTAACTATTAGGTGTCACCCTCGTTAAATAAAGTTTGACTGATTGATTGACTGATTGATTGACTGATTGATTGGAACATCTTGTTTTTATCCTCAAAGAAATACTTATGGGCTTGTTGGGTTTACAAGACATCCTTCCCAATGGAGCAAGCTTAAAAATTGATTTTCTTCTTAACTGGACACCGGCTCAAAGTTTAAATAACAATAACTTGCTGATAATTTTACAGCAAAATATGGATAAAAACTGAGAGAATATAATTACAACATTGGTTTCCAAATTTAATGTTGTTATGGAAGAGGGGTTATAGCCACCTTCATCAGATCAGATTCTCATTTTTTTGTGAGAACTAAAACAAAATTCGGAGTTCTATTTCCAGCTAAGCAATATTTTCAAGGTAGATGTTACCAGCACTTTGAACAGATGACCAAAGAAAGCATTGCCAATTCAGCCGTGAAAACACATCAAATATCCACACCTGACGCCCAAAATAAGTATGACAATACCCAATTTTAGTACTTTGGTAACTAGTGTGGGAGATTCCTTCTGTATCTATGAGGCTCCCAGAGTAATTCAATACCATTCAAGGTATTGTCACAGAAGTAGAAATTAAACCAGCATTACCCAGTGACAAACACTAAATGCAAACCCTTTTGAGTCTATAAATGTATTTATTTTGTTGCATGTAGGTTTTTATATATTTTTAATTCATGTAGGTATGCTTTGTTTTAGTTCATTGTAGGTGTCACGACTTGAAGTTGCGCTGTTTGACATTTGTTTACTTTCTCAGAGTCCGAAATTGTGACTCACTGGTCGCCAATGCGACCAAAAATTGAGTGTTGGCGACCAAAATTTTAAAACTGGTCGCCAGCAGGCGACCAACCTTTTGTCCCCTCAGGTAAAAGGGCTTTTTTAAAAGAAAACATATAGCTCCCATTGACAATTGTAGTAAAACGAAGCGACAATTTTACGATCGCCATATTTACCCAGCACCATATTGTTTCAGCCGCTTCTCCAAATACAGATACCGCGGGCAAAAACGTGGCGTGGCGACTGGCGAAATCGTTTTTGTTCCGTTTCGGCGAAGAACAGATACTTTAGTTCCACACTTAGTTAAATCAGGGGCACCCAACGAGAAAATTTTACTATAGTTGTCGGAACACCGTTTTTACATTATTACTGTCTTTTTTGTGCGATTAAAAGCCTTATTTTCAAGCGCTAAGGAAAGTGGATCTTTTTGGATACGCTAGCTGGACATTTAACTTCAGAAAATTTTAGGGAACGAAATATTTTAACCTAATTTACGAGCCGCTGTTGCCTTCTCGAAAATTGTAGCTGGCCTTTTTTCGTACCCAAAACGGCATTTTACTCTCTCCGAAAACAACAGGCATTGCTTTCCCCATGTCACGATAGTTTGAGCTAAAGAAATCTCTGTTTTTAATCACTCTTTAATCCGAAAATCGTAGGCGATTATAGGTCTTCCGAACAGATATTCACCGAAACGATCTGTTGGGTGCCCCTGTTGAATGAGGGCCTCCATATGTCTTATACACAGAACTTAATAGGATACCAGCATAGTTCCAACTAAATGGAAATAATAAGAGAAAGAAATCCGAAGCCTTCGCAAGAACGTTGACAAACGCGCTCATTTAGATGTGACTCTGTTACCATTACACAGCTTTTGTGAGTCTCCCTTTAATAGCTGTATGTTTATTGTGGTCAATGAAAACATTTTGTTGAAAGGTTAAATTTTGTGCTTTACTGTAAATTAAGGTAAATTATACCCTGGGTTCGAGACGGATTGTTTTCCTTAGTTTGCGGCAAATTGAGCGGCAAAGCTGCGATCGTGGCATGGCAAGCAATAAGAAACCAAAATAAAACTAACACTTGTCTTTGGCGACCAAACGCTTCCATTTGGCAACAAAAATTTTAGGTTAGTCACCAGTTGGCTCTCTTAGGAAAAAGTTAATTTCGGACCCTGTTTCTCTATGAATTGATTTTTAGGTCCCCTACTGAACTAATCGTGTAATTGTCTGAACGATGGGGCATTTAACTTCAGTAGATCTAAAATTATATATGCAGATTGTAATTGATAGAGTATCCTTTGTTCAGAAAAGTGAGAGTTGTGTACGAGAACTAATGTCGTGAAGAAAATACAAAACAAGAGTGCAAGACTTAAAATAACATTAATTCAAGAATACCAAACTTTAGTTCTTTTGTGTGTTAAACATTTTCCAACAAAGGTATGCTTCTCTTTAGTTCACTTTAGGTCACGAGAGAAATGCTGGGGCACCTTGCCTGAAGTGTGGCCCAGTGAAATGTGAAGGGGGACTGGACTTGCATTTCTGGAGGTAAATGAGTTTTCAAGCAAATTATATGCATTTAAATGCAATTTAATGGGGTTAACAACAAAGAGCGCCTGCATTCCCTTGGTAGTCAGCGGTGTTTTGATATGCGCATGCATCAGGATTCCACATGTGCCCAGACTGAGAAGTGTTGTCAGCCATTGCAGGGATAGCATTTACTCTGAGCATTTTGTATGGGAGCAAAAGTCAATAAAATAAAATTAATCAATTAATTAAGATCTAATGAGAGCTTAGTAAGTGAAACAAAATGAATGCATCCCACAGTCAAAAGTTATAGTATGTTTCAATGGTGTGATATGATTCACTGTAAATTGCTTCAAACTTGAAATAGACTTGTGCTGTTTTGTCATCTGACAGGAAAATCTGCAAAACATGCAAGTGTAAACCTGAGGAACATGATATCAAGAGTGTTGAAGAGGAGGCCCATAAACTGGTGGTGCACAGTCTGTTCTCTAAAGACTCCCCTGTTGGGCACATCCGTGACTACTTCCGCAAACTAGAGGAAGCAAACAAAAACAAGGGGCAGCAGTCTGAGTATGCCAAGCAGTTTGCCTGGGTTCCACCTGGCCTCAACCAGGGCGTGGTAGGTACCTTAAACTAAAAGTATATCAAACATTAACAGGATTCGTGCAGTCTTGAAAAATCCTTGAATTTTGTTGGAGTCCTTGAAAAGTGCTTAAAATTCTGTGTGTGTAAGTCCTTGGATTACTTGAACTTTGATTGAAGTGGGTTGAAAGCAAATTGCTTTGCATAGACTTTGGTATTCTTTTCATATGTAAAGCTACTTCAAACACTGTGAAACGGGGTGTAAAAGCAGCTAATAAAGAGAAAAGCCAAGTGAACTGAAGAATGTAGAGAAGGAGATGGAACAAACACTTGAAGCCTTAAAAACCTGTTAGCTTAGACCGGGAATGTACATTTGTGTACCATCTGTGAAATTACATTCCTGGTATGTGGTCCTTGAAAATTCAATGTGGTCCTTGAAAAATGGTTGCAATTTTTTGTTTGAACCCTGAATGGTGGACTATAAAAGGGACTTGTGTGGCTTTTTTTTAAAAAGGCCCTTGTATTTTGGAAGTCAGCTTGAAAGGTCCTTAAATTTGGCCAAAGTCCTGCATCATTGTGATTTTTGTTTGCTATTATGTTGGGTGGATGATGGTTACTGCTTTTGACTCTAGTATGAGCAGAGTTTGAATGCTGACCGGAGCCACTGCGTGGTGTTCTTGGGCAAACACCTTCCCCTGATCGCCCAATTGTTTTGCAATTGTTTTCTAGTTCTTTATCGCTTGTGCAAGTACTAAGTAATAGTAATTGGACTGAGTGAAGTTCAATTCAGAGAGTAATCGGGCGATTAATTTCAAATCAGTGGAGTACGTGGCATGAGGTCAATTTGAAAATACGAGCACAATTACTCTCTGAATTTTACGACACAAGGTCCAATTACCAACAATAATTTATTGGTGATTGGACCCTGTGTTGTATCAATAACAAAACTCAAGGTTGAGAAGTCTTTGAGAACTTATTTTTTTGCAAGAAAAGTCCAAAATATGTTCAATACACTGTATGTTGTACAAACAGAAGGAAAACGGCAAGAAAGTACCCATAAAGTGCATGTGATTGATGCACAAAAAGTGTAGGTGTCCAATTACAGGTATCCATTTATAAGAAGCTGTAATTGGACAGCTGTAATTGGACACCCACATGATCATGTGCCAATTGCGTGACAAATAGGGACACGCAGGACCAATAAAAGTCGAGAATTTTGTTATAGATACGATTATGTTTCTAACAGTATTCTTCTGATTTGTTTTACAGTTGATGAAGTACATGGAGTCACTGCCACCCCAAGTCAAGCCCAAAGTTGGCAGTGATGGTGCAAAATATCGCCGCAAGCAAATGATGTACCAGCTTCCCATCCATGACCATGATGAAAATTATTGTGACAGTTTGAGTGAGCCAGAGAAGGCCAGCATGAGGCAGTTCTGTGAGGACAGAAACCAGAATGCTCTTGGCGTGGGTGATGTGCGAGAGAAGACCAACCCTGTCTCAAAGTGGGTTAGTGAATAGATCATTAGTTTGCACAATCCAGGAAGGTGGAAAGTACAGTGCAGTCGTGGCAGATCTGTGCGTAGAGGTGGGGGCACAGATCCCCACCTTCCCGGGCCCTCTACCTCTCAGAACGAGTTGCGTCATTGGTCCTTAAAACAATAGATAACAGGTCATAACAATGCCCCTAGCCCTCAATAACAATAGAGGTAGTGTTTACAGCGGGCAAATGAAAATAGAGGTTCCAGAGAGGTAGTGTCTTACTCTGCCCCATATGCCAGTCGCCAGGATTTGCTACTGCGGTGGTCTGTTGGCTGGCAATTTAAATGTATTGATTGATTGATTGATTGATTGATTGATTGATTGATTGATTGATTGATTGATTGATTGATTGATTGATTGATTGATTGATTGATCACCCTAATGCTGTTGGTGGCTTGACCCTTTTTCTGCCACTTTTTAGCTCAGTGTTTCTTGTGCTGAAAAGCCAGTTTGATAGGACTTGGCTTCTAAAAATGGGATCTTACTAACAGGTTTGAAATTAAGTCATGGCATTGCAACTCTGACATAATTATCATTTGCAGGCGTGCTATCGATGTGGTAACAGCATTAATCTTGGTGAGATAGCCGTGTTTGCATCGCGTGCAGGAGAGAACAAGTGCTGGCATCCAGGGTGCTTCGTGTGTTCAATTTGTAACAACATCCTAGTGGATTTAATTTACTTCTACAAGGATGGAGCCATCTACTGCGGCAGACATTACGCTGAGCTGTACAAACCGCGCTGTGCTGCCTGTGACGAAGTATGTAATAAAGAATTACTGAAATTATTTTGATCTAGCTCATGGGGATCTTATTGGAGACAGGTTCCTTATTTGGGACGGGGCGCTTTTTTAACCTACCTCAAGTACTTTCAAAATGGGGGCGTTTGTTTGAGGGTGGGGTGAAGGGGAATTTTTTTTGCAATTAAAATTGTATTTAGAAACATAGCTTTCAATGTGTTACAATATCTCCTTACTGAATGTGCTAAAATACTTACGGTGTTTACTTACAATACACTGTGCTGCCTGTGACGAAGCATGTAATAAAGAAATACTGAAATTATTTTGATCTATCTCATGGGGAACTTATTGAAGACAGGTTGCTTGTTTGAGACGGGCACGTTTTTTTTTATTTTCTTCTTTTTAACCTACATCAAGTACCTTCAAATTGGGGGCGTGTATTTGAGGGAGAAGGGGGGCATGATAATCATGCAGTCATTGTTACGGTAGGCTAAATCTGTGCATTTTCTACATGCATATTAGTTATTTTTTGTGACATGTCCGGGTTCAACGCAGGCTATGTAGCCTAGGGTAGAGTCAAATTTAAAACTGGGAACAAATGTTTTTCGACGAGGCTGCTAACGCTCGAAACGCCATCTTTCACATTCGCATTGTGCATGCAAATAGTATTTTTCCCTTCGAACTCTTTTTCCATCTGACTTTAATACCAGTCGACCCTATGCGTACTACAAACTAAAACTTGTCTTGTTTCGTTTTTTCAGCTGATCTTTAGCCGGGAGTACACTCAAGCCGAGGACCGCAATTGGCACCGCAAGCACTTTTGTTGTTACGAGTGTGACCTGGATCTTGGCGGTCTGCTGTACGTTGCTCGTGACGGCCATCCTCACTGTATGCAATGCTACAACCGCCTGTACGCCAAGAAGTGTTTTGAATGCCGCGAGATCATCAACGCTGACGCGCAGAGGATCGAATACGAAGGCGACTTCTGGCACGCGACTGACGCGTGCTTTAAGTGTGGCATGTGCAGGAGATCGTTGATTGGCAAGCAGTTTCTCCGCCATCCCAGGAAGAACCAGATTTTCTGCTCCACCGAATGCGCCAAGAATTACTGAGGCTGCATGATGGACCAAGTCCGGCACTCTAGTTTTAACTCCTTGATTTAGTTTTTATTCAGGAACGATGTTAGGTTTTACAAGTCAAGATGTATTTTTGTGAAGGAGCGACGAGGGTAACCGTGACAGCCCAGAAGTTATAAAGAACGAACGCAAGTTATATTGCAGTTAGAGTTTAATTTAATGCTTTCTGTGCGGGGTGGGAAATATCTTATTTTAGTATTCGTTTCAATTCCTACTTTCACCGCCTAAGCTAGATGTAAGGGGCAGCAGTTAACACCGTTTATGGTAACCACAGCAAAACTTAAAATAAACACGGGGAATGTCCCTTTCGCTATCATTAGTAAATCTCTTTCTCAAGTTTGAGCAGGTTGTAATCCTCGCCGTCGTTAGTTGTCCTCGCTTCGTAAGTAGTTGGTTATATCATTTGTTGAACGCTGTTCTGCAAAATTAAACCGTCTCTGTATATCTCAGGGTCGTGTTTTTCTGATCGAGTCAAGTATGTGACATTTTAACTTGGGTTGTCAGGGTATCCGAAGATAGCCCGAAAATTTCCGAAGGCTTTCGAAGATTTCAGAAGATGTTACTCACCAGCTCACGGTTTGTTGCAGCTTACCCAAAAGGCGTATGACTATTTATACCATGCCATAGAAAATACATCCAATCAGAATACAGGAAAGCCACTGTATATTCGAACCTTAACCTTCCCATCGTGCGCTGCGACTTTATTCCCGACGAAATTTAGGTATAAAATAGTTATGCAATACTTCCTCCTGGTATACCGTGCAATAATCCCACTTGTCGCTTGTATTATGTTGGTATACAACTACTTCAATTAACATTGTCGGATTGAAGCTTAAAGACAAGACCGAAAAGTAGTATGGGCGAAGGTAGAGTGTTCCACGCGTGCTGAATACTAATTAACAATATGAGGCCTGCGGCCTCATCAACTATCACCTCATAGAAATTGAGAGCGAATAATCTAATTGTTTTTGTAGAATTCTGACTGAAATGAACGCAAATAATGGTTTCTAATTATTTTCCTACGCATTATCGAACTTAACGTTTTAACCAAATCGCACGCATTGAATTGTCCTTGGTAAATTTGCAGTTGTTTACGCGCGTGCACCCGTTTTTCAATAATTTCAAGCTTTTAAAGTCAAGAAACCGCAAATGTCCGTCTTTTAGTCTTCTCGAGAATTTTATTATCCATTTACATTTAAACTTCCAAAACTTCGGAAAAACGATAAAAATGTCGCATTTTGTGGACGACCTTCGGCAACTGCACACTAATGGCTGATAGTGTTCAATAGCTCAGCCAATCACATTGCAGCATTTGCATTAGTGTACTAGTAGAATTCTACTGATGAGATATAGCAAACGAGACGTTTGGCGTTTCTTTTCTCTTCAGACATGTGAAGAAAAGATCCTTTTTCGCCGCATTTACATTTAAAAGGAACACTCCGAAACACATAACAGCGAAAGAAAAGATACAAGAAAGGTTTCACGGAGACTGAGAAAAACAAATACTTCACGTGCAAAAATACAAACTTTCAGTAAATACCCATGCCACCATTCGGCCTTGACTCGTAGGCTTGAAGCTTTAAGGTGGCTTCATATAGTTTTATAACCACGCGCGCGCTGATGATGCGAGCCTTGGGAGCCTAAGGGAGCCTAGTGGTTTCAACGTTGACGCATGCTCAAATAGCGATCTTGGCGAATTTCTATTCCATTACGTAATTGTTACAAATTTGGGGGACTAAAATGGCAACTTTCGTCTAACTTTTCTCGCGTTTCCTTCGGTGAAATTTCGTAAAATTTGCCAGATGTGTTATGATTATTTTGCCTTACATGGCATTCGTTTTTTACGAAAATCTATAAGACCAATTTTTACGCAGAGGGGAAAAACACAAATTTCCAAATAACAAAGAAGCTGCCTTTACAACCCCCTACTTTTTTCTGTTTAAAATTATTTTTCAGATAGTATCCATGTACTGTAAAAATTTTGGAAGATTTCACCGAAGGAAATAGAAGAAAATTGCACTTAAAGCCACATAAACGCTCAAAGTCGCATTTGTTTGGGTACTCTTAATTCACGACTTAAACCCAATACTTTAACAGAAATGGTTGTAGAACACTATTTCATCCTTGCTTATTGTATTTGATAACTTTGAGCGAACTGGGAGCGAAAGCAAATGCAGAAACCAGATTTCAAAATATAACACTAGCGCGCGCCACATCCATATTATTACCCTATGGAGCCACCTTAATCCGACAACGTGTATTGAAATAGCTGTATACACTTGCCCAAGCCTCGTGTGTATACCGGGAAAATGCAAGTGACAAGTGGGATATTGCATGGTATACCACTCGAAAGCGTTGCATAACTAGTATGTACCACGTATTCTTTTTGAAATATTGACAGTTTGTCAAAACTTGTGCAACCTTGAGACCCCAGTTTTTTGAGCCGATATTCGCACAATAGTTGACACTGGTTTTATCGTTGTTGTTGTTGTTTTGTTTTTTTTCATGCGGATTGCTAGTCGACACGGTCTTAATTCAGTATGAGAACCTGTTTGACCACCCAATTTTAAAGTTTGTACGCACATTGAATTCGGCTTGCGACGTTTGCCATACACAGTCACTAAAGAGGAAGTATCTGTAACTGACAACTGACAACTGACGTAGCTACAGAGAGAATTTTTTTATTGTTATTATTATTATTTGCAGCAACAGGGCAAATACCCAAATATTAACCTTGCAATTTGTTGAAGACTACTTAGGATACGTATCAAATGAATATTTTTCGAGAAAAGAATAATCCTTCATCTTCTTTGTTACGCGCTCTTTCTGTTCTTTGGTCCAAAGCACCTTATCCCTCGTCACCGAAGGAGCTCTCAGAATCTTTCTACATTTTTCCACATATTCTTTAGGGCACGAGACCCCCAAATGATCACATAGTCTCTGTAGCGTTTCTTTGGGTCTTAACAACACTTCGTGAGCTGGAATATCGATGACTGCATCTTTGCAACGTAATTTGACGAGTCGGTTAGCGTCTGCCGCTTTAAAGTAGCGCTCAATGGCACGGTCCAGTGCTTCCTTGTTTTCTATCTGTTGACCAGAAGAAAGCAGGCGAATAAGTACGTTAATGTTTAAACCAGCTTTTGTTGACAACTAGAAAGGAAAGAGAGAAAGGGAACCGTTAGATATAACATAATGGCCCGGGCATAAAACTCTGGAACCTTGGAGCAAAGACGCTTTGAATATTTTCACCTCTAAGAGACCTAAGAGGTACCAATTCTAAAATAACAAATTAACTGTCATGGCTGCTTTTAAGTAAATTGCTCGGAAATAGAAGTTATTAACGTAACAAATAGGATTCGGTTCCTGTCATTTTTTTTAGATCGAGATAAGTGCGTGCACCTTTATAACGCTGGCATGATTTGCACAAAAATTTTGACAACCTCTCGTGATACTGTCCTCTTTAACTAAAAAAACCTCGAGAACTCCGGAGACCTTCATTTTACGTCAAAGCACCCTAAGCGGTACCAACCTACCAATTTTACCTCCTAAAAGGTACAACGAGCACCCTCGTCCTTTTTTTATAGGAGAGTCCCACCTCCCACCCCACGGTCCTCGAAGTCATTCTCTGCTCAAAAGCCGCGCTAAACCACATGAGTAATGTATGTGATTTCTGTGAATAACGAGGTCAACATATTAGACCAACTGATGTTTTTGATGCTCTACGGAGCTTTGCAACGCCGTTAAATTTAGCAAGCAATCGTCAATATAATCTGACGATATTTCACCATTTTACGGAAATCGAATTATGCTGACGAAATTCTCCTCATCCGAGGAAAATGGGTGACTCAAAATCACCCGGACAAGGTAATTCAGGGAGCCAAAATCTAAGAAAAATTTTGGCGGAACATGCCCTTGTATACCTTCGCCCATTGTAAGTAACTATTGTGTATATACAAGGTGCTGTTGCTTCTGTGCAAATATAGGGGCCCAAGCCCCCCTCCCCACCCTTTCCATTTTTATTTCAAAATGTAACTTCCTACAAGATAAACAACTAACAGGCAAAGTTTGACAAAAATCCTCTCAGTGCAGGTTCTATTTCAGTGCAATGTAACTCATGGTTGTCCACACGTGTTCATAAACACCTTAACCTTAACACATGCGCGCGAGTGAGTGGCATATATTTCGTTGTTGTAAATGAGCATGATGATTTGACACGACGTATTACTGACTGCTTCTTACCTGTAGTCCATTGTCTCTTACAGCATCACGTGACTCTGTAGCGCGAAGCATTATGGTTGCTATGTTATCAAAGGGGTTCCTGGTGACGTGTATTAATTTTATTGGTACTTGGACGACTTGACTGATTTCTTCTAGAACACTCATTTTGCTTGTTAATGCCAATGCAGTTTCCTCCCCTTTCCTGTCACCGATAACCTTGCAAAGAAAATTAATGCCAAAGATTACAGGAGCTGTTTTACGGATTTTAGCCAAATTTAGGCATGGGAAAATGCAACCAAATTGGATGAATTATAAAAATAGCCTCTTAGAACAGTAAAGGAACATTTTAACAACACAGCAAATACAAAAGAAGGTACGGATGGACAAAAATTGAAGATTGAAACGGATTGCGATATGAGTGTTTGAAATACTGTTAGGCTGAACAGTTTTCAAAGTTAAGTCTTGTTTATTTGTAACTTTAAATTATAACGCCCGGGGGGGGGGGGGGGGAATATTTGGTTGCATTAAGTGTTATTGTCAGAGAAAACCGGGCAAGGGCAAAACATCGAGGTCGCCCATTTACCTTCATCTTTTCACAGTATAAAAGCTACCTGAAAAGATTAGGAATGGTGGCATTTGCAGAAGTAGACGTTCGTTTTTCTTCGAGAAATCACCATTCCATTATTTTGGGCCCTCCAACGGCCAAAAATAACCGAGATTTCTGGCAACTTTGCGTAACCGTAAAACACACTTCGTATGACTCATAAAAGCTCTTGTATTTTTTCTATGACATTGATCCCTTTATAAGTTGATTAAGATATATTAAACCTTCTTTGCTTAAATACTGTGTTTTTTACGTGGCGCTAAAAATCGCCACTGAATCGTTAATGAGTGTCACCCAAATATGAGTCATTTTCAGTCGACTGTTTCACCAAAGTGCGGCAGTTTATTTTTAAAGTAAAACCATTTCCCGGTAGTATTTTGTGCTCTTAACAAAATCCAGTTTAGTTAAAATTGGTATCTAGGAGTAAATCGGAGTAAGCGGCATCTGAAACTGCGTACCATTACGATTTTCAGTTAAAAATATTTCCCGCCAAATTGAATATCATTTTTTCGAGTATCTGTGTTTGTGGTCCAAAATTAACTAAAAGTAGATCAGTTGATTTCGGGATCAAGCATTGACACTGTAATATCATAATAAGATATGTAAACTTCTCAAATCTCCTTATTAACACTCGGTAAGTTACTAAGTTTTAAAACAGGTCGCTTAATTTTCCCGCGAAAGTTTTATCATTTTCATTCGTCACGCTGCATGGCTGCATGGTAAAACCGGACTATATCCTCAGTTAAATGGTTTTTAATCTGCTAGGAAACTGGAAGCACATATCGCAAAGAGAATCGAGACTTCCCCTAAATTAGTTAAACAAACTTTGAATGAATTTTGTTTACACTCTGTGTATCCCCCAACTTTACCGAACTGCGTGACGCGTCACGAATTAAAAGGGCAGACGACAGGTGTTTCAAAAGGTTTGTTTAGACTTCTTCTTGACTTTGAAATCATGAACTGTTCTTTCCGATCAGAAGAATCGCCTTGCAGTCAGGTGTTGGAATTGGCAGAAGAATCCACATCTAACAAAGTCTAGAACAATGTCGGTCTCAGAGACCGCGTCCCTCATGACCAGCAGTCGGGAAAACCACTTGTTGTCAGATGCACAGAAATATACCTGTTGGGTAGTAGTTCGAGTTCTCGCAGCCTTTCAGAAACATAAAATAAGATGTAAGAAACACCGATTCCTCTGGTGAAATTGAAAATAGCGAAAGCTGTTGAAAAATTAAGACTAGAACGCTTGCAAAATAGTCTTTGGATGATACGTTGATGTTCATGAACTCAGAGAATTGCATGTTAAAAAATACCCGCTTAATCAGACAAGGTTCGCTTGTCACGTAAATATGTAAAAAATAATTTTAAAAAGTTAGTTAGGTATATACAGTTACATCTTATGCCTGGAGGATATTTGATAAACAAAGGACACGAGACAGTTTCGCTTTTGTTGTCAATGTAACGATATTAAAACGTAGGAATGCTTTTGTTCTCTTAACCAGCAAAAAGGGAATT
>OY855910.1:32860858-33085858 GCA_963693305.1 Meandrina meandrites
TACGCAAAGTTGCCCGAAATCTCGGTTATTTTTAGCCGTTGGAGGGCCCAAAATAATGGAATGGTGATTTCTCGAAGAAAAACGAACGTCTACTTCCGCAAATGCCACCATTCCTAATCTTTTCAGGTAGCTTTTATACTGTGAAAAGATGAAGGTAAACGGGCGACCTCGATGTTTTGCCCCTGCCTGGTTTTCTCTGACAATAACACTTAAATGAAGCTATGATTGTCTCATTTAGATCCATAGAAGTAATTTCTTCGCAAATAGCGAGTATTTGAAAAAATTTCATTAAAAAGAGTAGACTCAGCCGTGAATCTCACAGCAGTTCACCTTTATTCTGTTTTGATATCCTCCTTGCCATAGACCTGGAATATGGTAACGGTATTTTGACTTCTCCAAAAGACTACGATCGTTGCCAGCACGTTTCATGAACATGGCATGTTCCAAGGAGTGATGGTGAAGGTCGTGAAAGAGACGATATTTCTGCATGTTCTTCTGTTTGAGCACTGGTGACTGGTATTGTTCCCATTTTCCCATCACCTGGTATCCGGGCGAGATAACAATTTCTGGGTGAGCATCCAACATGGCTGCCACTAGACTATGACAACTGCGAGAATATCCAGTAAACATTACGAATGTCTCTACTCCATCGTACAGTCTGAACAGTTTCTCTGCAGGCGAGAGAAAAGGCGTTTCCTCTGATAACAAAAAATAAAAAAATAAGCTTAGTTCTAGGCAATTTTGTCGTTTTTCCTACCGGTTAGAAAAAAAACTATTTTAAGAGCAGAAGCTGATTACACTGGCTTGACAAACTCAGTTTTATGACAGACATTTTCTTGCTGGTGTGTACAAACTATGGCAAACATTTTCTTTTTAGCTTTTTTCTTTCTTACTCATTCAACCTCGCAAATTACGCACGAAAAAGCCCTTTCAGTAGCAAGGTTGTTCCCTATTAAAAAATGAAGGTTTTTATTTTACAAGCAAGGAGACTAGTCAAGCAAGCAGAGCTTGTTCGTGTGCGCAGGTCTCAGAAAGGACAGCAAACCTCTCAAGAAATTACCCGTGACAGAGACAGAGTTGGGGGGGGGGGGGGGAGGGTGGGGGGAATGCATGGCCGACGGTTGCAAATTATATGAAATTCCTTAGCGGAGTGATGCAACCACTTGGGTCATGTGACCAGTGAGGTCAAGCTTCAGTGACTACATCGTTCTCTAAGTTTATAGTAATTATCATAATAGTAAATTAAGTATGAGAAAAAATGGACAAAGACCTCCGCAACAAAACAAGCCTTCATGAATTTAAAAAAGCAGTTCGGGCCATTAATCTAACAGATGTGTTGGACGGAAGATGCAGCTGCCATGCTTGCTCAACATAATAATACAACTAATTTAAGTAATCTGAACTTATTCTTAACTAATTAAATTTATAAAATATATTTAAATTCTTAACTCCTATTTATATATCTATTTAACATAATATTAGTATTTTATATTTTATATTTGCATGTATTTATGTTAGTGTCCCCAATTAGCTATCCTTAGCTAAATACCCCGACACTTAAATAAAGTATATGTATGTATGTATGTAACGTTCCTACAATCACGAACTGATTTCTCACCATATGGTTGCAAATGTGGCCCTTCATTTTTCATCAATGCAATTCCACTAAGATCTCCATTTGCCAGAGTGTCATTAGCTGTGGCAAACACAAAATGTTTTGACTTAGTCTTAATATCTACGGCAAACTCAGTGAAACATATCAACAGAGAGTATAGTACTCGTTTGCACAAAAATCAAATGACGCTAAAACTGTTAAATAATATATTTACCTGTATTGTCGATTTGTGACGTGCCAGTCGCTCTTAATTTCCGCAGTTTATTTGGTGGTGATCCATTTGCCAAATACTCGGTCATAGCACTTGCAAAGACAACGACTAACTCCGTGAAACAAACCTAAATTAGAGGTCACTAACGTGGACCGGCTTCGTACTAAAGACAATGAACTTTATGTATTAAATGCTGGATAAACTTGTTTGGCCTCACAGAGAGAATACTGACTAACACGCCGTGTAGTGCTACATCTCCCGGCTTTCATTATCAGATTATGACACAATATGCTCGGCAGAAGCGTTGAATAAATTTGCCTTGCCTCGGCCAATATATTAACCCTTTGTTACAACAATCAAAAGGCCTCTCTGCTCGGGTGGGCATTTTTTTGGGGGAGGGGGGGGGGGGGGAGGGCGTGGGCTAGCCTGCGCCTGAAGCAACCGGTTTTTTGGCTCACTAGTGCATTATTGCACGTTAACTCAGGCTACTGAATCGTTTTTACGCCCTTTCAAAAAGTAATGACCGCCTCTTCTTCACATGGTCACACAAGGATCTGCTTTGTGTCAAACAGGCTCAACTCAGTGGCGGATCCAGATCTATTTCAGAAAAAAAAGTGGGTGGGTGTGTGTGTGTGTGTGTGGGGGGGGGGGGGAGGGTGGGGGTGGGAGCGAGCCCCCCAGATCCCTCCACTGAATCCGCCACTGCAACTACAAATAAATTTTTAAAGTTAAGGTCGCGCTGGACCCTTGCTATAATTATGTATGCATTTATTTTAAGAGTATGCACGAACGGCGACGACTGAAGCCGACAACAATCGAAATATTCATGAGAATATATTTCTTAAAGTTCTTTGTATAAGTAATTACATGTTATTGTTCTCCGCTTTGTGTCCTGTGCGCTGGAACGTAGGGAATTATCATAATTCAGCATAATTAGATTCGAACCTTCGAATAACGCGCACGTTGTTGTAAACACTGACTCGGTAGGTCTTCGGAAGCGGCAAAACCTGCAATTTTGTGTCCAAGTTTTCTCCACCGATACAGAATTTCATGACTTGATTTGCAGGGAACATAAACTTGGTGTACTCTATTCTGTTCTGGTCAAAACGGATTTTTAAAATCCCTTTTCAAAAAGAAGATAGCACGTTTCAAAGTTTAGATTTCACATTTTTACCCTCTTAGGAGCCAATAACTCCTAGTAATTATTGAATTCGAGAATTTCGTTCTGACCAGAACACAAAATATAGTCGTTTAATTTGGTGCGCTATTCTAGCTGGAAACTTGGACACAAAATCGCATTATCTGCAGATTAACACTTAAGAGCTTGTAACATCAAAGTAAACGGTCATCTCTCAGTAAAACGACAATCATGACAAAATTCCATCAACCCCTATTATCCTTGATAAGTTTTGAAGGAATCGGTGTTCAAAATTCGAAGAATTAAACATTTACAACATGACACCCCATCAAAATAAATTGCTAATGAATTTATTAATGAGTATTAATGAGCAAGGGTCCAGCGCGGCCTTAAAAAACTGATTAATAATTCGTCACCCAAGACCCAATCAAGGCGATGATAGCACGTCGCATACGCTTTTACATATTGACTGAACACCCCTTGTTAGTCATATTCTTGTATAAAGTATACTAATAAATTGGCTTATTAACATTCATTTATTTGTATGGAAAAGAAAAAAACAAGCAGAAGACTAGCAGTATGCAGTAGAAACGTCTCGATTCACATCTTAAGTGACTACATCGCGAGACAAACGACAATACTT
The DNA here is from genome assembly GCA_963693305.1 of Meandrina meandrites. Classification (NCBI taxonomy): domain Eukaryota; kingdom Metazoa; phylum Cnidaria; class Anthozoa; order Scleractinia; family Meandrinidae; genus Meandrina; species Meandrina meandrites. Next base: position 32,864,466 of record OY855910.1, read on the forward strand.
TATTATCAATATTCAATGGCATTCTCTCAGGTAAAGAATTATCATACACCAAATTTGCTCCAACAAAAAGATCCCAAATATTGAAAGTACAGTTGTACAGACCTCTTGAACGACGTTTACCAATCAAACGTTTTAAGGCTCAGCCGTCATCTCAATTATATCGGTGTACACTCGACACGTTAGCCTTTTTATTCCTTCTTCCATTCTGCCACTCACTCGAAATTTTCACAGACCACTAAATGATTAGTCAAGCGTGCCAACTACAGTGCCGTGGATACGATCATCTGATGTGTTTCCCTCTAAACAAACACGGAGTTTTTCTGTTTCTGATTGTAGCTCCCCTTCCGATTTAGCGCCCCTCTCTTCCTTACGTGCAGTATATTCAAACTTGTTCGGCTCGACAGGTTTTTGTGGTTGTGGTTATAGTTTGAGGCCTGGGTGTAGTTGCATAATAAACCAACCCTAAGTTAAAAGCGGTATTTTTTGCAACCGTTCTTTTTGTTCCTAAGGATTTTTTTGCTCCAGCAGTGTGTTTCTGACAGCCTTTAATCCGCCTTCTGCTGATTTAACCAGAATAGCGTGCAAGAAGACCTTCCGGATCACAGGGAATGGTTGCAGAAAGTCCCACTTAACAACCGGGCCCAGGGCAGCTTAGCGTAAGCTTGAAGGTTTTAACTACTATCACACCAAGAGAAAATGTTCTCTTGATCACACTGAATGAAGCTGCGAGAATTTCAGCAGAATCTCGAAAGTTCGTCGTTCATTTGCAAGATTTCGAGTAAAAGGAAGCTTTGTGTCGTTTAATGATTTCATGATTGTATATTCGCTTGTTTACCTAACAGTCAAAGACAATTATGAATCAAAAGGGATTGAGGTAGAGTAGTCCAGCCTTTTGAACATCAGCGTGGAAATGGAAAAAGATGAGCATCGATCAAAGTGAATCGTGGTCTACAATCACATACATATGAATCAAAACTTATCTGTTACGGAAAATGTACTTAAAAGTCGAGTACCTTACGATTCGTGTTGCTTACTAACAAAAAAAATGTGGATTCCTTTTGGTAACTTATATTCTATTTAAGGCAACAGATATGTATCTTGTACATGAAACACTTTTGAGTTAACATAACTCTAAACATAAATAATGCACCCCAAAATAGAAACGTTATTTTTTGCCAGGAAGCGATGTTAGGATAATTGCAATATACAACTCCTTTTCCGGAACTAAACCCTTACATTTCTGAGTTAAGATCTCGAGTGGCTGTTAATCTCGTAAACAGTATAAGAGCCTATTTTCGGTCTCGACGGAAAAAAATTCCTGTTAAGAGATTTACTCGGATCAAAGCACGGTCACTGAAAGAAATGCACGCAAGTCTTCCGTGGAGAACGTACTCCAAACTTGCTCGTTTCTTCGTATTCAAAGTGGAAAAAGAAAAACCGCCAATATAACAAACATTTCTATTGGGTGGATCGAAAATAAGTAATATTGGCCAATTTAAGATATTTGGTATTTTCCCTATTTCGGGTATGCAATATTTTGCGGAATTGTTGTCGTCAAGAGATTTTTTCTTGTTGTCGTGTAAGAATGGGAAAAATCACAAATATCAAAACCCGCAATTTTAAGTGGAGTTGGTTTCGTGACTAAAATGATTCGGTCAGTTTTTAAAATAAAACTTTTACAGATGAAAACCGCAGTATAAATTATTACCTATCAACTTCTTGTCAGTAACCCTTTGGCAAAAGCGAATAAAAAATGGCAGGCATTGCGATGTCGTTATCTGTAATAAACCTTGTTGATGAACTACTCTGGAAAATTTATAGAAAATTCTTGACAATTTTGGTGTGATATATAATCAGGCAATTGGTGCAATTTTTGGGGGTGTCCACAAAAAAGCCACAACAATGGTTTTTGTTGTCAAGCAAACTTTTAATTAGACTGTAAAACAGTCGTTTTTTCTCTAGAATCGTTTAACAATCGCTCATCAAGTCCGTCTCTCCCCATTCTTTTGACATTGGCTCCAGACATCTCGATCGAAGACCAATTTCACAAAAAATACGACGGTTTTGCGGTTTGACTTTTAATCGCGTATTCACGAAACGGAAAAGAAAGTTTTGATTTGTCGTGTGTGAATCGCTTGTCTATACAAAAACCATTTCGCCGTCAGCAATATATTCAGTGATATGATTACGAGTATTACGATTAGACCAATAAATAAATAAAGCGACGTTTGTGCCTAATATCAGCCTGACGTGGCTGTCATCAATCACCCTCATTCAACCATAAGAGCTAATGGAACAGGCGTAAACACTGATTTTGTTGACGTACGGTTCTAAGAGTAATTTTTCTTTCTATTCCCCCGCGAAGACGCTGATCAACTCACTACCTGATCACCACAAATCAACGCCTGACGGAATACCTTCGGTAAAAGCACGAAAGAATAAAGAATATTGGGACGAAGAAATCATGGGATTTCAAAGTTAATTTAATAAGCAGTGCTAAGTGGTCGCGTTCTATTTCTGACCTTTTAACGGCAGAAATTGCCTACTCGTGTCTTTTAACTGAATGGCTGTATTGTTTCGCGGTCAATAGAGCAGTATAACGAGCATTAGTCTATGTAAATCTACTTCCTGGCTCTTATTGAATCAAGTAATATCGCGCTGATTGATCAACTTGTCTGAGAGATTAATAGCTTCTTCAACAAGCCCCACACATGCAGCTGATTATGCAAATATCATAAACCTCAAAGATTAATTTTCTTGTTTCATCCAATGAGGCGCATTGCGAGTCAGTTAGCAAGCTCATTGTAGCTACAACGTAGTTCGAGACAAAGGCAGAGAGAAAACAGTGAGAGCTATTTTCCTAAAACGTCTGATGACTAAGGTAAGAAACTTCTTCTACTGAAAACAAAGGCATTCGCGGATTATTTCAAATTGACAAGGAAATTTTTCTGAAGCACTGAGCAAGTAATCGTATTGTACTGTTATTTAGAACTGAGTTAAACAAATATCGCAACGCGATTTGTCCAGAACATAGAACGGCATTGAAAAGCTTTAAATCAAGAATTAGTATTGGTATAAACAGTTTTAAAAGTAAAATACCAAGGTAAGTTGATGGATTTGTTATTTTCAATGTTCGTGCTTTTCATGAGCGCTTGACGTGAGAAATGACAAATGAACTGTAAGTGCGCTTCAGGCAAAGCAATCCAAAATTCTTTGTCAATGATTCAATAATCAAAAGAATGGTTAAAACACACATGGCTTGCTTGGGTGAGTCGGTTTCATTTTCTTTTTGTTCTTTGGCTAAAAGGGGTAAACGTAGCATCATGCTGATTGTAACGATAGAGTTGCAATCAACACCAAAAGAGACAGCTTCAAAGAGACCTAAGACCTTCTAAGTGTGCCGAAAAAAGATAGTTTACCAACAAAGCAACCTCGTGCTTCGTTAAAACGCGGTTTTTATTGCAACCACAAATTTAAATAACATTCATTTTGTATGGCGTGAGAAATTTTACATGTAAAGCTAACCGAGCGTGTCAGTTCGCGCTAGTCGTAACATTAAATCGAACTATTAAAAAACAATGAGGTTTCGAAACTTCAACTAAGCACTTTTGTCCGTGTATTCATTGCGCCAATACTGGCCCTTGAAACAAGTACCTGCGTAACTAACAACGCATAACTTAGAAATAAATACTTCAAAATAAAATTCGCTTGCTTTGGTATTGGGGACACAGTTAGCAGCTACATATTTCATCGCTACTCGTCTTTGTTCAGCATACAAAGTCGAAGACGATACTCTGGAATAAGAAGCGAGCAAAAATAGATTTTTAACCGATTACGCCGTGTACGCCCCTGCCGCGTGAAAAAAACAGATAACGAAATAGATCTTCTTCGATCACGACATATGTGGAAGCGGCAGTTTTAAGTGGTTTTCTTTAATTTTTTTTTCTTCCAAAACTGAATTAGACATTTATAGACAATAAGCCGCCGAACCAAACGCCTCATAATCCGATAATTTTCATCTCAGACGCGGTATTTTATTGATCACACTTTGCACACTATCGATATCAAGAGAACGCAAGGAAATTAGTCTTCTTTTGAATTATTTAAGTGATCAAAAGAAATTCATGGATCTTTATGAACATTTCACCTTCATACCGTATCGCACGTTCAGTCTTTACGGGCATTTATCCGGAGGCACATCTGTATATTAATTATCACGATGTGCGATAAATGCATATTATACTCCGCAAACAAAATACTATTATCCGACTCACTTTCAACACTTTTCAGTTTTATAGCTCAGTTGGAGGGCTTTTACATAATAATACGGCATAAAAAGACCCTACCTCCTTCTGGAACACTATTTTAAATTCAGTGATTGGATTTCACTAAGAACCATAAAAGGATTGTAGTTTTTTTTTTCATCTGGAACACTCAAGATCATGGCAAGTTTTTGGCTAAAGTGGGTAATATCATCGTCAGGTGCCAGACGTGGCTCCGAGAGTATTCCGTTTATTTTAACAACGTATTGGAATAGGCCATTCATTTGCAGAAAATAATTAAAACCCATCAAGATATCACCCGAGGTAACACTGCTGAAAATTACGCTTTCTTTCCGTTACTTAGCTAGCATAGTAATTGGTAATCGTTATCACCGAAACAGGTGAATGCATATAAAACAAGAATTTGACAAAATAACCTCGAAACTCAGTTTTTTCTGAAGACGTCTGCAGTGTTTTTCGCCTCATAAGCACTGAATATGTTCACTGCGAAAGCAGTTTAAGTGACATGGGTGTAACAGTTAAAACTGAATAAATATCACAAGTTAACAAATCACTTCATTAAACTTGTCAGTATAAGGGAAAGCTCTGACTTTCCAAGTCTGTTTAAAACGCTCTATCTGTTAGAAATTTTTGGGCAAAATCATTCGTTTTCGACAAATGAGTTCAGTTCAGAATTGCAGTTTGTATTAGCTTTATTTCAGTTATATTTTGCGCTTTCTTCTATCAAGTTAGACGGGAGATTTAGCGTGTGAGACGGCAGAGCTTACGATAAATTTGAAAAGTGGCAGGCTTGGATGGTTCTTTGGAAACCATAGGCCAAGAATTTTTTGTTTAGCAAAACACCATTTCACTGCTAGGTAGTATTCTAAACTCGTTAACTGCCCGTTTGAATTTAGTATTTTCGGACTGATAATCTTCGTAACTGCTGAGCTGTAAGGATTAAACGACTTCTGTTGCCGCTTTGAATAGCTTTTATTCATGAAAGTGGAATGATTCAGTCAATTTCTTCAAGACCGCGAAATTGTTTCCGCTACTGGAAAATACATGTATGTGTAAATGTTTAAAACGGGGGATTTGCATCTACTTAAATTCGGTTAATGTCACCTCGAGCAATATATATGATATATATCGATTTTTGGTAAACTCAAAAAAGAGGAACTGAAACAAACTATTTGTTTCACAATAAAATGATGTTGTGGGAGAAAAAATGATTACAGAACTGAAGACGAAATTCTGCATGTATGTTTTCTTTTGAAAACTACTTGTTTAGACAAACCTGCTTGAAAACAGTGTTGTTTCTGTTGTTGTTTATTTGTTTGTTTTTACCGTAGCGTCTCAAACCAGCTATTACGGCCACCTTGCAGACATTGGCCGTTTTTATACTAGAGACGCGTTACCCGTCTGGACGAGCTTCGGCAAACATTTTGTAAGTCGTCCGGTTATCCGTCTCTAGTATAAAGACGGGCACAAGACGCGTTACCCGTCTAGACGAGCTACTTTTCGAAACGCGTCTTGAACGACGGATTTCGAAAAGTAGGTCATCTGGACGGGTAACGCGTCTTGTGCCCGTCTTTATACTAGAGACGGATAACCGGACGAATTACAAAATGTTTGCCGAAGCTCGTCCAGACGGGTAACGCGTCTCTAGTATAAAAACGGCCATCGCATTATTAAGTTGCGTGAGGCAGAGAAAGGCGGCGTCTACTTTCTATCATTTATCCTTTGCCGTCCGGATTTATCGACATTATTTGCAATTATCTCAAGTATAGTGACCATCTGTTACGAATATCTGTTATTTCCATCACTATCATCACCATTTTCACACGTCCAATATGAATGTTGCTACTTTAGTATAGGAACAATCAATATCTTAACTGAACAAGTTAGATCAGTGAATTCATTGTTAATTTTAGCATACGAGCTAAAACGCTCAAAAACCGCGCAAAATTTGGTACCGTTACGACAGGAAAGAGTTTAAATTTAAGGGTCTTTAAGCAGCAGGATCATTTTTCGGAGAAGGTTCAGAACAAGAAGCAATATTAACAAGCTCAGAGGGAAGTCGGGTGTAGTTATAAAGATTAATCCGATGAAACTGCTAATGTTGGTGTTTATCCGCTTTTTGGCTATTAAGGTTTAATTCCATATGTTTTCGGGCGATGTCTGTAAAATTTAAGTATTTTTCACATGCAATTCATATATATATAGCTGATATTTTGAAAATGTCGCAAGGGAGGAAGAGAAAAAAGACCGGCATTCCTTACATTATTAATAGATATGTTTTCAAAAAAAGATAGTTTTGAATTAGAATAAAGGCGTACTAAGTCAAAATGGTGAAATTCGCATGAACCACGTTTTCCAGTTTTACAAAAAAAAACAAAAAACAAGCTATATATCTTTTCTTCGTTAAAATTCTCTATGGTAGAAGGATTGTGCGTGACAAAAAAGCCGGTAATTACAAACATTCTCATGATAGATGTTGGCGCCAATTAGCTGACGGACATTGACATGCGAAACTTATTTCTTTCAAACGAAAAAGAACCGAAAGAGAGATTTACTATAGAACAAATTTCCTCCACACACATAGTTAATCATGAAAAACCGACAATCATATATAGCGCCGCTATGGCGCTTTCAAAATTGAATTTACCAAGAAAATGATATGCAGTCGACGATGGCAGCAATTTTTGCGCCTCCATTTCCATTTAACGAGGTGCGTCAACCATGTCTATAGTTATGGGAGGCTTAAGTTCAGAGAAAAAGTTGGAATATAGGGTTGAATTACATTCAAAACATAGCCTGTCTGTCTCGCTGAGTATTGCATTACAGCAGGTGCACACACCAGCTCCTCTTTTGTTTTCCGTCGCTTTCTTTCTTTTCCTCATTAAATTTTAATCGTCATTGTTGTTCAAAGCCTTTGGTGAAGACTAGCTATCATCACGGAAACATTCCATCTGGATTGAAGCTAAGAGGAAAACTGAAGAGTCGCTTGTTCGCAAAAAGTAGGTAAGTTTGTATTAACCACAAGGAGTACGGCGAGTGTAAAATTTTTATCGATATCACCGTTGGCATGTTTGTTCTTTAAAGATTTAAACATGACATAGTTCTTTCAAATTTAATTTAACTTTAACCTTGCTTTGCAAACAAACCTCTTAGTTGGCGCGGCTGTCTAGAAATAATAAGACATTGAATTTTATACCGAGTACACAAATAACTTGCGGCAACATGAAGAACCGCGGTTAAACCAAGTTAATTTAACTAACATGTTTGAAACAATATGTTCGGAATTGCTCAAACCTTCACGAGAAACGGCACATTAGTTTTCAAACTCGGTGATTATTAAGAAGCAATACTCTTTTGCAGCTCAGTTAATTTGCGAACGAAACTCAACGTTTTCATCGTAGTGGTCAGCATGTTTAATTACTCACTGCAATCTGAAAGCACGAGGTGCACAAAGTTAGATTATAAAGGTTTTGTGAAGCGGTGAAATGATATATTAATGAGAAATTGTTCACCAATAACCACAAATATAAGACGGACTATGTTTTTTTTTTCTTCAGTCAATAACCTCGTCACAGGAAGAAGCATTACAAAACAATATGTTGACTACTATGACGTAACAAAACCAATTGTATTGCTTATTAAGTATCCCAGAAAAAAAGTCAGGCCGAAAACACTGAAAAACGCAACTGCTCTACCAATCAACTGAGCTAACATGATCGGCTTCCTTCGTTTGTCTGCCAGATAGCAACATAGAAATTCTTCTTTTCAGCGTAAGAGTGCCAATCACATTTTTTTTCTGTCACAACACTTATAGTTAAGAGCTAGAACCATCCTCGTCCCCAGAGCCCACGATCCTTCTGGTCTGCGCCAGGGATCGAGACCTCTGGCCGCCTCGATCGCCGCTGTGTCCTAGCCGCTCTAATTTCTGAGTATGCGCAGAGTACACGCTCTGAATTTTCCAGCCAATCAGATTTGACAGTGATTAGCCGCTGTTTTCTTTTAACGTGTATGTTTAAATATTGTTATTTAGAAGAGACATTAGGTGTTGGTTACTGAGTTCCATGGCACGCCACTACAGCAGCTTTCACAGTGAAAAAAAGAAAGTTATAACCCTTTTGTTCCAGTAGCTTTCACTTTCTGTCGACCACTTCCGCGCAATTTCGCTAGCCAGTAACCTACCATGAGGTACTGAATTTCAAATCAATTATTTCAACCAGAACTTGGCATATAAAAAACGTTGGTAGCACTGAGGCTACGGAGACTAACGATCGAAACGTCTGCAGGAACTTTCCCAAAAAGTGGCGACACGCAGGCGCTACCTGATCGATCATTCCTGATTTAGAACGGGACTACAGGTCAAGCCATTTTGGTGACACTCTCCTATCTGTTTTCATTACAACCCCAGTCGATCAACTAAATTCAACGATTCATGAGAATAAGGAGGATATCACAGCACTGCAGGCCTTACAAGGTCTTACAAATTATCGCCTGGAAACTTGATTTCTGTGAATCGAGTTACGATCTTTGCAATATTTGTCTCAATGAAGGTCACATTAAAATCCAAGAATCCAGTCTGTTTGAAAAATGGTAATGGGCTCGTGGGCTCCAGAGTTCCTCTTTTAGCGACTAGCTGCAGCTGTTCAATCTCGTCCAGTTTTGCAAGACCATCCCTTTACTCTTTGTTCAAGAGAGCGGCGAGAAACACTACAGGAAAATGTGACCGGCCAGAAAAACTTATTTGTTCTTTTCGCTGCACTTCTTTTTTTGTTCTCGTTCTTTTCTTTCACTGGCTTCATCGATTCAGTTTCGATATGTGTCCTTACGTGAATCGCCCGAAATAATGCTAAAACAGCGGAAATCATATTTTAATTAAGAAATTTCACTTCTTCGACCCACGCAATTCATCGGCTTCTTTCAGCGTGAAAGAAATTTCCATTGATGTTGAAATTTCCAATTCTTATGTCTTTTCGCAAATTCACTCACAATCCACAGCGCGCGATAATTAGTAAACTTGTTCGTTCACTGGCGACAAAGACAAATACCGTCTGACCTTGGTAAATCAAAATCAGTGACCAGCAGCCTTTTCATTAGGGACAAAACTAAACATCACTGAGGCATTGTGTCACCAACAAATGATGCTATTTTTCTAGCGAGGCGTGTTTCTTTGTAATTGGTAATACGGAGGTGTTACACGCCGAGGGCTAAATGACCTGTGTAATTAATTGCAGAATTCTGCACAGTGGGCGATGACTTACATCCCAACTGATTAGTTCTCTGCGGTGCCGAGAGTTTTTCAACATCAAGCGGCAATTGAATAACTGTATTATCGGCAACGCGAAATAACGCTGAAACTGATAACGCTGTTCCTTTATGTTGTGTCTTTATCAGCGACAAGGGCAGATCATAACTTATGATTTGAATAATAAAACTAGCGGTGTCTTGTTATACATTGCGTCACTGTTCCGTGTGCGATCGCGAAGCATTGCAATGTTCAGTCGACGTCGGTACAATGTAGCTAATTACCACAAGAGCCAATCACTTTTCTTCAAGACCATTTTTCATCAACTTTACAATTATGAACTAAATGTTGAATTAAAACCAAGGGTCGCTGCGTGTAAGCTTAGGTATTTCGTTTTATCTCTTTTTTTGATTTCCAGGCGCATTCTCTTCAGTCCACACGTGTACAAAGTGTTTATATTCAAAATCTTTGTTTCTTGGTTCGTTTTTGGTCGTCTCGAGGTGGTGTGATTAGCAGTATATTACTTTTCAAAATCACCACACTAGCGGGTGGCGTATTATTCAACGCACGCTGCACCGAGCATGCAGTCTATTATAAATTATTGAGCCATGTTTACCGCTGTTTCTAAGTATACAAACGTTGTTCATTACCGTTCGTTTTCAAAAGGTTATCATTTGTTTTCTGGAGTATTAACTCATAATGGCGGAATAAGTGATTCCTATTGGCTGATATCTCGGCATTGTGTTTCTCGCGCAGATAAAAGCTCGTTCTTTACTCGACTCGACTTCCTTTACTCGGAGTAGTAAATGACTTCAGCAGGCTGAAGTTGGAGACAGGCATTTCCTTCCCGGGATGGTGGGACAGAAGCATTACATCCCAGGATTTTTTCTCGGCTCTCGAGAAATCAAAGAGCGGTTACTCGTGGAGAGAGAAGTGTGTTGACACTCAGGAATGCGCACAGCGCATCTGATTGGATTACGCATTAATTACCGCAGAACAGTGTCAATCAACTGCTAGAAAAGATTGTATTGATTTTGCCTTGTTCAACAGCACGGATGCACGATCCCTAAGCCCAGTTGTCGTCGAACGTTTTATAAACCGTTGATCCTCTATGTCGCAAGTGAAGGGTAATTTAAGCTTTCTGGACGAGACTCAAAGTTGTAGCGTAGTAGTTTGAGTGAACGGGGTTGAGGAGCGATGAAGAAGACGATCATTTCGTCGGTAAGGGAAGATTTGAGAGTAGCAAGCGATAGCTTGCTTGGACTTGTGTAGTACCGAAAACGAGGGCTGAATACGGCTCACAACACTGACGGAATTTCCTTATGACTTTTAACAGAGTATGGTGGCCCACGATGAGGAGATTGGGAAAACCTGTAACAATTGCGGTGATCTGTGTCCAGGGTTTTCTGCGCATTATTGGCGGTAAGTGTTGGATTGTTTCACTGCAGTAAGCAACAGGTTTTGAATTCAAGTTAAGAACGACTGGGAGTTGTTGTGTTCCCAGCGTGAATATAGTACATATGGTTATCTAGCGACACACAACGCAACACAGATTTCCAAAGGGAACTTTTTGTAGCATGCCCTGAGGTAAAACAGGCATTTGCCTACGGGATAATTGTGCTTTGGAATTTTGTGTATCGAGAATTAGGACGCCACCAGAAGGCTTCAACGTGTGGCTTTGTCCAAAAGATTAGATAGGTATTTGCGATACCATACGTCCGTAGCAAGGGTCAACGTGAAAGATTTAGTTTCTTGTATTTCCTCGCAGCGCCCACGTTCAGATTTATTCGGCGTTCACGAAAAGAAACTGAAAGAGTTGACAGAGTTCGTGTTGGTGAAATCAACGTTAACAATAGTTGACCTAATTTTACGGCCTCTTAGGCTTTTGATTGTCGTAATTGGCTTCGAAAAGACTTCGGTTCGTGCGCATACATTAGTGATGTTTCTTTCAACCGGAGTTGTGTGCGGAAGGTGCGGATCGATTTCAAAGTTTATAAGAAAGCAAGATGCTTTTTGTACAGTGGTGAGTCGATCCTTGAAACACTCGTGCTTGTTTGTTTAGTGTCGTTTGATCAGTGATCCGTCACAGTGGTGGTGTACCCACTCACTTCAGGCCCGTTGCGTTGCTTTGTGGATCGAGTTCATGTCAAAACTAACGCGGAGCGGAAGAATTGTTTAGAAATAAAGATGTTTTCTTAATTAAGCTCGCTGTCTTGTAGACACAACATAGCTTTCTAAAGCTTCGCGGATGAGGGTTCCCCCATTTTCCGAATTCTAAAGTACTCGGAAGGAGGTTTAGCGGTGAACCGAACTGTCATTTGCAGATGAGACGGGTGGGAACTTGGAGTATTTTGAACTGGCTTGACGTGTGGCAGACATAAATTGAAGATTCAGGAGAAAGTGTTAAACTTATCATGCAGCGAGATTTTAAATCTACGTGTGAGATACTCTTTTGTTGCGATGACGGAGTTAAACACTTGGCTTATAAACACAAGTGAATATGCTCTTAATGAGCCTTGAAGTTTCATCTAGTACTTCCTCGCCCGGAAACTGCTGCCACTGAGAAATACCATTCGTTATTCACAGTTGTCCTTGTAAAAGAACGCGCAGCTAATCCAAGCGACGGAGTCACGGCCGGTTTCTTTTCTCTGTGTATGCCGCCATTTATTCATGTATTACGTGCGCGGCATCACAGAAATAGAATTATTGCGCTGCGAAACTGAAAAATTTTCCGTTTCAACCCGCGTTAAGTCGCCGTTTCGACAACAAATCAGCGCGCCAGCGCTTCCTTTACTCACAAAGAACTCTTATCCCCGCTGTCTCTTAGAAGCGACATTTTTATTTCGAAAAAATGTCGCTCACACACATACATGGAAGCTGTTTTAGTGATTTTTCCCCTTATCAACCCCGTGTTCCTTTAACTGACGATTGTATGTTTTTTAATCTGTTTATTCTCGGATCTACAGTTGAAGAAACATGCCGGATAAAACAAATACGGGTATCGCTTTCACTGTGAGAATCGTATCACGAACAACATGTTTGACCCGCCTAATAGCAGTGGCAAATTCCCGCGATTCTGAAAATTACTTTCTTCGCATTTTTTGGGTGGAAATTATTGGGGCGAAAAGACACATAGATTTCTTCACTTTTATCGCGAGTGAAAGTTCATTTGGAGCACACGATTTTGTTATTCTTATTGACATCTCCCGTAAATTCAAAATCTTGCTTCTTGTAAAAAACGCCCGTATAAATAACCAGTGTTTAAAATGTAATTATTCTTTAAAAATCTGACTTCTTTTCATTCAAGTGTCAATTTTCTTAAGGTGACAAAATTCCATTTCGTAAAAAACAATAAAAAAAACTGTTGTTACTAGAAATTGTTTGGTTTAATTGAATAAAAATTTACATTTTAACGTCTACATTGTTCTTTCAATTGCCTTAGGCAAAAGCGCCGTCGATTTTGGATAGCATACCAAATCAATTTATATCCCACTGAAGTCCTTTCATAGACAACGCACAAATCCTATTTTATCCCACAAACCCATTTCATAGAAAGAGCTTCACAAATAGAGGTAAGCTTATTTGAAAGTAGAGCTGTCAACATGGCGAGTTTAATGAATTTTTAGTTATTTGTAGTTTTAGTTCTAACATCATCAACGGAATGGCTGTACAAAGATTTCAATAAAAATAATTTATTGCATATAAGAAAATAAATCCCAAGGAAGGTTTCTTAACAGTTTTTGTTGCTAGGTGTGTGGTCTCCTATTAAAAAGAGTGTAAAATATAAAAAGCTCCAACAACAATCTCCAAATGTGTTGAACCTTTTATGGAATTAAAAGGAAATCTCCAAATCGGTTTTGTGTTTTGACTGAGCGTTTTTTTCTCAAAATCGGCTTTGCTTTTAAGTAACTGATCTTTTGAGAATGTTTATTTTAAACACAGCTTATTTCAAAGGATAAGCAAAATATTGACAACTCTCAAGTTTTTAAACGCAGGGATGCTGGCAAGCTGAATAAATTGGCGTCATTTGGGTTCTGTCTTTGTCTGATGTGCGAGACATCTGTTGTATTTCCAAGGCCATAAAAGCTCTTTTATTTCAAATCAATTACCGGACTGTGTTGTTTTGAAGAACAAAACTTTATTTCTTTCTATAAAATCATCTATATTTCTCTTTATCCTATGTGGTTATTTAGTTATTGATAATTTTTTTGTATGTAATTAAACCCACTGTCTTATAGGCTGATCTAGAATAATATTATCACTGCTGTTAGAAAGAAAACTTGATTTTTTTTAAATTCTATTTCGTTGATGTAAATAAACCGAAGACTGAAAAAATATTCAAGATTCTTGTTTTACCACAGAGTGTATTAGGCCTGCAGGGCTGTGTTGGCCTGTTAAACTGCATTTTTATCTTTGTGTGTTTTAAATTTGTATAATATAAGTATTCATGGTGGGTTATTTTTGGCTCAGTTCAAGCTTTTGAAACGTGCCACAGATTAACCTCAGTCAGGCCATGCAACAATGAAATGACTGATCATGGGAACAAAGAGAAAATAGAGGTTAAGCTACAATGTAATGATGTTTAAGATCAAATATTGTTTTGTTGCAAATTGTAAATTATTGGCCTCTGGTAGCTTTTCATGCACCATGTAAGGCACAACAAGGCTTTACAAGATGATATTTTATGTCTTGCTGTGCTATAATTTAAGTATTCCTTGGGCTTGCCCTGGCTTGTTGATTTTATCAATTCAGCATATTTCCTATTTGGTAGCTAATCAGTCGAAAGCAGATGTTTTGCATTAGGTTAATTCTGGTAAAAAAAAAACTTGGCAAAAATAGAACTGATCTCTGTGCACATAAACAGAAACTTGGCTGTCTGTTTTATTACATATTCACAACTTCATGATTCATGTGAGAACATTTTTCTGTTTTAAAAGCATTTTGCACTAAGCTTGATGCAGGGCTTTTTCAGTAGCAAACTAGCAATTACTTGACACATAGCAGACACATCTAGATAATTCAGTTTTTCTTCTGTCCTGAATTATAGTAAGTTTTAAAGGAACATATAATACCTTTCAGAAATATGAAGCACTCCATGCTTGGTCTCATTTAATGTGTTAGCCAGAAACTGTTATTAAGTTTTAATAAGAAGTAGGTACATGTAGCTAGTCAAAGGAACAACAATATTATTCTTTATTGAGGGCCACAGGTTTGTTAGTACTCTAATACCTTTTTGTGCTACCCTCCTTAAATCAAGTCTTTACTTATTTTTGCGACCCAGAGACATAAAACCATAAAAGAAGGATTGTCTTCCTTTTGTGGTGGGATTCTGGTGCTTATGAGCAAAACCTTTTTGGCTGGAAAATTATTTTATTATTTTGAAACCAAAATCCAATCAGACAGCCATATATTTAAATAAAGCTAACTTCAATTATTCAAAATTGTCTCCTGTCTTGTTTCTTTTAACACTGATTGGCTTTTATAAACTTTTCATGCTACAGGAAGATTTGTCAGCACTGCAAGTGCCCAAGAGAAGATCACAACATCATCAAAGATGACGCCAGGGAAGGATGCAGTGTATATCTAGGAGATGTAAACTATTCCGGTGCTCCTAGCGATGACGATAGTGGTTGTGCACTAGATGAATATGCATGGGTTCCTCCAGGACTTAATGCAGAGCAGGTGAGTATACAGATGACAATTAAAAAAATATTTTTTGACAAAAGGACAGATTGAATTTTTTTCAATATTTATCTTAGAAAGAAATTGATATTCACATTGCGTGTTGTGGTTCTGAGGTTAAGAATCGTGTTCTAGATTAACATTTAAACCAGATACTAATGGGAAGTCATGTGCCTGAGGATTGTAAAAATCATTTTAAATTTGTTATTATGAAGTGAAGAATTTGGAACAATTCCCAGTTATGACCTTTCATTGAAGAGGCCTTTGGAGGGTTATTTGAGCTTTCCTGCCTTTATAAGTTGGGCTTTCAAGTACTACAAATAATTGCTGACTGATTTAATGCAGCACATGTTCACTGTAGGTAGTTTGCAGCTGTTGCTCAGTTCATAGCAGATTCTTTCTCAGCATGAACTAGTTCCAAGCTGTTGTGTATTTTGGTTCTGGTGGGAATACAAATGTATAGCTAATTGTGGTTTGCATCCTGGTTTGGATTATAGATTGAATTGTTGATCTACGTATCTCTAGGCAAATTTGTTTAGTGTTAAATCCTTTTGTCTGTTTCTAAGGGGTAATCAAGATTAAAACAAAACCTTGTTTTTGCTACAATTTTAGGTACACGCCTACATGAGTTCCCTTCCAGAAGAAAAGGTTCCATACATTGACAGCATTGGAGAAAGGCACCGCAACAAGCAAATCATTGTACAACTTCCACCTTATGATAGTGAGGCAAGATTCTGTAATGGCCTAACAGATGAGGAGAAAAGAGAGTTACGAATCTTTGTGGCACTGAGGAAAAGAGATGCTTTAGACAGAGGAGTGGTGAAGCAGATTCCAGATGTCTCTGAAGGCTACAGTTGTAGAGAGGTGCAACTTTCAAGTGTGTTTTCTGTTCAATGATTCATGGGGTTCAATACATTTTTGCAAATGCCTTAAAGCTGATCAAAGTATAGGGTGTAGATGATTCCAATCTGAGGAAACTCTTCTCAATCACATTTGACAAAAGATCGATTTGCCTCAAGATTTGGTTGGTTTAGTATGGTGCCTAACATTTGCAGACTGGAAATTGCAGACGAAAAGTATATATATATCCCAATTACCATTACCATCATTGAGAGCTTTCAGTTAACAGGCTAACCAGGGTTATTCAGACTAACTGAAACAGAAGTCTGCAAGTCTACATTTGCCAGGCAGCCGGTTTAGCACAAGCAGGCTTCCAACAAAGTCAGTAATAATTTCAGCAGAAAGTAAATTTTCCAGCACGGGAATAGTAAATTTTCCAGCACAGAAATTTAATGTTATGACACCTGTTTCTCTTCCTTATAGTGTGGGGATCGTGTCTGCCCAGGATCCATGGCAGTTTTTGCTCCAAGAGCTGGTCAGAATTCCAGTTGGCATGCTTCTTGCTTTGTCTGTTGCATTTGCAAAGAACTTTTGGTGGATTTGATTTACTGCTACAAGGATGGGAGGATTTTCTGTGGAAGACACCATGCCGAAACATTGAGACCCAGATGTGCTGCTTGTGATGAGGTACTGTACATGAGTTTTGAAAAAGTTGCCTAACTTACTAATCCTCTTTGTGCATGTCTGCACATAAGGCTGTTAACAGGGAACACTTAGTGTTGGTTGTCTTTGCCAATTTCCTCACTTGTCTCCAACTCCAGCATTGCTCTTTCATCTCCTGCTCAACTGATCATTTCCATGTCTCCCTAGGTCTTGTCCTTTTTTTTCATGTGGAGTTTTCAGAAAGTTTGACAACTTTAATATACTCGTTAATAGTTGTAAGCCACTGCCCAGAGTTTGTTGCAAAGTCAAGTTGACTTGTCAAGTTGTATTCATCAGGACCTACATGTACCCTGATAATTTCATGTAACCAACTACTTTGGAGGGTTAGGATAAGGTGCTAACATCCATTGGTGTGTTGTTCATAGATGTCAATCTGTCAATTGTCACAAGACTAAGAAATGGTATAGGCAGGTGTGCCAAATTCAATGAGATATTATAATCAAGCATTTTTTTTTTTCATTTCATTTCACCAGATAATTTTTGCTGAGCAGTGTACAGAAGCTGAAGATCGATGCTGGCATGTGAGCCACTTCTGTTGTTTTGAGTGCGACTGTCCCCTTGGAGGTATGCGGTATATAATGAAGGAGGGAAACCCATTTTGCTGTCACTGTTTTAAGTCAATGTATGCTGAGTTTTGTGATGCTTGCGGTGAGCCAATTGACCCCGATGCAAGTCAAATGGAACACAATGGACAGCACTGGCATGCAACAGACAATTGCTACTGTTGTTACAACTGCCGTAAACCACTTCTAGGGCAGCCATTCCTACCTAAGAATGGAGAAATTTATTGTTCCCCAGAGTGCAGCCGTGGTGTGCCTGCAGTTTACCAAGGACATGAGCATTTTCATCCTTTACAATCAGAATTAAATACAAAACATTACAATGGCCATGAATCGTGCACTTCAGATCTTGGAACACTGGAATCAGACTATGTGGCGTCTAGCACTCCATCTGCGTCTGGAAGGCTGAGTGCTCCATACGAGCCAAGTATCGATGGTGACAGTGTTGGTCAGTACTCTGGAATTTTGTCCAATCGCAGGGCTGGAAACTTTGAAAGACAATGTCGCGAAGATGCTTCTGTTGGAATTGGAGGAATTTCTGGCAACATGTTCGGTCTCATTGAAACTTCGGGATATTCAACTGATGTATTTGACAGTGTAAGCGTACAAGGAGGCAATTATGGTGGCTTTGATTTTGACAGATTGCATAGAGGTCAGAATTTCCAGGAGGTTGTTATGGCTAGGCAAGCAGCTGATAACCTCGACAGAGCTTACCGAGTGCAAATGTTTGACAACAGGAGCACCTCTGACTTTATACGAGCAACTCCAGTGGATGTTGAATCTGCCAAAGACAGCAATTACGGTACTATTGAGAGCAGGGATAGTAACTATGGAACAGAGACATCCTCAGCCAGCCGAGAGTTAAACAAGGCTGGTAAGCGTGTAAAGGTTAAGGAGAGAGTAAAGGAGAGGCATTCCTCTGGATATGCATCAGACCACTGCTCAAGGACATCCAGAAATTCAGGTTATCGATCAAAAGCAAGGCAAATAAAGTACTACGATTTTTCGGATGTGGAGGACCATGGCAGAAAGTGTTACTTCAGTGAAGGTGAAAACTCAAGGCCTTTGTCAAGATCTTTGGAAAGTTTGACCTGGAGACCAAACCTTGTGCCTCCTCCACGGCGCAGTCATATCAGAACTTCTTCAGGTACATATGTGTCGGCAAGGAAAGAGCACATGATAAATAGGAATAGCTCTACTTCAAAGGAGCCTAGCAAGTCACGAGGTGGTCATACTCAAACAAAATCATCTCATTTACCTTGGGAAGATCCTTTTGCCAATCCAGTGGATAAGAGTAAGTCAAAACCTGTTAGACGGCCAAGGATTACTTACACGGACGATGGATTCTGTGAAAAGCCTCCAGCACAGATTGTTAAGACAGCTGATGCTGCCAAGAAAAGAAAAAACAAGCATAAAAACTGCTTGGTACAGTGATTTAGGACCAAATCCCGGCAGCAAAATAATGTACATGATCATAATTTTCAGCACGACGAATTGCAAGTGAGCATGACTTTCATGTGGAGCCACACTTTGTGTATGCCATAATTTGTGTATGCTATAGGACTGCATGTAAATATAGGTGAGCTTAGGCCATAATTATGACGGTTGCCAAAATAGATAGCTTATATATTGTAGTTGTATGGTTTGTTATAAGTTTTGGTTACTGCTTTAATCAAAAGACATAGAACACTTAATTGGAATCTGGCTTTCCTCAAGTTTTTTTTTCGCTTTTCCCAATCCATGAGTATCAATAATATTTCTTTTGGCACATTAAAGCACCTTTATGAATGTTGCAAAATGGGCCATCTGAATCTCTTCACCCTGAAAACTGAGAATGTCCCCAATGCGCCTTTACAAAAAGAACATACCCTTCCTGAAAGCCAAATTGCAATGTAAGTTAACTAGCCATTTTGTTATTGACGCAATTACTATTATTAGTAAAAAATAATGTTTAATGATGGAATTCTTTATGTTTACTACAATAATAACAATATCCTTAAAAATCAAAATATTCAAATTAAGTTCTTATTTCATTTCATATAATCAGTTGATAAAAATAAGCCAGTAATATAATTATGACAATTTGCAGAAAGAAATATATTATGCCAGTTTCATGTATCAACCTTGATAACGTAAACCATACAAATTTGTATAAAAGATATTGATTTGATGTACATTGTTAACCAACTCTGATAAACTACATTTCAGCTTCAGCCGCAAAGAAAACTATTCCACCTTCCTTGAATGTGATTTAAGTAACACTCAAGAGTTTCAAAAAGTTTGATGTGTTTCTTTAAACATTTCAATTCTGCAGTACAGCAAGACTTCAACATTTTTCCAGAACATTTTGCAGAACAGTGGCATGAATGGAAATATTTGTGTTTACCTGGCATAATCTATGGATAGTACATCCAAGAAAAATCAAACACTACTTTGAGTGAAAATTTTCATGAACAAAGAAAACGTTTGGTATCAAGCAAGTTTCTTCAATCAGGTTTTCACCATAATATGCACAGGTCATTTCTCACTGAAACGTTTTAAATTTGTTGTGTTCCATAAATTTCATACTAATCATATAATGTAACTACAGTTTAATAATGGAGTATTTTTTTGGTTTTCTTTTTCCAACACATATGTAAAAGCAGCTAATAAGTGCAAAACAAAATAGTTTTTTATGTAAAATAGCTTTTTTGTTTAAGATTGAAACTCTTAGCTACATCCAGCATGAAGTTCAGCCCTCCTTACAGTACTTTTATAAAGTGTTGTAAAAAGAAAACAAGACTTGATGTAATAATTATATCAAACATGAGAGGCAGTGTTTCATCAGGATATCCAAGCACAGAGAAGGGAGTTGAAAATATGGCATGCAGCGCAAAATTTTTGAAAAAATTTGAGGTGTTTGGATAGCCGATGAAACACTCTCTCAATCAAGTGTTTTATATATCTTCTCAATTGAAACAAAAACTATGCAGTAAATGGAGAAAATCGTAAAGATCTATGCTAATCAAGACTGGCTAGCCAAACGTCCTTCAATGTTAAGATTTTCTTTGTCTTAACTGATGAACTATAAATGAGTTGGAGAAGTGCTTGTGAAAAATGAACATTCCATTTTTATCAAATTGACTGTTATACCACTTGTGTAAAACTTATGGTATAATCTTTCTTACTACTAGATGAGTACTTTCTGTCACTTGCATCTAAGGGCGCATTCGTTTGGGATCAATCCGGAATAAGAATAATTGGAATAAGAATAATGCAAGTTAGCGTTCGTTTGGCTGCTCTTCCTATTCCGGAATACTTGGATTTCCATTCCGGCTATTCTGCTCCCAGGAGCAAGTTAGCGTTCGTTTGGCTGCTCTTCCTATTCCGGAATACTTGGATTTCCATTCCGGCTATTCTGCTCCCAGGAGCAGAATAGCCGGAATATATTCCAGAATATATTCTTATTCCAGAATATTCCCAAACAAACGTGCCCTAAGTGTGAACACATGTTGCCGAAACATGATTTAACTGGGTATTAAATGTGGCATGATTGGTCATCAAACGTTTGAAGTTTGGCAGACCATAACGGCAACTTTACCGCTGAAAGTTCAGCATAGCCTGGTTTCGAAATGGCAAAAAAAGATTAGATATAGATGACTTTCAGAGAAATTGATCCTGATTTTTGTTGGTATGCATACCCCATTCAAGAAAGTGGGCTCACTTCCAGGGTTAAGTTTTGCCCTTGCTTATGGTGAACATTTTGAATGTGAAAGTTTGAGTTATGGTCAAATATTTGATGACCAATCATGCCATTTAATACCTCCATGTAATTTGATCACGTTTAGGTGTCACATGTTCACGATTAGATGCAAGCAATGGTAATTTGTTCCTGTTCAGTAGTTAATTTGCTTGGTCAGGTTTATCAGTGCAATGTGGCTATAATTATCTGTTTGTAGTTGACTACTTAGACAAGATTTGTATACAGTTTTCGTTTCTTCATTGCGAGTGCTTTGTTTAAATGCCCAAATGGCTCTTGTTACAGTTGCTCGCAGTTATATTACTTTAAATTAATATATAACAATTATTTGAAAATACTGGAATTTATCAACTTAAGTTATGTTTATGGTTAATGAAGAGTTTTCATATATTGTTGCTGGTTTGAGAATAAACCCTTCAAATCAATTTATTTCACATTGTCTGCATGTGTCTTGGAATTTCCTTGTGTGCCTCCACCCCCAAATGCGAAAATATATATTTCACAGGTTGATACACCAGAGATGAACATAAGATACCTGTTTCTGCAATGTGGTGGATGGAGTCAAGCAGTCTGGGTTAAGCCTGCATAGGTCATTGTGTTGTGTTTTTCATTTTCTCGCTGGCTTTCCACCCCTGGAGGTGTATAAATGGGAAACATCAGATTTTATGTTGGGGGAGGGGAGCCTGCAATGTATTAGCATCCATCCAGGGAGAAGTAGCTGATGAGTTTTGGTGGTATATAGGACACTTTGGCCTTATGCTAACTAACTTTTGGAACCTTACCATTTCCTGGACAGATTTCTTTCTTGACAAGGGAACATTCTGCAGGAAATTCTGTCCAATTATGAGAGACAATAGCCTACTGACCATTGACACAGTGCCAGTTCGGACGTTTAAGTGCTACTTTATGCACTGTTGCCAGTGGCAGATCCAGACTTTCAGCTGAGGGGGGGGGGGGGGGGGGACTGCTTTTGAAGGCTTCACTATGTTGAATTCTGCAAAGATAATCCCGGCAGTGCACAGTAAATGTGCCATTTCCAAAAAAATAAGGGGGGGCCCTCCCCTGGATCCATCACTGGGTGCAGGCTACAGTGTACTCTTGAGCACATGAGGTGTATAAATATTGGTCATCCCCCTGAAAACAATATTGAATTGTATATTTTGGGGGAGTGGAGAGGCAGTGACGACAAATATTATTAGAGTCCAGGGTTAAACTTTTGACCACTAATGAGGATTTGTTGATAGCATAAAGCAAGAGGGTAGGAGTATTGCTACCCTATGTATACCATGTTCATCGCAGGCTAGCCTGGCAATTTTGTCAGATGGCTCCTCTGTCATCAGAGAGAGGTAGCATGAAGTAGTGTTTAAGCCAACTACACTTTTAATAAATCAGCATAAATACAGAAGGACTGACTCTGCTTATTGATCATTCAGCTGTCTAGATCAGTAGGTGTATAGGCTCTATTGCCCTTTAGGTTTTGTTGTATTAGCTTTTGCACTCTTCCCTGCCAAGGAACATGCCACGTGTCAATAAAGTTGACATGACCTTTTAAACGCTCAAAACAAACATCTTTTTATAAAGAGGTCATTATGCAGGCCTCCGTAATTGACAAAGGCAGTTTCCGAATAAGAAAAACACTAGAATCGTGGCATTCCATGGTGACTCCAAATGCTGACAACAATTCCTGCCCACTCCCTGGGCAATACAACATTCTTTTTACACACATTCATAATTAATTTACATAGTCCATTCTTTTTTATTCTTACACGTTTATATTCATATTTCGTCATTCATTTTTACCCGTTGAAGACTGTAGATCAAACAGTCGAAAGCTTGTACTTTTTAAATATTTTTAGCCAGAGATCGTTTTTAAATTTTTAATATGTTTAACCCTGGCTACGGTCCTTCAATATTTTTACAGGCCAGTTTAGTCCAAGCTGGTTTAGTTTTCCGAGAGTGAAGTTATCAAAACACTATTCAAGCTCTTTCGAGGGAAATGTTTTAGACAAACAGGAAACCTAAGATTTAACTTAGGCGGTGCGTGAAAGGAAAAAACATCCTACCTTTGAAAAATCCGCTGATTTGTCTGGCCTATGGCTTGTTTTCCCCGCCTACCTCTTCATCAGTGAACTCATTTTCTCCATTGTAATGGATATTCCAGGTCCAAATTAACAAAACAAGCGGTTAAAAGGCAAATAAGCCGCGACTAAGCACAAACATGAGTGCAATGGCGAGAAAAATGAAATACATGTCCGGAAACAGTCTTTGAACATGCCCGTGCCTGCCCACACTTTTCCCGCCAAAGCCTGTCAGTCGGTGGCGCCTGGTACATCCGCTATGGGGAATGCCAACGATGTTTTCTAAAACATTCGAAAAAAAATTTCTTCTTCCTGTTGTAGTTTTTTCTTTCCGATGTATTACATATAAATAAAAATAAACTGTTCCAGAAGTTCGGTCAGTTAAAGGAGCTCTGTCACGGGGATTTCGCAGAATTTTGGTCTAAACTGTTTTGAATTTAGTGGTAGGCAACTTAGCCCATGAAAATCATTACCTTTGAATATCTAATGGCAGATATAACCTTAATATGTGGATAGAAATCTAACAAGGGTTAAAAAAATATCGATTTTTTTGAAGACGTGCGGAAACAACTTGAAAAGTTTAGCTAAACTTTTCAAGTTGTAATCCATTTCCATCGTAGCCATCTGCAGCTAAAGACGCTTGTTAACAGTAATAGCAATTGTTAATAAAAATGGACTATTGTTTTTTGGTTTCCTTCAACACAAATACAAATTTTGGCTTTTCAAAGATCTGTTAAAATCCGTGACAAAGCCCCTTCAGAAGCAGCGCGAAAAACGAAGAACGGCGAGTAAAATAGAAAATAAACTTGCGGAAGGACAAGAGAAACAAACTTTCCGAACGTCTGTTACAAGCTGTAATATTCATTACTCGTTTTATTTCAAGTTTTATTTTAAAAAATTCCTGTACGTGATCCAAATTACCCTACACGCCAGAGCAGTTTTTTTTCCTTTTTGCGCAACGATGGTTTTCGCCAGTGCGCGCTGCGTGACTCACGCATGTTGTGAGAATTTTTCCTGAAGTCACGCAATTCTTATTCTCGAGATGTCCTGACGCTGTCCTTGATTCAAACCAACACAAAATTGTACTGTTCACGAGAAAATAT
The DNA here is from genome assembly GCA_963693305.1 of Meandrina meandrites. Classification (NCBI taxonomy): domain Eukaryota; kingdom Metazoa; phylum Cnidaria; class Anthozoa; order Scleractinia; family Meandrinidae; genus Meandrina; species Meandrina meandrites. The sequence goes on from OY855910.1 coordinate 32,888,713, forward strand.
GCTTCATGCAGAAGTGAGCTGGTCAAAGGTCATTAGCACGACAAAATAAAGGTCCATAAGTGATGCAGTGACGGAAACCGTGGTTCTTCTGAGGGGCAGGGGGCTTTTGAAGGCTTGCCAAATGCGAAGATAATTCCGGCAGATCAAAGAAACTGCGCAATTTCCGAAAAAAATAAGGGGGTGGGGGGCATCCCCTGGATCCGCTGGCACTGGTGATGTGACACTGACCAAGAGCCACGTTCCAGAACGTGTTTATTTTACTTTACTGTAAAAACGTATCCTATTAAATATGACAAAACTGTGAAAATTATAACATATGCTTGTGTTTTTGCCCAGTGAGTGTACTCGGAACAGGCTCCCTGGAGCAATCCGAGCGCGGTCTGGTTAGGAAGATCCACCTTTCCTAGTTTTTGCGGCTGGCCTTTTTGAAAGCGCATGTTTAATATTCGGTTCGTTGGTTTCGGGGCTCCCTTTAATTTTCAAATTTTAAGGTGGCACTGACAGTCAAAGGGACACTGTCACCAATTTGTAGGATAAGTTTGAAAAGCCAAAAGACATTCTAATCACAGGAGACCGAAAAATACTGGTTCAGCTCCGCTTAAAACTACCCAAACAGTTCTCCGAGGCATGTGCTAAAACCCGAAACAACGAAACGAAACCACCGAAACGAAACGAGCGAAACGAGCGAAACCGCCGAAACAACCGAAACGGCCGGAACGAGCGAAACGAAAGAAAATCACCGAAACAAGCAAAACCCATTTCCATTACTGAGAGCTAACCGTAAACAGGCTAACCTGAGTGATATTCAGGCTAACCGGAGTGTACCTTGCACTCAGGTTAGCCTAAATAGCACTCCGGTTAGCCTGAATATCGTTCAGGTTAACCTGAAAAACGCCCAGGTTAGCCTGTTTACGGTTAGCTCTCAATAAAAGTAATGGTTTTCCTTGTTTTGGCGATTTTGTTTCGGGTTAGGGTTAGGTTTGTTTTGGCGGTTTCGCTCGTTTCGTTTCGTTGTTTCGGGTTTTAGTACATGCCGTTCTCCGAGGCTATGATTATGTGTGTTTGGCTGCGGATCGCCAGGATGCCAATGACTGCAACTTGAAAACATCAGGCTGATTTTTTCAACTTTTTCCTTTGTTTCGTGGAAAAATCGCCAGTAACTGACTATGGTTTGTTCTTCCTTTGTGAAAGTATTCTGTGTACGTGACAGAGCATTTCATTTCATCCTAAGCACATTTTCACCCCAAAACGTAAAAATCCCCGTGACAGTTCCCCTTTAAGAATACTTTTTTATGAAGCTTTCTTCACTGGGAAAAACTAAACTTTTATTCCTTCTTACTTGTTTCATTCTGGAAACAGCAACAGTACCTATGCCTTGACGTTCAAACTCCAGCAATGTCTTTATTTAAATCACAATAGTTAGTACTGGTCCTATTTCACAAGATTTTTTCCGTTCTGACATTTTCCTTGGAAGCTGGTTACAATGGTAAGTTCAGCACAATAGCAATAACACCAGTTTACTAAGTTTAAATAGGATTTGTTTTACTTAAGATCTGCAATTTCAACCCCGGCAAGGTTTAGCCCAACACAATTTAAACTGCTATGTGCTTGATGCATTGACTTGCAAAGTCAACTCTCTCTTAGCAGACACCTCTATAAGATAGACACCTGGTGTTGGTCCCATCCCTGCCGTTTTCCAATCATTTTACTGTAACTAAACTCCCTATACGACAGACACCTCTCTAAGTCGGACAGTTGGAGCTGGTCCCGATGGTGTCCCTCATAGAGAGAATTGGGATAATATTTCTGGTCATTTCAAGGCATTTAGTTAGTTGGGAAACAGCATGAATAGCAAGTTGAAGTGTTCACAGAGAGGGGCCTCATCTCCCCACCTTCTCACTTGCTGTTCTGTGCACTGCTTCCCAACTAACTGAACACTTCCAATCTTAATTTATGGTCAACCATTTACAATGCCAAGACAATACAAACCTTTCGTGCACAAGTTCTTTCGGCTCATAGCAGAATCCTTTGAAAGGTTGCATGATGACCAGTTACATAAGAGTTCACTCACATACGAGTTCTAGAATTTTTCATGTATTTCCTTCCTTCCAAAATTTACTGGAAGGCTAGGCATTAATTTTCACTTTTTAAATTACCTAACTACTTGCTCTTAGTGTGCTTGGCAACTCCAGTCAAACGCAGGAGTTTGGGAATGAGTGCCAGACTCCCAGCAGAGATCTACAGTTGGCTGCATACAAATGTAGAAGACTACATTGTAAGAGGGGGTGGGTGGGGGGTGGAGTCAGAAGGGGGAGGCTACTCTATCTAATAAACACTCTTTCATAAAAAAAAAAAACAAAATTAAAAAAAAAAAACAGAAAAGTTTTGCCGGGAATAAAAAAAATGCCAGAATCAGGAGACAACAACTTTACTAGGAAAATTCACATGGGGCAAAATGCTCAGTCTTCTTACAACAGTGTTCATAAATAGATGCAACTGCTCAATCAGAGCTTAGTAGAGTTGTCACACCTCCCCTCCCCCTCCCCCCCCTGCTACAATGGGATTGTGAGGGGAAGTGGATGACTAATCCCCATACCACATTTTATCACTGTTTTCCTTAATTCAGTGTTGCCTTTCCTAATATTATTATTGATGGTCTACATGGCACCCGCTCATGCAGCCTCTTGTAAGATCACCAAAACAGTTTATAATAACAAAGTTCGTTCCTAAGAGAAAGGTTATTTCAATGATTCACACAATCTTAGACAGTTAATATCTTTTGTTTATAATTTTCTAGACAAAATAATGGACAACCAAAATTGTCCCCATAACCCTGAAAACAACCAAGCCCAGAAAACAATGTCTTGCTTAATTCGATAATAAAATGATAAAATAATTATTCCACATCACTGTGATGTACATATATAATACTATGTAACAAGAAATCTATCAACTGAATCAATAAAACAGTTACAATACTTTGAAATTTAAAATACTGCATAAACTTATCTATTAATATAAAATGATAATTAATGTTAACTACAAAACAAACACCAACTTTGCATCTTTGCATCTCTCACAAAGGTTCAGACAAACCTAAATGTTCTTCGTTAAAAATAAGAATTTAAATATCACTCCAAGATGTAAAGCGTTAGACTGAATAGTTCATAATTTTTCTCAGGGTTAGTCGAGTGGGAAAGCATGTGAGCATATGAAGATCGTCTCACATGAGGAAACAGAAAGTGACACATCACAATGTATTTTTTCTTGGTCCCCACGCATAGGATCTCCATGTGTAAGGTGATTACCACCACACTTACATCCTTTTTCATTCAACCTACCCTGACAAAAATGAAGGACTACTCGTTATCTAATTAAATGTAACCTATATAATTTGTATAGCTTAGTCGATAGTCCAACAAAACACCTTCAATACTGCCTAGCCAATTAGATTGACAACCTGATCCTTCATAGCTGCAAGACTTTGTATTAAAGGACTGTCAGCTCAACTATTATCAGCTTAACTTATCTAAGAACTGCATTTGATGCAGACTCTCTCATCCGCAACCACACGGAATTTCTCTCCAGCCAATGGAATGCCACACTTGGCACATGTGAAACAATCTCGGTGAAAGAACTTCTCATCGTAAGCTACAAACTTGACGCTTCCCTCTATCAGCTGCTCGCAGGTGGCACACCTCTTCGCATAATTATTGCGGTAGCAATCTTGGCAGACGTTGTTTCCCTCATGCTTGGTGAACGGCTTCCCAGCAAGTGGTTGTGAACACATGGTGCAGACAAAGCACTCAGAATGGTACGTATTCCCGTCATGCTTTACAGAGCTTGACTTGATGGCCTCATTACACCTGGCGCAAGTCTGTGGAAGCAAATAATTATCTTTAACAAATTGCAGGAAGTCCTGCAAATAACAGTGGTCATCAGACAATGGCCAACAAAATTTTGCCCATGTCCAGCAAAATCCCAACCGTAATCAGACAGCATACTGCCAATGTTTGTTAACCATGCAAATCTACCTTGGGCAAGATAATAATTTGATTATATGCTGCTTCTCTTGAATGTACTTTTCTTTTGCATCAATTTTGAATAAAAAATAACATTCAATCAATGTAATGTCATCTCCAACCACATTATTTTTTTGTCTGACCAAAATAGTGACATATGTCCATTAAGCAAAAAATAATAATTTGCAGCCTTGTATGACTTAGAAACAGAGGTTTTGTTCCTTTATTACATTACTATGGGATAATAATCAACTTTTGATATTTATTTTGTTAATTAGTTTTTAAGTAGTTATCTAATATTTAGATGATTCCTCAGATGTATCTTAGGGCCGATTCGCACTAGCGGTCAAGTTTTAAATGTCATAACATTTTTGACAAAAACAAAATTGTCGCGACAAGTCAGAGACATTTTGAAGAGAACAAAAGGTGTAATTATTAATACAATAGCTCTGCACGTGCTTCTGGCATCCTGGTACATTTCTCGGCACGGTCGTCTTGTGCAAATTTCAAATAATCAGGCAGGTCCACGTGGTGAAAAATTTTAAAACGATTTGCATTTGAAGTGCGCGTGCTGACCTGTGGGGAAAATGTGGCAAGTAAACTATTTCTTTTCCCCTCCATTTACCGGCACAAACTGTTTCCCTCCGCATTCATTTGTTCCAACCCCGGTATTACCATCCTTCCACGACCTCACCTCGGCACACAAACATGTTTTGCCATCTATCGCGGAAAAATTTCGCGTGTTGTTTTTTAGTACAATCCAGACCAAACACAATAGCCAATCAACAACGTATTGTTATCTGGCATTACGAGGGGCGTTGGAATGCGACTTGTCATGACTTGTCCTGCCTTGAGGCAGGACATCGGCCCCTTTGAAGATTTGTCCGTTTTGACAAAATTTGCACTTGTCCAACGAGTTGTTCGCACTTGTTTTTGCGATTGTTTGACAAAATGTATCGCGCGTGCAACGCGGACCAATCATAAGACAACTGCTTCTTTGTTTTCCTGAATTGTTTGATAAGTTCTAGGTCTCAAAAAACGTATTTGCACTTGTTTTCTGTGACAAGTGACACATAAATGATGAAATCTACCGATTGTTACAAAATTTGTCCGCTAGTGCGAATTGGCCCTTAGATAATGTTATGCTAGTAAAATAATTTTGTAAAAGGCTTTGGCTGTGACTTACCTTGGCATAACCTTTATCATAGCATTTTCCACACAAGCGCTTGTCGTCTCTCCTAATAAATTGCTGAGTGCCAATGGGCTGTTTGCACTCATCGCAAATAAAACAATTCTCGTGGAAGGTTTTGCTCTGGTACCCAACCTTCTTCTCTCCTGGGGCAAAATCACCTCCACATGCCTCACAGACCTTGGATGGTGTTATGCCGCGGCAAGGATGGCAGATAAGCTTATCATCCTTGAAGGTGAAGCCTTGATTTAGCTACAAAATCAAATCAATAATCAATCATGACAACCTTGATGCAAGAATTCTACTGATGTTGATTTTTTACCTTTTTGTCATTTTCTATTTGAAATTGTGAAAGCTTAATGGAAGAAAGGCTTGACAAAATCAAATAAAATGTTCTTATTCCTAGCAAGTCCATTTTCTTCAGACACATCATTATTCTCTTTATGACATCTTTGGTACAGTCTGCAGACCTTCCCTTTACTGGCCTCCCATATCAAACCATCTCTTATTTATCACAAACTCAAAAGTCGGAATCATCTTGAACTAGATTATAAAAATACCACATGAACCTACAGCTCAATAGCTTTCAGTCAAATGGTCACACACTAGGGTTTTACTAGGGTTTCATCTCCAGACGATAAAACACCTTGTACAGCATGATAAACAGCATCACTGAAAGTACTGCTGGGTTCATCTACAGACTCGAATAATAAAACTATGTTTACATGTACATTTTGTAGTTGGACAAGGAGTAAAAGACATCACAAGGTGTTGTATGTATGTTGAGAGGAAACTCACCAAAGGCTTGTTACAGTCTGGCTGAGAACATACAAAGCATTCCTCGTGCCAGTGTTTTCCACGGACATCAACATCTTTTGTGCCAGGTCCAATGGGCTTCTTGCAATTCTCGCAGTTATTGGCAAACTTCTTGTCATAGCAGCTGACGCAAGCTGGCTGTCCTTCCACGGTCACAAATTTCTGTGCTGCCAGGGACTCGTCACAGAAGAAACAGCAGAGGTGACCTGGATGCCAGTTCTGATCCATGGCTTGAGAGTACTCCCCAACATAGATTAGCTATGGAAAGACAGAGCAATATAATTGTTGATGAGAACAAGTGCTCTCACCACTGCGTCATCCCTGCTCCCCAAAATCAATTAAAGGGACACTGTCACAGACATTTTTTGGCTTTTTTAGTAAAACGGCACCAAAATTACGACTAAATACTTTCTACCATGCAGAAAATGCTCCTAGAACGTAAAGGGAAGGATATCTAGCAAATTGTTTAAAGAAGAGGGTGACTGTAAATAGTTTTTTATCAATTTTTCCAAACCACAAGGACAGAAATTGAAAAAGTCAGGCTGACTTTTTCAAGTTGAGATCAAAAGCTCCCAATGGTATAACAGTGATATCACTCCATATTTAGCTTCAGTACACTGGTACAGTAATTTTAAGAAAACTTGACCACTGTTAATAGGTTTCCAATGGTGTAAACATATTTTTGGCCTGTTGAATTTTTGAAGTTATGCTCGTGACAGTGTCCCTTTAATAACGAACCACGACAGAATTTACATCAGAAAAAAGAATGTAAATTGTGCAGTTCCAGAAAATATCCATACCCACCCCATGGAAGGTCAATGGAAATTCTGAGGGGGTAGGGGATCTTGAAAGCCCAAATTTTGAAAGGAATGTATGGGGCATAACTGGAATTTCCAGAGGGGTGGGAGACTCAAACCGAAAAAACCTTCCATGGGAGGGGTATGGATATCCTCTGGAAGAACACATTATGGATAATACAACTGAAGGATGGATGCAAGTGTACCTCTTCACAGCCAGCACACCGAGGCTTCAGCGACTCACTCCAATGCCGTGGACAGTACAGCTTCTGCTTCTCGGCATCCCAGCAGTACACATGATCCACTAGGAGTTCACCATCTTCACTGCACACAAAACACGCCACATGCCAGCACATGTCAGGTCCTGAGCGCAATGCAAACACCGCCATCTCACCAATGTTCATAGGGATGATGCACCTTGCACAAGATGCAGGCATTGTAAGGCCTGTCTTCACTGCCCCTGCAAACAAGAGAGTTCCGCTGAACCTCTCAATCAGCAGTCACCTCCCTGCCATGGACAGTTCACTTGGTCCAAGAGACCAAAATGCATATTAGCTCTACCACTGTAATACGGACACCTCCTGTCGGTATTACTGTCATTTTCAATAACATGCGAACTCTGAAATCCAAACCTCAACCAACCGTTTACGTTTTTCGCTGCTGTCAAAGCTTAATAATCCCAGTTTAATGATTGCATGGATGAACACACCAGACAAGTAGTGAAGAGCAATGAAATGGTCAGTCATTTGCCCTGGAGTTCTCCTGAATAGCGTGGTATTTCTCACACTTGAAACAACTACTGGCGGACAAGATTGGGGTTTACACCCCCTGAAAGCAATGGTCTCATAGATAAGCTGCAAGCATGATTTTGAGCCCAAAAGCGAAAAGGTGCAGCTTATACACAATTTTCTTATGGTATATATGTTATGGTTTAAATTTTTCTCTGGTTTAAAATTTCTTAAACCAGTTTGATTTTGATTTTTTATTGTCTCATCTTGATTATCATAATCTGGAACAAAGGGAAATAAAAATCAAATTGGTTTGAAAATTTTTAAACCAAGGAAAAATTTAAACCACAACATACATTTCAGTAATCATGGTGGCTCATGTTGGTTCACTAGGGCCTGACTGCTGGACTGATTGGGTAATCTGGTAACCTTTTCGGTGCTCCTTGGCCACCAAGTAGGTAGCTGTTTTGGTGACCTCCTGTAATTAGTGCAAATAAAAACGATTGGCTGGGCATTGTCTACAACCATTGAGCTGCCTTTTTGAAAACCACATTACTTAGTACACATATACACATAGATTAGCTGATTGACGGAGTTCTTACCAACTCCAACTGCCTTATCTAGTCTCTTCTGGCACATGTCCTCCATTGCCATTTTCTGATCAAGGGTCAGTTTGCGGCAGTGCTTAGTAGAGAAATCTTGCAGTGGCATCTGGTACACCCGCTGCTTCAACCAATGTCTCGCTCCTCTAGAATCAAGTTGTGGAACTTTACCATCTGGAAGCTTGGACATGAACTCACTGATCTTCAAAATGAAAACAGTTAACCATTTAATACTATTAATAGCAGTACACAGCAATACAAATTAGATTTAGCATTGCTTTGCTTACAAACACCCAACTGGGACCCAAATAGTGGCACTTACAGGAATGAACCTATAAGTTACCAAAATTGTTGCAAATTAAAACCTCTGTGTCCATCTCTAACCAACTTTTTTTCCTTTGGAGGAGGAAAAAATGTGTGCAAGTTTGGTCATCAGGTGATGATTAAAATCATCATCAAGTTATCACTTTTTTGAATGTGCAGTTCAAAAAATACTACAAACTCCACCCACAGAAGGGATTGGAAATTCCAGGGAGGGGGGTTTCAAAGACCCCAAAATTTAAAACAATGTATGAAACTAAATTGGAATTTCTGAGAGGCAGGGGGGGGGGGGGGGGGAGGGGGTTGGAGAATTTCTGGAACTACATAATCAATGAATGGTGGAAACCAATGGTACACTGTATGTGAAAAGCCTATAAAAAGGCCATTTTATAGAAGTCTAGGGTCATAAGTTTCTGCACTGAACTGTTTCACATTTGCAACATACCTGTCCACCTGATAGACCAGCTGGTACCCACTCAAATTGAGCAGCATGTGCTTCCTTCACTTTTGCCAGTGATGATCTTGGCGGTTTCTCTTCGACACACATACGGTCTTCTGGTAAATTATTGTAACTAGTACTGAGTGGAATGTCATGGCACTCTAAAGGACACTTGCAGAAAATGCAGTTCTTTCTGCAAAGGAAAAACAGACAGAAAAACAGACACTGGCTACCAGACAGTGGTCATCAAATGTTAAAAATTAAAATAAACAGTCACTTTTTAGTTGAAGAAACATAAAATATCAAAAACAAAATAATCATGGTGGTCCTTTATAAACAAAGACAATAGAAAACAAAATGTAGAAATGAATGAATAAAGAAATATTATTACACCTTTCAATAACATGCAAACTCTGAAGTTCAAAGCCCAACTGATGATTGGTTTTTTGCTGCCATCAATCAAGATTATGGCAACAGCCAACAAACCTTGAATCAAAGATCTCTTCGAGATTCGACAATTTTGCATGGAGTATGCGTTGGGGAAATGCTAGTATTGAAAGCGATTTGCGATGCATTAACCCATTGACTCACAGTCCAGAAGGCTTTTATTAGCATGCACCCACCCCCCAAAAAAATTCCTGGCTCTTTTATGGCATTTAACACAAACGTGCGAGTGGGAAAAATATACCATATGCGTACTAAATTCGGACAAATAATTCCTTTCTGAAGTAAACTTTTATTACAACTAGACACGCTGAAAGACCAATTCATGATTTGAAATGTTAATTATCAACCTTGATAAATTGATCCCAAACCAAACTTGAAGACGGTGAAAAAAATTTCTTCACCTCCGCGCGTCATTTTAACAACTCGCAAAAACACGAACTCTTTCTACAAAATATAACACTAGTTCAAAACACTCTGGTGAAAGGTAGGTTTTCATTCTGTCACTGACATTTATTTAACCACCAGTGGTATTATCTTGGTACAGAAAAGCAGTAATTGGGGATAATAATTTGCGAATCATGGTGCCGTGAGATAACGGAAAACTACTGAATTCCTTCCACAAAATTAACACTCAGATTGCTTTTTATGCTATCCATCACTATAACTAAAAGGTCATAAACTGAACACAATTATTAAACAAACAACAGCGCGATGGTAAGTCGGCCGCACACTGCATATCAGATGTCACCATGTGCTTTTCAAATCAATACGCTTCAGAAGCCTAGAATTCCAAACGTAGACTGGGCAAGTGAAAGAAACTTGAAGGAAGTTTTGTTTTAGATTAATTCTCATTCCAAGATGTAGCTACTAATGTATCAAAGCTTCAAAATTCTGCATATTTTTGAAGCCGTGAGATCCTGCATTGTTCACGCTAAAGCGTAAGTTTAATTTTAGCCAGACGGCTTTTTGCAGTCAATTTTTCACTAAGTGGCTTTACCGATCCTTCTAAAAATTCCATTTAAGTTCGAAGCAATATTGTACATAACCATTTCCCTGTCTGAAGTCTTGAGAAGCTGCATTAAGTCGTGATCAAGTCCGTGAATTGTGGTCAAAACAAAAGATTGCCCGATGAGCTAAAAATACTTCTTTCAATGAAGACGACAAACAATAGACTTATAACAATAGAAAATAGCATTGGCCAATATCCTCTGACAATGAAGATTCGCAGCAGCTTTTAAGCATGTAAAACTAAGCGATTCAATCGATGAATAGCACAGATCTTTGAAAAATACCTACCTGTAGTTTGCAAAATGCTAGACAGGCTAAATGATGAGCGACGTGTGAAAACTGAAATAACACTTTGGGATCGAGAAGTACTGACGCATTCCTATCCAATGACGTTTTCATCGCCCACGGCGAAAAGTATTCCCTTGACAAATTAAAACAGTCCCTTGAGAGTATACAAAAATGTGGGTCAGAGAGTGCCAACCCAACGCTCCCAATTCTTACCATTTTTCTTGTACCAAGCAAAATAGTCGAAAAAACAGAAACAAACAAAATGGATCAAAATCTACCAATCACAACTGACAGACGTGACCTTTTGCCCTGGCAGAAATGAACTTCTGTTTCCCGAGAGGTCCGCTTAGATGATTGACGGCAACAAAAAATGTACACCATTGGTTGAGGTTTGAAGTTCAGGGTTCACATACTATTGAAAACCACAATAAATAAATAAAGTACATAAGAATATATGTATGAATACTACTGTATTTCATGGAGAGGAGAGAGGAAGTAGCCACACCCAAAGCAGATGACTTTACTCAAGCATACTTACCTTTAAGAAATGCATGCTAGGATTAAATTGCTTGCTTACATGAAACACCATCTCTGATTACCAGTTAGCACATAGTGATAGAGCAGTGTCTAATCAAGTGTCGTAAAACAGGGCTTGAAATTAAAAAAATTTCCATGTCGCCATTTGGCGACTAAGTGGTAAAAAATAGTCGCCAAACGCAAATTTTTAGTCGCCAGATTGCAAAATCAAATAGGGTCAAAAGTGTTTAAAATCATTTCTAGGAGATTAATCGAGAAAAGGGCCGAATTAGAATACATAAATATTCAAAAAGAAAAACAAAACAAACACATTATATAAGATTTTGTGGCCACTAACTTTGTAGCTAACGTAACATTATGAACCTCGAAGGAGTCAACATGGCGGATAGCTATACATTACGAGACACAAACCATAGGCATACATGACCTGCTCAAAGGTTTGCAAAGCATTATAGGGCGATTTCAAACACAGTCAACAATTTGCAAGGTTTCCTGAATGTTTAAGAAGCAAAGGTCTTCCGATGTAACTTTCTGAAAGGACACAGTGTTTGAGAAAATGACCGTTATTCATCATCAACACAAAGAAATGTAGTCGCCAAAATGGTGACTAAACCTGAATTTTTAGTCACCAAGGGTGAAATGTCGCAATTTAGAGCCCTGTAAAACCAGAACCAAAGTTGTAATCACTCTGGCCAATCACAAAGAACACGTCAAACAATCCAATTAACAGGGCATCTGACAGGATGCGGTGGTGCGGATCTGCATAATTCGCTGACTTCCGCATCTTCCGCATCTTGAGAACATTTTCCGCATAAAACAGAGAAATTTGTTTCACATTAATGATCAAGCAGCTTTTTACCATCCTCACAAACATAAATTTCGAAGAAATTGATTATTTTGACACAGTTTTTCTCGTAAAATAGCGACGGAAACACGGCACTTCGATAGTGAGCAATTTTTAACCTCCAGGCGTTCCACGCATCGTTTCGTGATGGGCCTGGACACCAGTTGTCTTCTTTCGCTTCTTTCGCTCGTTCAGTCTATCGAAAATTCTTCTGTGGTTACCTATAGTATATGGATAAATATGTCATCAAAGAGACCAAGAAGAAGGATCCCCACTTCGCTGTACACTTGCCACAAGTTGACCTCACGGGCTAGATGAGCAACAAATTAAGTGAAGCGAACTTGAGGCCGCAAAGTGGCCTGTGAGCGACGTGCCATAATGAAGACGAAGGACTTTGTTGAAAGTCTAATATCAGCAAAGGATTGAGTGAACCAGTATCCTGGAGTTTTCTATGTAGATAATGGATTGTTATTTTGTTCAACGTACAATGTTGTAGTAGATCACGTAGCACCTTGAATTGTATTGTTTATGCATAAGAAAATCAACTTCAGCCAACAAATTGGTTGTGTTATCTTCATTGAACATCACATTATTGATAAGATTTCATACAATACCAAATACAAATGAAAATAACTGGAAAAGCCCAAATACCAATATATGTTTTTCTGTTTAAAATTAACCTGTGAGCAGACTGTCGGCTTCGGGGGCAGCTCGATTTCAGCTGCATGAAAAGATGTGATTTTTGGCGAGCAAACCGAGCCGAAAATTTCCGCATAATCCAACATGTTTTCCGCATAATCGACACTTTCTTCCTCATAATGTTCCTGAAAATTTCCACATAATTTGTTATTTTTTTCCGCACCCTATCAGATGCCCTGAATTAACCAATCAAAACTCAAAACAAAACAAAGTGCAGGAAAACTCGAGCAAGAGAGTCAGGATTGATTTTACTACTGGATGAGAAAGTGCTAGCGATGCAAATCAAATCACACATTCATGAGTTACTTTTAACACTGAAGTGAAAACCACTCTATGTTACTAGGCTTAGATTTTGAATGTGCTCCAGGCTGTTCTGGCATTCCCAGTCTTAGTACATGTTCATTGTAAGGTGGATTAATGGTCGCACTTACAACAATTTTTCTTGCATTTATGTTGACCACTTGGTCGCGTCATTGAATTCATCATTTAGGCAAGGAATGCCAGCTTCTCTTATAACATACGGATGTTTGTAACCTACCTCCAAGGATGTGATGATAGTCCCCTGCAATTACAGTCCAAGCATGGCTGCCCTTCGATCTCGTCTGCTTTAAATGGCTCCTGCGCAATGTTTCAAAATAATAAAGTTGCGATTAGTAAGGAAGTTTGCTGTGTTCTAGGTATGTTTTTAGCATCTCAAATTCTGCTAAAACATGTCACGGAGCTCCCTTAATATGGAAAGATAGATCACGTCCTCAATCACCACTGATCATGAGGACCTATAAATTAAGGTAAGCTGTCTCTTATACTGAGGAGTGATCTTGGAATCAACAAGATTAATTTGACAAGAAAAGTTGATACGAGTGGACAATGAAGCGTGGTTTTCCACTGGCTGAGGTACGAGGGGTGTCATACATTGCTTGTCTTGTCCCATGTCATTGTTTCGTCAATACGTTATACCCCCCTATTGGCAGTGAAAGAAAATTATTGAGGGAGTGTCACTTGTAGTGGTTTTATTTTACGTATAACCAAACCCCAAGTAATTGCTTTGGCCAATCATAGAGACTGACAATCCAGTGAACCAATCAAAACTCAAAGCAAATGTATAAGGGAGAGTCAAGATTGGCTTTGGTCCTACTTCTAATTGGATAAGAAAGTAATGCAAAGTAATGCAAGTTTTCTTAACCAATCACCAAGCAAAGCAATGAAAAACCAAAGCAAGCACAAATAATTACTTCCAACAGTCAAGCGACAATCTTTCTAACGGGGTGTCAAGGATGTTGGTGCAACGTGCGAAACTGATTTTCCCACCAATAAAAGGGATGAAATAAAAAAGGTGATCAATTAACAAGTTGGAGTATGGTAGGGGGCAAGGCAGTTTACAGAAAGCTGGATAATAATCGTTGAATTTAATCTAAATTAGCTTTGTCTGCAAGACAATGTTGATAGTTTTCCCAGCGTACATAAACTAAATTAAGATTTACTTAATTTGTTTCCTAAACCCCTGCCGATTCTAAACAATGAAGACATCTGAATCACTTACAATTGATGAAACTAATACGAGATTAATTCACCTGGATTAGATTTGACAACAAAGCTAAATCTAAACTTAAGAGGCAATGCAGACAGCACATTCATCTAGCCATGACTAAATACAGCTTAGGACACTTTTAATTAACCACATCAATGGAATTTGATTTATGAATTGAATTTTAAATTTGTCACAATTGAATTGAGCTATACACACCATACAAAACAAAGCCAATTGCTCACTCCTCCCAACACCCCCCCCCCCCCCCCCCCCCCCAATTCCACTGCAAACGAATATTTTAAGATTACATGTTCTATACCCTTTATACGAGTCTTTTTATTGGCATTAGTATAATGCTAAGCTACTTTTGTATTTGTGAATTTGGGTAAACGCACAGTACGAAAATCAAAATTTAGTGTTTAATTCAAGTCGAGCCCCCACCGTTGTTTTAAGAGATACCAATCAGTGCACTTGAATTTCTTTGTAACAGGCACTACAGCCGGTTTCAAGCCGAGTTATTTTGTTCACATGTCAACAAAACAATCGTTTGTGTTCAAGATAGTCAACAAAGGGACAACAGAGGACACATTTGCATTCTATTTTGTCACTCTTCGTATGCATTCCTTTGAGGGTCAACGAGGCAATGGCGACAAAAATTCTTGAGAAAAATTCCAGCGAGAAATTTAAGTTTTCTGAGAGATTTATATCTATTTAGAAAGGCTGTGGCCTTCGATCGAGCGTCTAGTGTGAAACGAACTAATGAAAATTATGGGAAAAAATCACAACAGAAGTTCTATTATTTTCGAAGGCACACCCAAGAAATGGCATGAAAAATTCAAAGTGCTAGTGATTTTAACCGACAGCTTTTCAACATTACTCCGTTTTGGACAAACGTGTTTGCTCTTCTAGGCAAGCTAACATGACAGGCATGATACTTGGTCGAGATGATAGAAAGTTTAATCGGCATTACAACGAAATGAAGCCACATATCTCACGAATACAGCTGTTTCGATAAAATTTATCGCGCCCAAGGTGTGTCTTGCAATAACAAAGTTCACTCTCGGAGATTCATTTTACTTCATTGATCTAAAATCACGACGAAGGATAAATGTCCAATTTTAGCAGCGCCGTTTCACGGAATGGAATTTTATTCTCCGATTGCTCACCGATTAATAAACGGATTTGTAAGTTTATAGTGAGCACCTCTAGAGACTCCGCGCTTGACAGCGCACACACTCGCTCTAGTAAAATATCGCATACAACGGGACAGGCCGTGAAATTTCTCACCTTCCCTCTGCTTGCATCTGCCTGGAAAGTAATGAAGTCCAGTGAGTCAAAATCGGCAGCCAACATCTTCCTCGACACAGTTTTACGAGCGAAGAGAGAAATGACTAAAACACGCTTAGCGGGTGGCGGGGGTCTTTGCTCTAGAACCAAAGTGTCGAACAACCAATCACTGGCGCGTAAGATAATCATGTGTTTGTTGGTTTGACAAGCGTTTCGGTATGCGAAATTCTTTGTCAGTCAAAACAAAGATTGCTATATAAATGAAAGAGCCGCAGACTTCGTGAAAAATTTCGCGAAGCATTTTGACTTCACTTAACAAAATAATCTTCTCTAAACAGTCCTTAAAATCAATGTCAATAAATAAAATCGTGTTCAAGAAAACATAAGAAAAAATACGGCTTTAGTTATTGATCTTTCTTCAGACTCTTTACAGTTTTCGACCGACGTCTCATATTTACTATATATTAGTACAGGTTAAATTTATAATCAATTATTTATATTTTTCGCGCCATGCCAGCACCGTAATAAACCGAATCACTGTCTATTTCGGATTTTCCAGAAGAATTATTATTTAAAATGCCTAGCAGGCTGCAAATCTCGGAAATTAAAAAATTTTTTTTTTTTGTCGCCTCAAACACGAGTATGGGAGCGACGGATCATGTTAATTAATAATTTCAAGCTTTCGACGCCAAAGATCAAAGATCAAAATCTTTCATATCAAAAATGCAATATGTAGAGAGCCCCGGCACTCCTTACATGATAAAACACATAAACGATATGTTTATATAAAAATCTATATGCTATACACTTATGAAATGACCACCATATTTATACAAGGAAAAGCGATGAAAAATTAATAAGTAGTCTGATCCTGTCTAATGGACCCAAACGGTGTAAATTTATTTCATCCATTATCCATTAGTGTAGTGTTACAGAATATCAGGTAGCAGACTCTACCTGAAGGAAAACGATATTACAACTGCCAAAAAGGCGATATATGAAATTGATATTTGCAAAAAAAACGTTTTAAAAAGGCGAAATACAATAGTATCAAAACCTCTGATATTAATTTTATCGTAAAATATCAAACAATACTGTTAAAAAATTTAGTGCTATATGAATACTTGAACTCCGCCATACTAAATTTTTTAGATTTGTTTGTTTTTTCGGAGAGGCAAACGTGTCCGTATGGGCCGATCCGCTGTGAAATAATTCCGAAAAAATGAAATCGCGAATCAATCAATGAATTTGCCAAGTTGAGAAACTACACAAAAGCCTCCACTTACCAAGACGTTTTCGTTTATAATTTTCCACAGTTTGACTTGTCTGTAGATTTTCTACCCTCCATGCGATCCAATTTGGAAATCGGCAGGTGTGCAAATAACCAAGCTTTATTGGCGGGTGGGGGAGGGGTGTGAGGAGGGTCAAGTACCTTGTTTGAAGATAGCGATTAGCGATACGTGATGTTCCGAAACACCTTTATAACAAAGTGTTGTGCAAATACGGGCGCAAATTAAAAACATACAATAGAGTAGCTGAAGGCGATTTTCCGAGAAAGAGTAGCCATCACGACCGGATGAACATGTATGGTATGTGTAAGGTGTTAAAAAGAGCGTGAATTCAGCGACTGAATGCTAGAGGGTTAATCGGTGATAACTGTCATAAGTGGATTCTGGAATCTTCTATGTTTATCTCCTGCATGACTGTTTACAATTTCTGCTCCCGACAGTCTGTGTACAGGAGACAGTTGCGTCTTCAAGTTGCTTCATATTTGCATGTCTTGCTTTAACGTGAATAATACAGAAAATGGTCGAAATTTATAGATATAGTCTTAATCACGTAATCACTTTGGTCACAAACTGAAAAAGAACGATCGGATCGCCCTTTTTGTTTCATTCCTTTTGAGGGTTACATGTAAAATGCTCGGGTACGGCCCCGGTCTAAAGGGCTTCCCCCCGGGGCTTCCCCAGGGGCTTCAGGAAACAAAGGAACGTGGCCATTAGCTATTTTTGGAACATGAAAACAAAAGGAAAATAAAACTGCGAACACGGTAACAAAGACACATTTTAGGGGACAGTGGACACCAAAATCGAATATATACTTTTAGGGAACAGGGGAACACAAGGAAAACTTTGTTGGAACAAGGGAACATGGACCCCCCTCAACCCTCCCCCGTTGTAGGCAATGGTTTGTGGTCCAAGCCTGCCGAGTGCAAAGATCAAAAGCACTAAGTATCAAGAGAAGGCTCAACCGGGGAAGCTTCGTTGATTCGTTTTCTTCGTCATTCCCATAATTCTTTGCGACTCGGAAATTCCCTGCGTTAGTTGCGCCTGGACACGATGCATTTTCCAAACAAGCATGGTTGCCATTTGGCCATCCTCGGAAACCCAGGGTTTCAAAGGGGACGGGAAGGGAAGGGAAGGGAGAGACTGGGGGCGGTGAAAAAAGGAGGGGGGGAGGGGAAGGGAAGGGAAAGGGGAATTCCCTTCCCCTGCCAACCAATTGCCTCATTTTAGTAATTAGCCCTCCCAGCTAAGTCGTGAAATAAAAATCAATGAAGTCTTTTCCTCTGTTGGAGTCGGACAGCCAATGGAAGGGAAAAATCACAACTATTTCCCAGCCGTAAAATTATAAATTTCCTGGAAAAGACAGAAGACTGAAAAAATTAGCGCAAGCTGATAAATTCTCACCACCCCCCCCCCCTCCCCCCCCCCCCCCCACGCCACCCATAACTTTTCTAATGGTGCGTTCGACTTCTCGCGCTCGTAACGCCTCTCAAGGGACCATACGGGAATTTGTTATGTTCATGAGGATCATGAGAACAAAAGAGAACATTAATCAATATTCACTTGCTAATTTGTAGCTCAGGCCTGTCAACCACAACTTTCTTCTTCCCAATCTAGATGGCTGCTAACTGAATTCCCTTACGTAGATCTTAGCTGTTTTTCTCAGGTTTGGATGAACGGTTCCGTGAAATTGTCTGGTAGCGGCTATCGCGGATAACCGTGCGGTCGCATCGAAAAAAGATATAGTTGTCCACTACCACCGAAAGAGCCGGTGAGTGCTGCTCAGTAATCTATCCGTATTTCAGTTGATTGCTTTAAATTATTTGCCAATATATGACACCTTCTTTTCGGGGTCTGTCCATTTCATGAGTTCGAGCTCGAGTTATGAGTTTAAAATATCGAGTTCGAGTTTCTTGCGGTTAGCTCCACTCTGGTTTGCTTGCGGTTAGTTCCACTCCTATTTGCTTGCGGTTAGCTTTCATTTGTTGATAAGGGCGACACAATTCTAATTCTAACTCGAACTCATAAACTCGATACACTCTTCTTTTCGGTGCCTACCAGAGATTTTGGAGATCCTACCCACCCACCCTACGCAAGCCGGGCTTGATATCTTGAAGCAAACGTAAATTTGCAAGGACCACTGCACCGTGACGAAATAGGAGATTGGTCAAGACTTTCGAATTTCAATCCAGTTACGTTTTCAGAGCTTTCACTCCTCCCTGTTGGTGATCAGTTGAAAAGAAGACTATTGGTGAGGAGCTAAAATGTGATGTAATCGAAAGCAGAAACACTAGGGTTAGAAGTCGTACCCGTACTCCGGCCATATCTCAAGGTACCTTGTGTCTTGCACCTCGCTCTTCGTAGTTCCTGCAGCCAATACGAGTCATAGGTTTGCGAGTTCCAGACCACTGTCCTCACACCTCACGCCCAATTGAGTTAATTTTCAAGACACACACCAACAGGCATACAACAGAAACCTAAAGTATGTAATCATCATCATCATCATCATCATCATCATCATCATCATCATCATCGCCATCGTCATCGTCATCGTCCAACCTCGTTCCCAGAACTAGGTTGCGTCATCGTCATCATCATCATCATCATTATCAGCAGCAGCAGCAGCAACAGCAGCTCTTTTCCCCTTGCTAGGAAAAGTCATCACCTTGACGCGGTGGTGAGGCTTGTGTGGCTCAGTGACCCCTAGAGCTATGCCTGCTAGGACTACAGTCCTTGGTAGGTTCAACCTTACTGGATTGGTAAAAGGGTAGAGTCCAAACAAAGAATGGCCCTGCCTTTTTTGCCCGTAATATGTTGGGCATTGGCGTCCGAACCCAACAGAACGCGGAAACCGAAAGTAAACAAAAGAAATTTATTTTATATCACGTAGTCCGTGACAAGCAGTTACAATGAAGGAAAACTAGCATTAAATAAAAAACCAACTGTTGCTCTCGGAAATATACAAAGAACGTCCCCTAATATCATACAAAAGAAGAAGATGGCTAAAACATGCAGGCGAAAGAAGGTAGGCCTGTTGACTTTCACGACAAAGCAAACAGGATAGAGGCATAATAAGGCCTCGTTAGCCACTTTTCTAAACTCACTTTCATGCTTGTTATATATATATTTATTTTTCTTTTCTTTTTTTTGGAGGGGGTGGGGGGGGGGGGGGAAGCTAGGACAGGAGACATATGAAGACATATATCTTGTCCATTTTCCCCGACTTCCGGTCCAATGGAGATCTCTTCCCGTCTACTCTGCCAAAGATCTGTTTTGTCACGGAACGTCCACCTTCAACCGCTATACTGAACTCGCTTCACGAATTTTTTACTTTTTTTTCCTTCGTTAGGTTTTAAACGTGTTCCCGCTCTAAGTCAAAAAGGAACGGCTATGTGGCTAACGAATGGAAGACCACTATCAAAGCTGAAGGGCCCTTTAAAAGCGTTCATTTCTATCAAATCAATTCCGATCCGGGGTACTGTACGTCTAACCCGGACAGCTAGCATTCATTCAAGTACAAGGTGCGTATGGCTCGAAGTTTTTTTCTTGAGTCTGGCTTCACTTTGGTATTATGTTTTTTTTCTTATCACTGTAGACGATGTTCGTTATTTGTACATTTCCTTCTGATCATAGAAAACTCTTGTAACGTTTCTCGGATTGTTAGGTACGAAAGAATGCTTCCTTGTGATTTTCCGCGCATCTTAGTCGACATCTATTTACCTACTAGAAGATGGTTTTCCATGTTCTATAAGAAAATAATGCACGCTTGAGGTCTAGAAAAGCTGCTAGTGGACACAATGGTGGATGCCCGAGCCGTTAGGCGAGGGCATTCAGCTGCTTTTCTAGACCTCAAAAGTGCATTATTTTCTTATAGAACATAGGAAAACCATCTTCTAGTGGGTTTAGAATATAGCATAGAAATGCAAATAATTAAAAAAAAACACTTGCGCGCGCGTGCTGATCTGAATGAACAAACACTACGCCAAGAAACCTGAAGACAGCAATCAAATCCATTTTAATGCTGTTTTGGAGTCGAAAGGGAATTTCTATATCGCTGTACTTACCTTGAAAAACCTTTGTAGCCCATTTTGTGTTTGCTTTTGTGCTCTTAGAGTACGATTCCGTAACAATTTTGTTTAAGTGTCTTGCAAGTTTTCAAAGCGGCCGCCTTCCTGGCACTCACTGCTCAACAATTCGTCCACGTCTTCATCTTCCCAGTCACCGAAACGTATTTCTTATCCAGGTGAACTGTTTTTAGCGGCCATAATTAAGGAAATAAAATGACAACTTTAAAAGATTGTTGCCGCCATGTTTTTGAATTCGTAACGCAGCAAAAGTTGCATCCGGGGTACCGGGCTTCTATAGTTTTTAGCTATGTTCTATAAAAAAATAATGCCCGCTAGAATTCCATTGCGTGCATGCAGCGGCTATATTCTAATAGAAATACTGTATTTGAGAGTGTAAGGAGTTTGCACTTAATGCACTATATTGCTTTTTGTATATAGTCTAGAGAAGAGGTATCTTACCGCAAAATTGGCGGTCTCCCGGATTTCATTTATTTTAGTTGGATCCTTGGTCTAGATCTATAAACAATGGGAACATTTTAAATGTATTTTATAGTATGACAGTCTATTTCGAATGTCACGCAACGCTCAATTATTTGGTGAAGGTGAAAGCGAGAGCACGATTTGACGCAGGGTGCCTATTATTCTTATATTAGCCATGTTCTAAACGAGCAGGGGACTGGGTACGAACATATTTTCTCTTCGGTACAAACATTCAATATCGATTGAATTGAAAAATGGGGCATGTCATCTGAACGAGCATCCAAAAATTAGTAGATTCACCAAATTTGACGGTTATTGGTTTAAACCCAAAGGCATGGTACACTTAGTATGGATAATTGGAGGGACAGGCGTCCTCCAATCCATACTAAGCTCTCTTATTTTAAAAGTGTGCCATGCCTTTGCGTTTAAACCAATAACCATCAAATTTGGTGAATTTACTAATTTTTGGATGCTCTTTCAGATGACATGCCCCATTTTCAATTCAACCGATATTGAATGTTTCATACCAAGAAAAAAAATGTTCGTACCCAGTCCCCTGCTCGTTTAGAATATGGCCAATTATTAGTGAACGTTTTTCGGCCAGATTTCCCCTTAGTCTCCTTCGCAGTTTTTCGTATCAGCCTATTTATCTGTAAGTAAAACTCCCGGTTATACTGTCGGGAATGAGTTGTGTGACAACCCGGCACTTAATTGGCTGTCTAATACTTCAGGGGTACTCAACGAAAGAAAGAGACAGAGTAGTGCCAATAAAGAAAAACAAACATAACATTTCTAAGAACGTGGATGGTCCGCCCTCAAAACAGTCAAAAAGCACCAGCCAAAATACCGAATTCGCTAATTTCAAACTAAATAAACTCCGAAAAATCCTCACCTCTCCCCCTTCCTCCATGGAGCGTAAATTCCTGCTAGATCTGTTCTTCATAGACTTGTTTGGGTCATTTCATGGAAATTGCCCGTTACCTTATTTTATGGGGAACCCAACATCCAGCTTTTAAAAATCTGAGATGAGAGCTCTCTTTTTCAGGGTAAATGACAAGTTTCATCAAAGCTACTGCCATGGGACCTCTCAGCAGCCCCTTGTGGGGGCTACCATAGGGCAAATGTTTGACAAGACTGTAGAGAAATTCCCGGATAGAGAGGCATATGTCTTCTGCGAGGACGGTGAGCGGGCGACCTTTTCACAGTTCAAACAGGAGGTAAGCGACGGGCCTGATAACTAATTAGAATTCAGTATATATAACAACGTTGGAGCAGAGAACGCAGTAGTCTCGCAGTATAGAACATAGAAACAATCTTTTCGTTATTCAGCCAGTTTATGTAAGACATTAGAAACTAACAAACATTTTCCAGGTAGATGTACTTGCCGAAGGACTCATCTCCAGAGGACTGACAAAAGGTGACCGATTGGGAATCTGGGCGCCAAACATCAGAGAATGGATCATAACACAGATTGCTGCAGCTCAAATTGGACTCATATTAGTGAGTGAAATGGAAATCAGAAAACATCTGTTAACATCCGTCAAAAACCTACATTGGGACCTAAAGTCACTGCAACTTTGCGTGATTTTAGGTAGAAAAATTATGGCGGTATGGCTTAAGGCGACTTTGGACAACAAAGGCGTCTTAAGATCTTTAGGTCCCAGAGTATGTCTCGAAGAATAATAGAATTTTGATATGGCTGGCCTCTATCCTCGGACTTTCCCTTGAAAGCGCGGAGCTAGAAGCCCTGGGATCGTGGGTCATACCTATATTTACCAAAATTGAGGTGGTTAGATTACAGATGATTGAGACATTGTAAACGACTGGCTAATTTGGGAGATTTTCTTGTCCTTAGGTTTGTATAAATCCAGCGTATCAAGGTTCAGAGACCGAATGTGTGTTAAGAAAGGTAAGTGATGTCAATATTGGCGTGTATATAATAAGTCATCTTTCTGCCCACAATTTTTCTTTGGAAACTAATTGTGTTTCAGTGTTTGCGCATGTGCCAGTTATCTTCCTCCATTCGAGAGCCTGAGACACGTCCAAGAACTGTGCCTTTTTTTACTTAACCTGATGAAGGCAGCGATGCCGAAACGTCGGTATCCTTGTACCGAAACATTTTAGCGTAAAAATCAAAACAATTTTATTTCGTATGACATGGCACAAGAGGCTAACGCAGTTGTTATAAGTTTATCAACAGGTCCGAGAATTCCTTACTGATGACGTAGTTTCATGGAGATCCGTGTAGTGTCTCGAAAATTGGTTGCTTCTTGCGCGCGAAAATGGGGGGGGGGGGGGGGGGGTCGCCCACTACCTCTCGGAACAGGTCATAACATTGCCGCTAGTCCTGAATAACAATTGAGGTAGTGTTAACAGCGGACGAATGAAAATAGAGGTTCCAGAGAGATAGTGTCTTATTGGAAAATGGCAACACGGGTGGCAATGCAACCGCGTGCACATGCAAGCACCTCTACCTGTTTGGAAACCGTTGCCACTGATCGCTATAGCCTTTTGTTGGGTTTCCAATTTTTAAGCCAATGAAAGGGCCAACATAAAAGCCTTCGTGCAATATTTATCGATGCATGTCAACTGAACGCGGAATTCGCCGTCCTTAAAATGAACATAACAATATGACAACTGTCTTGCGTGCCATTTAAAAACTGTTTTTCTTTTAATTTATAGGCAGGCTGTAAAGCTTTAGTAATGGTAGATGAATTCAGAACACACAACTTTTACAATACAATGACGAAGATGATGCCAGAGCTTCCGGAGGCAAAACCTGGAGAACTTCAAAGCGAAAGGTCGCCAAACATCTTCAAAATATTTCTCTCGAAATGAAGAGCTGCACTTTATATGTTTAGGAAGTACTTATGCCCAGACCCCCAGTAACGGTACCGCGGTGCGCCGTTGGGTTTGGACACAGGGACAAGTTTGAACTCGCTTTTCCAGCTATGACGTCTCTTCTACAGTCAAAATGTTTTTATTTGGAAGAAGAATTTACTGTTGAATTTAAATTATCATTTCCATCTTTATTTCTCCATCTCTACACATGACGCTTTCAACATTGCCGATCCTAGCAGTATACAGGACGCGTGCCACATATGTGCCAACAAAAAAATGTTTTAGCTCGCCACGAGTTTCCCTGTAGCTCAATAGTTCGAGTGTCAGACCAGGTCATGGGTTCGATTGCCGTCGGGGGCCAGATCTTTTTCTTTGTCCCACGCTCCTGACAACAGAAAACTGCACCTTTCTCGTATATTTAACTAGTTTATCCAGCTTTTCCGCCATTATCCGTGTATACTTAACATTGATCACTTTCGTTTTCCTCCCGTGAATCAGGTTACCAGAACTAAAAGATGTCTTCGTTGTAAGCAAAAGTAATGACCAATTATTTCGGTAAGTTCTAAACTCTGTTTATACCAGTTACACCTGGTTCACACCATACTGCTAAACAAGTTTAGTTAGACAAGGCTTAAGAAGAAAAAAATAAAACCAATGAAAGAGTAGGGTACTAGAAGTACTAACCATATTTCACTTCTAGACTGCTTTTAGAAAGCTGCAGTTTATTTATCAAGAAAGCTACCAGTAAAAGTTTGTTCTTTTAATTTTCGCTACCGAGAAACACTGTTGTTTCTAAGAAATTTTCTGATAGGCCTACTGGACCATTGACACTAAATCCAGGGGCTTCATTTTCAATTTGGTAATTTGTTCAATCCTTTTTATTTGTCATCATTTGTTTCCATTTCTTTGTAATACAGAGGAACCACTTCATTTGAGGAGCTGATGTGTTCTGGAGGTGAAGATGCAAGACATCAGATGAACCATCTCAAAAACACACTACAGTTTGATGAACCAGCTTGTCTTCAGTTTACATCGGTAAGAAAGGTCACCCCAATAACGTGAGAATTCTGAAACTGAGGCCCCGTTTCCTAACGAAAATTACCATACTGAACCAGCAGAGAAAAAATGGAACGGTGAACTCTAAGGGGTATTTGAACGAAGAGTGTTCAATTAAAACTGCATGTCACTTGTAGTTCCCCTTACATTTATCCATTTAAACCTCTTTTTAATAAATAATCTCAAGAGAAATTCTCTCGTGATAATCTGTATTTCTCAAACTCATTAATAATTAATCCAGTTGAAACGTTGCGTTGAGCAGTGCGTTGTGTTCTTGGGCAAGACACTTAACTCTCATGGTGCCTCTCTCCATCCAGGTGTATAAATGGGTGCCGGTGAATTTACTGCTGGGGGTAACCCTGCGATGGACTAGCATCCCATCCAGGGGGGACTAGAAATACCCCTAGTCGCTTCATGCTACGGAAACCGGAATAAGCTCCGGCCTGATAGGCCTCTAGGCTCGTATGCAGACTTTACCAAGTTGAAACAAAGGAAATCAGAAACGTAACGGTGGTTTGGATACGTGGTCTTAATTAGCAGTTAAATTTTTACGATCTTATTTCTCCGTTTTCTCCGTAATTTTAGTTTCGATTGAGAAGATATATCAAACACTCGAGAGAGTGGTTTCATCGCATTTCCAAACACCTCGCGCAAAGTTCCTCAAAAATACTCCACTGCGTGTCGTATTTTTAACTCGCTTCTTGGTGTTTGGAAATGTGATGAAACATCAAAAGCGTTTTTTACCTTTGTTGCTTTTTATATCAGGTTTAAATTTTCCTTCCTTTCCAGGGTACCACGGGTCGGCCTAAAGGGGTCACACTGACTCATCACTCTTTGGTGAACAACGCGATTTTTATTGGGCAGTTCATGAACTACAGTGAGGTTAGGTGCCGAAGGCAACGCAGCAGTCGCTTCATATTACAAGAATGCGCGAATGTATAAATGAACTCAGAATCTGCGTGTTAAGGTTTTCTTGTGTGAGAATCTCTTGCCATGGGCTTAAAACGACGACTCTCGCTAATTGAGTAATGAAACTTTTCCCGCGCTTTTAATTTTTAATACAGCGCTATAAAAAATAAAACCAAGATTAATTCAAATAAAGCAATAAAAGGAAAGGAAAACAATGGTCAGGAGCTTTATAGCAAGCAAGGAAGAACCATCGTGATTCTTTTATTAACATCTATATTCTATGTTTCCCATACAGCCAACAAGAGTGTGTTGCCCATTCCCTCTCTTCCACGCTAGTGGTGTCACAATAACCAGGTTATGTAATCTCATTTTATCTTCATGCTTGGGTGCCCGGTATGAACTAACAAGTTTTACTCCGTGGTAACTAAGAGCTAAAAAGTGAAACAAAATCACATTTGTCATGCAATTATGAACTAAAAACAGATTGCAAAGGGTCCTCATCTTTATATTCACTCCTTCCGAATAGGACAAACCCCAATGCGATTGTTTAAGATGTTCGTTTTTTCTCAGCGCCAGAACAATAGTTGAGGTAATTTGTCAGCTATTGTTGTTTTATGGAGTTACTTTTAATGAACACGTGCCGAAATTAAAAGGCTATGTATATTTTGATTTCGTATGGTTATGTGATAGACTACATCCCCTCTAAGGGGGGGATGGGGGGAGGGAGAGAGTAGAAATACTGCTAGTCGCTTCATGCTAAGGAAACCGACATCCAGCGCCATTGTGGCTCCATGGAGACTTCACCCTGCAGTACTGATAAACTGCTGTTTTTTGTACTACAACTTTAGTTTGGTTAGTACAGTGTGGGGAGTTAGCGTTGTGTACCCATCTCGTGAATTCAACAGCACTGCCATCTTGAAGGCCATTCACGACGAAAAGTAAGCATTTATCTGAAATCAGTTCTACGTGGATTATTGCTTTTGTTCCTCTATTACAAAATTGGAATTAAAAGCCCAGCTTCTGTATTTGTGCTCGTCTTTCTGTCTGAATAGGTTCTTAGATTTGGTGACAGTTAGGCTAGTCAACGAGACGAAACAATAGCAGAAAGCTTTACGTCACTAACTTTATTCGCCTGCCCTTGCAGATGTGACTGTCTGTATGGAACTCCTCCAATGTTTATTGATATACTGGCTCATCCGGACTTGAAGAAGTACGACTTGTCAAGCTTAAGAAAAGGTAAGAGTTAAACAACTAATAAGATGGCTCTCAAACTCGGGAGAAGAAAATAACAAATCAAATAGAGACCAAAGAATTAGTACAAGTAACGTTTTTAATTAAAATTCCCCTGACCCAAGTGAGAATAGCTCTTCAGTTATGCATGTTTACGGCAGACTGGCTAGTTTCACCACCAAGCCTCGTTTCGAAATTTTGTCATGAACGAATTCCCGACGCAGCAAAGACGAAAAGAACACCCACGTGAAGGTGGCAAACCCTCTTTTACGGTAAACGAGGCTTGGTGGTGAATTTTGAGCATGAGACGTCATCATGCCGGCATAAGGCCTATTTCAACATTTCGAAAATGGCCAATGAAATCCATTTAGCCACACCCCACCCTACCCCTGCTACATTCGTAAGTCTTTGGCAGGGAGAAAATTTTAATTTAGCGTGAGTTGGGCGCCTACACTCTCTTGCGAACAGCGGATTTCTATGACCCCAACCTTGCCTTTGTCCTGTCTTTGAGAATGTACGAAGGAGAGATTTTCACCCTGAAGGGAAATTTCACGATTACGTTGCTCTGGAAATATCTCTCGAAAAATGCACGTGATTCTTGTTAAATGATTTTGTTTTACCTGTAGGTCTGACTGGTGCTATGACATGTCCTGCAGAAGTAATGAAACAAATTGTATCTACGTTGAACATGACTCGATTGACGGTAAAGTTATTTTACAGTATTTTTCTGTTTAGTTTCTGATGGTGTTCACAGTAAACTCTTCATCAGTGCCTCAGATTCGTTTGAAGTAGCTTTTTGATTTTATTGTTCAACAAATTTTCACGATACCCATATGTGGTCAGGACCCGGGGGGGGGGGGGGGACTCCCATATGGAAAGGACGGGGATGCTCGTCGGAAATTTTGAATTTAACCCCTAAAAGAGACCAATCTGGGTGTGGCCGAATGTTATGCAGACCCCTAAAAGAGTAAATATAACGAATCAAAATTCTTTCTTTTCTGTTATTTCTTCGCGTGCAACCCTAAACGAGACCTTGACGGCTAAAAATAATGACATTTTGCCCAGCACACCCTAAGCGAGACCAAAATCCGAAATTTACACCCCCCCAGGGGGTCAGGATGACCATGCTCGGCCAGGAAGCCCTTTGGTGCCATCAGTACATGACAAATATATTGCGATATACCTTGTTTTCCATATTTGGAGTTTCCCCGAACATCCTGATGAAGTAAACTCTTCATCAGTGCCTCAGATTCGTTTGAAGTAGCTTTTTGATTTTATTGTTCAACAAATTTTCACGATACCCATATGTGGTCAGGACCCGGGGGGGGGGGGGGGGACTCCCATATGGAAAGGACGGGGATGCTCGTCGGAAATTTTGAATTTAACCCCTAAAAGAGACCAATCTGGGTGTGGCCGAATGTTATGCAGACCCCTAAAAGAGTAAATATAACGAATCAAAATTCTTTCTTTTCTGTTATTTCTTCGCGTGCAACCCTAAACGAGACCTTGACGGCTAAAAATAATGACATTTTGCCCAGCACACCCTAAGCGAGACCAAAATCCGAAATTTACACCCCCCCAGGGGGTCAGGATGACCATGCTCGGCCAGGAAGCCCTTTGGTGCCATCAGTACATGACAAATATATTGCGATATACCTTGTTTTCCATATTTGGAGTTTCCCCGAACATCCTGCAAAACGCTGCCCAACCACATTAGTTTATCGAACTTTTTTGGACTCGCAGCGTGTTCTACCGGAAATATTGATTCACCAACCCCGTCCTCGGGGCTTTTCCCTTCTTAAGGAAGGAAGAGTGCTTTGTGGGGAGGAGCGTTGCGTGACGACAGTAAAACGGCTGCGAAGGAGACTAGTTGCTCCAATAAAAGGAAAATTATTCGTGATTTTTAGCCTGAAAATGTATAAAATTCAGGGTTTGTCCCGCAATTCTCTAGGGTGTCTATTAAAACAATTAGAAAACTCGCCCTTGTTTGCTACGAGGCCTATGAGCGACAGCGTCGGTCGGCTGCTCCTCGTTGACTTTACGCTCATTGAAAACTCGGGCTCAAAGTAATAGTTTTAAATAAAAATACGATTCGTTGACAATTTATTGAATCACAAAACAGTTATCTTGCTCAATCTTGCAGAATATCGCCTGATTTTAGACAACTTTCAGGCGATATTCAGTCCAGCTTCGCAGGATAATCAATCAGTCATAATAAAATGTCTCTATCAAATATTTGTTTCCAGTTGACTTATGGTTTGACAGAAGCAAGCCCTCTTGTTACTCATACGTCAATGGATGAGCCTCTGTAGACAAGAGTGTCCACTGTGGGGAAGGTGTACCCGCATACTGAGGTACAGTTTGCCGCCACATAGCCTTCGTGTGTCTCTCTTGGTAACAAGTAGTTCATTTCCTTTGCGTATCTCGTGAGTTTCACTGAACAGAGCCAGCCTTTCGCAGGTGTTACATGACCGAGGCCGCAGAGTCTTCCTCACAGTCATAATTTGGGGCCTCACGCAACGTTTCTCGAAGAAGCGTTGCGTGACGACCTCGATAATGGCTAGCTAGCAAACTCGTTCCCAGGGCCCTTGGAGCGAAGTCGGAAGTAGGGGCATAAAGGTGTTTTACACCACTGCCCTTTCCCAAATGAGTTTTATTTTCTGAAGAGAATAGTCCTTTTTTCTTTTCAACAGATCAAGATTGTGGACTACGAAGGAAATATAGTTCCGGTAAATACCCCTGGGGAGATATGTATCCGAGGATATGGTGTCATGCCGGGGTATTGGGAAGAGAAGGAACAGACTGAAAGTGTCATCGAGCCAACCGGATGGCTCCACTCTGGGTGAGATTTTGGGATATGAATAATTTTACCTCGTGGCTATTTCTTAATTCCTGCATGTAGCTCTTCGTCTTTGTGTTGGTGGATAAGTCAAGTGTAGATTGTATTCATTGAGCGATTTTTGCAATGTCTTATATCTTGCAACTCCTGCCTCGTCTGCAGCCGTTCCGGGTAAATTTAAAAGCAGGGAGCGATACAACGTTGAATGACTTTAAATTGTGTATGACAACTAACATTTAGCACTCAAGTTTCATGTCATAATGCTCTCTGAATAAAGAAGTATTGCAAGATACATTAGAGTAGTTTTCCGAGTCTGCCTTAAAAAATGGTCAGTTGAAAAGCGTTGTGAATTTTTCCAACCAATCTGCTGATTGCTGGCAACTTTATTTTGCACAGGGATCTAGGAACAATGGATGAACATGGGCACTTTAGGATTGTGGGAAGATTAAAGGTATGTTAACTGATATGCCAGCCCCATAGCACATCATGCAATCACTCTCTTTCCCAGGGCCCTCTCCGGCGCTTTCGTCAAGTGAGTAGCGGCGTCGCAGTGATTTGGGTATCCTCGAGTTGTAGGCATTCCCGTTCCCAAATCTCTCTAGTGATATGGGCATCCGCGGCAGGGATGTGTAAAACACTGATGGCGCAAATCACAACGGACTGGGAAAAGTGAGCTCATTCAAATTGTGTTCAAAAACGCGCCGTTACGCGAATGCCTGAATTAAAGCTTTTTCATAGTTATATCGGTTTATTTTCGAATTTTCCTTGACCCCTATTTGTTTGGTGGCCTACGTGTAGCCGTGCTACCCCTCCCCCCTCCCTCCCGTTTTTTCCTTGGGGGGGGGGGGGAGGGTGGGTGGGTACGGCTGCACGTAGGCTATTTGTTTGGGTGTAGTACTTCCCAGTATATACTGTATAAATCAGTGGGAAAGGGCTGTATTCGTATGCTGTGAGGAAGTCGTTGTCGAAATTGTCTGTTAAATAAAAAGGCGAGCATCTTTCATTGTCTTTATCTTGCTATTCAGTTGTATCCTTTACCTCGTTCTTTCGTTTGCTCATTCTTTCGTCACTATTCAACAGGACTTAATATTACGTGGAGGACAGAATGTTTATCCAGCTGAAATTGAATATTTTCTACACACCCACCGTAAAATTCAAGATGTACAGGTAAGAACCTACAGGCATAATTCTTTTTTCCTGAGTTAAGCTACAAGTGCTAATCGTTGTGCTGAAATTAAAACAACGAGATTGCAAAGAGCCAACGAAAACATTTCCGGCTAAATGCCTCACGGGCTTAGGATAAAGACAAACAAGGTAAACGGGATACGAAAAAATAGGAGGCAAGAAAAGCAAGCAAGCAAACAAACAAACAAGTTAATCTGGGAAATTAGAGAAATGCAATTTTAGTTTTAAAAGGCTATAATCAAAAATCAGGCCGAGGCTGAACATTGGCTATTTGAGCAATTTGGCGGAATACATGGTAGCAATAATGCTGGATTCGTGACCTCAAAAAGCTGTTTTTAAGGGTAACAAATTAGAAGTGAAAGTTGTAATAAGATAACTGAACTAACATCAAGTGTATAGAGTTGATATCAGCTTGTAATTTAACTAGGTTATCAGCGTACCAGATGAGAGACTTGGAGAAGAGGTCTGTGCTTGGATCAAGTAAGTAACCTACAGCTTATAACTGATCAAAACTTTGCTGGGTTTTTCGAAACAAAAAAAACAATTTCTAAATTCTAATTCGATCTTTTACAGGACCCCCATGCAGGCTTTTAATAACACTGCCCTTCGCACCTTATGGGTTATCTTGTCTAAATATTCGAAATTTATTTATTTTATTTTTAACAGGATAAGGGATGGCGAAACCTGTACTGCTGGAGACATTAAAGATTTCTGCAAGGGACAAGTGAGGTGTCTAGCATTGACACAAAGAACATGGATAAGACGATTGACCGATCAGAATAGCATTAATATGCTCTTATTTACCTTTCTACAGATAGCATATTACAAGATTCTTGGTACATCAAATTTGTTGACGAGTATCTGATGACAGCCTCTGGAAAGGTAATTTTGTTGTGCTCATATCTCTTTGGCCGACTAATTCGTAGACTAGATACACCCGGCAAACAGCTCTAAACTTCCGCAAGCTCCAGACCAATCAAGAACAAGTATGCCGATCTTTTCAACCAAACAGGA
The DNA here is from genome assembly GCA_963693305.1 of Meandrina meandrites. Lineage (NCBI taxonomy): Eukaryota > Metazoa > Cnidaria > Anthozoa > Scleractinia > Meandrinidae > Meandrina > Meandrina meandrites. The sequence continues at coordinate 32,921,172 of OY855910.1, forward strand.
CTAAAATCGTGCGCGCTTAGTATAGCACCGGCTACATGTTTTCGCGCGCTTGGCATCGGTTACATGTTTTCGCGCGCTTGGCAGCGGTTACATGTTTTCCCGCGCTAGGCATCGGTTACATGTTTTCCCGCGCTAGGCATCTAAGTTTTTATTTTCCGATTTCTGATTGGTCGGATACGATCACTTTGGTTTAAGTATTCTGACAGTCGTTGAAAAAAAGCTGAATGTATGTATACAGTTTTTTAAAATTGTTTCTCTATTGTAAGTAAAATAATCTATCTCCTTCCTAGGTTATGAAATATTTGTATTATTTCCTTCCTCAGGTTATGAAATACGTTATGAGGCAGCAAGCAACGAACGAGTACAAATCTTATTTTACGTAAAAATACGAAGCAGGCAGTGAAAATATTTTAAAAGTTTATCAACAAGGAGTTGATTACTCCAGTAGACATACTATACATTAATGTTTGTGAAATTGAATTTGGTTTTGTACAAATTCCGTATTTATGTAATGTAGATATTTTTTTTAAAAAAATTCTATCAAAAACTTCAAGTCAAATGACGTTAGTTTTTCTATTCATGACAAGAAATTATGAATTGTTCAGCAAAAAGAAATCAAATCGACTTAATGAAATTACTGTACCAGAAAATTGCACATAGGTTTTTAAGATCAACGAAATAAAGATATATTATTGTTGTTGTTGTTCACTCTATAAACTAAAAAGCTATCTTTGTATGAAAAAAAATTCTGTATCACGAATAATATACATACGCGTCTATCACTTCATTTTGGTATGGGTGTATTGTCTAGCTTTTCAATTGTTTATTTTACCCCACTGCTTCGAACTCAGTTGACCTGTGAGTGTAGCGTGATCCAGCCATCTTGAAGTGTAAAATTATCGATTCCTACTTGAGCCGAGCCGGGAACAAAAGAGGGTGATTGATGAACTCTCATAACTGTTATTTAAAGGGGCTACGTCACGGACAACGCATCTTGAACAAAATTGGCAATTTTTTTTCAAGTTTGTTGGTCGTAATAGGTCTTAGTCTTCCTCAGTCGTAACCGTCCTTGTTTATTTTCGCGTTTTTATTATTTCCTTGGTGTTTTTCTATGTTAGAAAACTATTATTTTGAGGTTTCCTTCAGTTTCAAAGTAATCAGAAAAATGACTGAAACATCGTGGCATTGATAATAATGCTCGAGGATTAGCAAAAATCACGCAGGCTAGAGTAGCGAGAACTCTTGTTCGCGTTGGAAACTAGCGTACACTCACTCATACTTACGATCACACAAACACTCCTTCGTGAGCCTGCAACCAGACTATTGGTCCGTGGTACCGCTTGCGAAGGCCCCCTGGTTGTATTTGCAGACTCCCCTCTCCCCTCCCCCCACCCGCCTCTGCCCCGCCCCACGGAGGGAATTTCGCTAGGGCTAAGACTCCATGCAGTTATACACATTGTTATGGTTAGTTGAATTTATTTGGTTTTGTACATCTTGTGAGAGGTGCATTTTGACGAAGTACATTCCGATGATCATTATTATTTTTATTCGTGATCATGACATGTCACAATACTTCTTTCTATTCGCATTCCATTGCACTTGTTGTAATAAAAATATGTTCACGAGGCTCTTTCGTCCCTTTTAAGCATTGCGTTAGTTCATTTATTCATACAGAAATTTTATAGATTTAAAAATTTGAAATATACAAGCAGGTAAAAATTTCATGTTATCTGAGGGTATATTGGTTAGGCAGAGAGAGTGTCTTTTGAATCGATACCGTAACAATTGCCAATTCGTTCAGCTTGTGATCATTACAAGGGGCCGACAGTGCTCGTCCAGTGGCACCTTCATTCCAAATAGCCCCTGAGTGTGAAGAGCGTGGTCCAGCCATGGTGAAGAGGGAGGTTATCGATTGGGTCTTGTATGCAATAGACCATTTTCCTATTCTCGGTATCGAACTGGAACTAGCTTGCAATTGAGGCTAATGCGGGTAAATCTTTTCTAATGCAAATGAGATGAAGCTGTTTTTAATGATATTCCCCCGCATTAGCCTCCATTGCACGCTAGTTCCAGTTCAAAACCGAGAATACGAAAATAGCCTATTAACGATCTCTTTTTGTTCTTGATCAAAGGTCCAGTTCTTCCTTTGTTATCTCTCTCATCACAAACTTCTTAACCTGGTTAACGTAAGAAGAGTGCGAGTCACCTCTTGGGTTTGTGATTTGTTTCTCAGTTACTGAGTCTATACTATACACAACTCCCTGAAGAAAACACGCTCGGCTGTTTGCCTTTGAGAGGTGTTCGTAATAGAGATGTTCCCATCTTAGAGAAGTGTCTGCCTTCGATATAGAAACCTTTAGAAAGGTGCCCGCCTTAGAGATACCAACTTAAACAAATCCCCGTTATTCGTAGAGAAAGGAATCCGTCTTGCGTTACGGCGCAGGTCCTCCCCAATTTTCCCTTATCTTCCCACAGGGGCACTCTACATATGTCCTTACCTTTCCTGTTACAGTGAGAGGAAATTCATCAGTGAACTTGATATAACGGGGAATTTTAAAATGAGAAATCTGAAAAATAGCAAATTAACGTGAGCATTCAGGTTACTGCGGGCACCAACTTGGTCCACTGAAGCCGAGACTTCAGCAATGTCTGCTTATATATAGCTTTGTCGACCTAGAGTGAATGTGTCGAGGAAAAGATAATAGGAGAGATTGCTTGCAGTGTAACAAAAGCTTACCTCCTTCTCAGCTGTTGTTTGAGTCATCATTTGACGTTGCGTGACGACCCAAACTTCAGCGGTCACGCAACGGACCAAATAACGTTTGCAAAGGTGACTAAAGAAAAGCTGAATGCGATTCAATACGATTCAAATTAAATAGGGTCCACGAACTTACTTGTCCTTTGCAGAACTCTTTGATTTCGTCCGGTGTGGCTGATTCACCAGCGTGTAACCTGAAAGGTAATATTCAGGTCCGTTTATTCAAAGCAAGATTTATTAACTGGATTTAACTTTTTTTAAGTTATTAGATCAACACCGAATTCAGATTCAGATTTAGATAAGGTTCAGTAATTGATGTCGCTGAATACAAGTACCACGATTCCATGCAAGCGGAATTTTGAATTTTCTTTTGTTTTATTCCCCTCAACCTCGACATCACTTCTTTGCCAGTCAGTAAATCATAATAATTTAAAACTAGCCCATTGGACATTAAAGGCTTGGAAGAAGGGTATCTTTTAATCTTGGATTAGCGTAAATCGGGGACAAGAATTCATACTGAGCCCGCAATTCCCTGACAACAGTTGCTAAGCAGTGTATCCGTGTGATACCATATTGGTAAGCAGCAAAACGAATCCACGATTGCCCGCGTGGTATTTTGATTGAAGAATAAATGGGACACTTTAATTTTAAGCATTTCTTTTAAGAGCAAAGGTTACAAGAAACTGAATTCTTACTTAATCCACGCACAGACTTCTTCTCCCAACCGAGTATCAGGAACGCCGATTACCTAAAGATAACCAAATAAAAGTGAGGAAAAATTATACCTTCTGTTGTGCAAGACCAAAAACTTACTCTACTGACATTTTTGTGGCGAGAGCCACGACGACATATTTTTTCCCTATGCCCAGTCATACCTGCCGTTTGTTCTGTACATGTTTTTAATTGTTTTAGGACACAAAAATAAAACTGAAATGAAGGCATGCGAAACTTTTTATTTGCATGCTATTTTGACTGTTGTTCTTTTGTTTTTGTCTCTCGCGCAATATTAATGCTGGTAGTCATTAGCTTTAGTGAGGAGGTTAAACTTCAGTTGTACCTGTACATCTTGTATCTTGGGATGTTTGTACAGGAATTGTTCCACTTCTGTTGGATAAATGTTTTCTCCTCCGCGGATGATCAGATCCTACAAAATAAAAGGAAATCAAAAACTCATTTGAAAAACTGAGATTTGTGTTAAGCGTCAGCTATACTAGCTTGAGAAAGCAATCGGGCATCTTTGGCCTGTTTGTTCCCAGTTTATTCTTGCTGATAAACCATAAGATCTTCAAATACATGCCAATGTTTATAGGAGACTGTGGATCTTAGGAAGATCTTAGAAGGTCTTTGATTTATTGAGGAACTTGCAAAGATCTTTGCAAGTACCCTTCAAAGATCATCAAGGATTTGAAAACGTACCTTTATTCTGCCAATAATTTTAATGTATCCGTTTTCGTCCATTGTTGCCATATCACTACAAAAGAAAATGAATTAGAACAGCTATTAACCACCTTTCGCTGTGTGACCTTGTAACGATGTGAGAGGCGCGGTGGCCTAATGGTTAGTGCGCTGAACTCCGGATCGAGCGGTCAAGGTTCGAGTTATTGGTGGTTTTCACTGTCACGCAATAAAAAAATAAAATCGAAACCATCCAACGACAGAAGCTATGAATTTCAGATATTATAGAAGATAAATAGATAAACGATTTGTCCAAATCTCAGGTCTGTGCGGTGCACCGTTTGCGAGTTATTTGCCAAAACTTTCCACGCAAATTTATAAAGCTCAGTATGGAGACGCCATATTTGTGTCCTTCCGAGGGGCACAAACATGGCCGCCGTGATGTCAGAGAAACCATCTGGAACTTAATTTTCCTATTAATAGGGACTGCTTTTGGCTCATTATCTATTACACTTTCACATAAACAGTACTTAGTACATTGGGAATGTTCGATCTGCAAAAGTGGAAAGGAAAGGCCTTTTTTGAATCAAAACAACTTTGTCACGGCACTCAGCTTGATATCACATACGGCGGAGAACTCGAATATTCAAAATGCTCTGTTTTTAAAACGAAGGGCACAACCAAGCTAAAAATTTGCAAAAAGATATATTTTTAGTTTATCTTACACCTAGTGCTATCAAAAGTTTAGCAGGCCAATTGAATTTTGATTTCAGAAAACCAAGAATAGCTGGTTGTGTTTTTGGGCAAGATAATCTACTCGACAACGAGGTTTATTTGAACTGCAAAATTACTAGTTAATAATTAAACAATAAATAAATTAAAAATACATACAGTTGCTGGTCACCCAAAATAACTAAAAAGCTCAACTAGTTGGGTGACCACATTTATTAATTTAAAGTAAATATAAGGTCAGAAAAGAGGCATTTTACATTTTACACACTTAATTAAGGAAGTAGATTACAGAACAAATAATTCTTAAGCATTTAAGTTACAATAAAAAGAATAGTAGAATAGTCTAATAGTCTCACAGTGGCTCTCTCCACCCAGGTGTATAAATGAGTACCAGCGAATTTACTGCTGGGGGTAACCCTGCAATGGACTAGCATCCCATCCAGGGGGGAGTAGAAATACTCCTGGTCGCTTCATGCTACGGAAACCGGGGTAAGCTCCGGCCTAATGGGCCACTAGACTCGAAGTCAGACTTAAAATATGAATCATGTCTTGTGTAGTTTGAAGCATTCGCGCTTGCAGCACTAACCCAGTGTGGAACCAACCGCTGGGCTCAATGCAGGCGTCAGTCTTTTCCTTATCCTCCCAGTATCCCAGCATGACGTTGTAACCTCGGAAGCAAATCTCTCCGGCGGTATTGATAGGTACGACACGGCCTTCACTGTCCACGATTTTAGCCTGTAGAGAACAGATGTAAATAAGTATTGGGTTATCTAATGAATGAGAGTGCAATTTAGGATTTACAGTACGAGTAAAATTGAAAATTCTCTCAAAATTGCGTGAGGCTTTTCTTGAGTGCAATTTGAAAGAATTTTCAAATACCCCAAGTCGTGTAAATCTTTATTTGCCAAACCATTTACACTATTACTCACTTATTACACGACTGAGAAAATTAGGAACGCGCGCGTTTTTTAATCAACGTTGTCCTCGGCATGATGTCGAGGTTAATAACAGATCGCAAGGCATGTCGAATAAAAAAGTACATTACATACCTCATTATTAGGGTGAACTCGTCCTATCGTGGAAACTCGCAGGTCTACTGGATCATCCATCAGCGTCTGATTTGTAACTGGACTTGTTTCTGTTAATCCATAGCAGATCTGAAAACAAACATGTACAAGACAGCAGCAAAGGATTGCACAGACTGGTGTCCAGAATCTCTCCTAACACACACCAAACTGTAAAATGAGTTACATCCTGTCCGACTTTGTGTAAGTTGTCACGTTTTGTCACGTTCTACTTAGTGCTCATTACTAACCGTGACTTGAGGCATATGCAGTTTTGTCATAACTTGTTTCATCACCTCAATCGGACATGGTGAACCAGCCATGACACCTAAGAATTGAGAATTCCGATGAAAAAACTTCAAAAACTTGAAAAATCTTGTGCAATGTTCTCAAACCAATCACAACAAGGATGTGGAATTTTCAGCCAATCAGGCGCAAAACCAACTGATCACGATGTGACATGAAATTTCCAGCGCTTGCCACCAGCGCGGAAAGCGCGGGAAAAGTCGCGTGAGCAAACCCTGGTTCAGAGCCCTTATTGGTATATTTTTTGTGCTTGACTGAGTCTAAGCCAATCAGCAACGCAGCAAACAGCACAATCAACCAATCAAAACTTGACATGAAACCAGGCAATTGGTGAAAAATGGCGGAAAAACGGCTTGCACCAAATTTAGCAGTGGTCCAGTTTTGCAATAGATCCGTTCGTCACCTTTTTTCGGTTCATGTATCGAAACACTAATGTCGTTTTAATTTTTTAAAGAGAAGTTTGTATACAGCAACAATCGCTAAAATACACACTGTATGACTAATTTAACCCACCAACCTGTATAGAGACTGCTAACATCAAACTTGTCTAAAGCGGGGTGATTTAGGACATCTATAAACATTGTAGGCGTGCCGTAAAGCGAAGTACACCTGAAAACAAAGAAAAACGCTGAATACCTGCAAAGGACAACTGCTTTTCAACTCGCTAAATAGAGATTTTAGGGACAATTCCAGTTTAAACGTGGATACACACGAAGGCGCGTGTTGCAGGGGACATGAGCTGGAAGAAAACCACAGTATGTCCCCGCCACATTTTCTTGTGTGTGTAAACATGCTGTCATTTTATCTCTGCTGTTTGTTGAGGAGTGAAACATTCAAAGCGTTCTTCTATTTATCGTGCAGCTAAAGCGTGTTTTCTCTGTCAACAAGACGAGGTAAAAATAAAACTGATCAACAGAGAGCATAGTCCCCTTTGCAGCCGTTGGTTTGGGATGTCACACAACGCTGCCCTCTTTGACGGGAGAGTTGCGTGTCATCCCTAAACACGGCTGCAAAAGTGAGACTACAAAGAGCAGTCTCTAAAACTCTATGACTGTTTTTGAACACTAAACAAGTCAATTTTGAGATAATTTTCTTCTTTCACAGTATTAAAGTGCTCAACTTTCCGTATAAAAGGTAAAAGAATATTTCATTTCAAAAAAACCTACGCATGCATTTCAACTTACTTTTCTTGTTGAATGGCTGTCAGCACAGCTCCAGGGTCGAATCCTCGAGAAGGATAAACTGAAGTTGTTCCGTAAGTAATACTCATTAAACTGAAACACAACGTTAGAAAGCTTTGAGCAATCACCGCCCTCTGTCTAGCCATTACAATCAAATTATATATTATAAGGTATGTGCAAAGTGTTAGTCAAGAAATTAGGGTAAGCTGGGATTCATACAAACAAAATTGTCCGCAATAAGCAGGTGTCCCAATTACGCGTGTCCCTGTAGAGCAGATTTCCACAGTATAAATTCAGGGGCATAGCCAAGATTATCCAAAGGTGGGGGGGGCATACTATGTCACACCCAAGGTACTAACGTGGTCCACTGCAGATGTTCAGTTCTAAAAATGGAGTATGTGACTATCTAGTGCTGGTAAAGATTTATGGCAAGTTGATTCTTCGTATTCGCGTTTTTCACTACCTGAATGGTAAGGTTTCTATGTTGTTTACTTAAAGTATCATCTCAATAAGGGGGGTCGGGGTACCCCAGGATCTCTCCCTAGCTATGCCCCTGATAATGTTGAAAGGAGAAGGAATTGCTGGGAAGAGAGAGTTGCAGGTGGACTGCAAACAAAGTGATGCACTGGCTCCAAGCATTGGCTGTTTGGCATGTGAGCAACAGCAAGCAAATCCTGTTGTGTAAGTGTGACAGGAACAAGGTACCTACTGGCTCTTCAATCAGATTACACTTTCTCCAGTGTTCTCCACAACCTTTTTTTTATCTAAACAGTGTAACACAGCTTACCTTCCAAGGACCATTCCAAAACAGTGATAAAGCGGAACAGGGATACAGATTCTAGAATTCTAAAATCAACAAGATCAGTACAAAGTAAGACAGGCAAGTCGTGATCAACAAATCAAATTCTCCCAACATAAATTATAATGTGCGGGAGACTGGTAAGGAGAACTTACACATTGATATAAGAACATCACTTGGGCCTTAACACTGTCAGTAACCAACAAGCCACGAGTTTCTTACCTAATATTTTAAGTTTTATTTCCAACTGAACTGTTGAAACTTAAAAAGTGAAGGGGCACTTCTTGACATATAATTACCAATCAGACTATAAGAAGGCAAGTTCCTTGGTGTAACTTTTAATAAGAGTCTAACTTTTTGAAAAGTGGAATGCTTACAGTACTTAGTGATATTCAAATAATCAAGGTGTTATTAAGAGAGAGCACAAAATTGAGTTTTTCAAATCACACCACTAGTTATTTTTAAAGCAACAAGCATGCCACCTTTGCTTTGGGGTATTTCCATTAAATGGATCCTGTAAAATTTGCTCTAAACAAAACTGTACCTGATTTTCATAATCCAAAATTTCTCCAACAAAATATGCATTGTTCAGAATTCCATGATGGGATAGTGTAACTCCTTTGGGATTACCAGTTGTGCCCTGATAAGGAAACAGAAGACATTTACACGTAACAAATAGAAAGTAAATGTGAAGCAAATTAATCAAGCTTGCTTTCGAGAGACACAAAAACTCTCACACACGTTCTCCACTGCTTTGCATGACATCAGTACTTTCAATTGTTTGTCACTTGTTCTGCTATAAACCCCCATATATAATCATTATAACATAGCTAGCAGAGCCGCAAATTCAAATTCAGTATATGCAAGCATGCACCATAATCCATTAGTGCACACTGATAGCGCGAGCAAATCGCTTCGCCTACAACTTTATACATGCTTTTAAGCCAAAAATCAAGTTTAATGGGAGAACTAAAATACCGTAATGATTCGATTTAGCGCCCTCCTTCCAATAAGCGCCCCCTTCCGAATAAGCGCCCCCCTTCGAATGTGTTTTCGTCAATAAGCGCCCCTATTCCAATAAGCGCCCTCATTCTAATAAACGTCCCCATTCTTATAAGCGCCCCTATGACACTGAAGTCATCGACGTCGAATAGATAAACTCATGAACATTCACCATGCCATGCATGCATATATTTACTGCTAAAATGAACAATTCTTTTAAAAGTAAATGAACTTTCAACAGTTTGTTACTGCTACAGTTTCTGTTACTGTTAGTTATTTTAATATTTATTAAAATTTTGTTTTGAACATTTGGTTGTTTCTCAAAAATTAAATAAGCGCCCTGTTCCAAATAAGCGCCCTGTCTCGAATAAGCGCCCTCCTTTGAGGTGCCAAAAGTAAATAAGCGCCCCGAGCGCTAAATCGAATCATTACGGTAAATCAGATTTGCAGATTTCCAAAAGAACACAGCTAAGTTTCTTCTAATCGCAGTGTAATAGCTACAGCTGGGTGGAGGATAAGATGGACAAATTATTATTAATAATAAAAAAATATTATGATTTCTTTTTAAGGCGGTAGGGCAAAAATTCCAAAAAAGTTAGATGTAACACATGTAAAAAGTAAGAATTACTTACTGAAGTAAACTGAATGTTGATTGGATCATCGGTTTGAAGTTCATTCTGTAATTGTTGTAACTGTCTTCTCTCGTCCAACCCTCCTGTCTCCATTAACTCTTGAAATGCCATTGTGCCGCTGAAATATGTAACCCAAATAATGACATCACGGGTCCCAAAAACGCCTGCTTTTGAAGGTTCAAATCAAAACTGATAAAAAGACAAACCTGAAAGTTCTTTCATGATCCTTGCTAGCCATCACTACCAGTTTGAGATCAGGAACTCTGTCAAGAAATTATCATAATAATGTCAGCATACATTTGCATAAATGATAACTTATCTCAGTTTCCTTGCCCCCCAGGGGGGTACTCAAAGTATACATGACGGGGGGGGGGGGGTCCGACGTATTTTTTTGGGTTGAAAATTTACACACTCGGTATTTTTTTGGGTCAAGAGATCTGTCACGTATTTTTTTAGGTCTTAAAAAAATACGCGTATTTTTTTGGGTCTTATCTGCGAGCAAACGTTTCATTTTTGGGTTTTCGTTGTCTGTAAATGTGGAGCAGAAGGGAGGATGAAGAGACATTAACAGACATACCAATTTCATAAGCTTATTGATGCAAAATCATGCATTAGAAAGTTCTGCTTAATTGAATAAATCAGTATTGAGCAGGGGCGGATCCAGGAATTTTTGATTTGGGGGGTCCAAACTTTGGTTCAGAAAGGACTGTTGAACTTCTTTTTTTTTGGGGGGGGGGGGGGGGGGTGGGGGAATTAATTCTTCCCCCACCCGCCACCCGACCAGTCGCAGTTGTACATTATAATTCCTTGGCCCCTTACCGTATAAGTGAATTCTACTGGTAAAGGATGCACCCTTGGATCATCTTTTCCTTTGTGCTTGGTAACAAAGTTTGTACAGATTTCCAGTCTCAATCTGTGAACGCCGGTCACCGTTGGCGCATGAAATACTGCTTTGCGAGCAGAGGCGAACAGATCATAGGAGGATAACCAAAAACAATTTCATTTTTTAATATCCCCAGAATTTAGTTTAGTAGCAAAATGCAATGCGCGTTTCATTAACAAAAAAACAGCCAGTTAAAAAGTGATATACGATCCTGTCGATGTAAGAATTTCAGTCTCAAAGAAGCGCCAGGTCTGATTGGAGGGGTCTGGACCCCCCGGACCCTCCCCCTGGATCCGCCACTGTTGAGGTATTTAAGTCTTGTATTTTTTTGGGTTGGAAATTTTGATGCCAGGTATTTTTTTGGGGTCTAAAATTTCAGGCTTGTGTATTTTTTTGGGTTTGCAATATGAAGCTCCGTCGGACCCCCCCGTTATGTATACTTCGAGTACCCCCCCTGGGCCTTGCCCATTTCACTGTTGACTGATTAGGAGCCCAAATAAGGGAAAACCTGGTTTATTTACTGACTGTTGTGATGGCTAACGGATTTAATAGAATCAGCTTCTAACCACCATCCTTTCCCCCTTCACCAAACAGAAGCAAATTGCATGTATTCCTCTCATTGAAGGCAACTCACAAATGAGTTGTAAGTATTTATTGTAAAACTAAATCAAACTTTTGTTCTGTAGCTGGCCTTTACTACATCCAACTCACTAACTCTAAATGCTTCATCTCAACATTTTTAAAAAGATGGTTAGTAGACAATAACTTTAATATTGTTACACTACCATGCCCTTAAAACACATGAGCATGTTACTAAGTGGAAAGATCTGAGAGTACCTTTGTGTACCTGCCTGTCTGTTTCTACCTATGTAAACTTCAGGTCATTTGAAAGACACTTGACAGCACTCTGATAGTTTTGAAAGAGAAAGAACATGTTGTGTGAAGTAGACATGAGTTCAACTTTGTTGCCACAACTTGCAACATGGGATGGAATACAGTCGAAGCTCTATTAACGGACACTCTCGTAAGCGGACAGCTCTACTTGCAGGCGCCATGTTTGAAACCCCGTTTCAACTCCCATACAAACTCTCTATTTTTACATTCTCGTAAGCGGACATTCCCGTAAGCGGCCGCGGACACTTTCAGAGATTAAGACTTAACCTTTTCTTTGTTTTTAAGCTCCCGTGAGCGGACACTCTATTAACAACTTCTGTATCTTGTTTTTAACAATCACTTTACATTGCTTCAAATCGCCGTTCATCACAATTATTTTACAGTAATCGCAGTACCATATTTCAGTATTTGTTTTGTCACCATCCACGTCCAGTTACAATACGGTATTTGTTATTAGCTGGGCAAGCTCCCGTAAGCGGCCATCTATCCCCTATACCTCTAGTGGCCGCTTACGAGAACCATTCTCGTAAGCGGCCAGCTCCAGTTACGGACACTTTTTTCGCGTCCCGAGGGTGTCCGCTTACGAGAGCTTCGACTGTATGCACAACAACACCCTCTCATACCACAATGAAGCAAAGGCTCCATCCAACCTGGCTGAAGTTAAGCCCTACTGGGTGTGGTTAACACTTGGATGGGTGGCCAACTGGAAATACTCCATGTTGTAGGCTTTTTTTTACTTTTTTAACTTCTTATTCATCTTCCATCATAAAATCAGTAACTTTTGAGACCCTTCCATTTTTCAACTAGATAATTTAACTCAAACTTGAAATTCTAGCTTTATCTTGTAACTCAAACTCAAAGCGGAAATGCGAACTCATCCATTTAATACATGCCATTATGTTCATTTCACATTCTTCAAGATAAATATTATTTTGTAAATGGCTAATAACCTCTCATTGAAGAGATCTCCTGGCTTTGAATGTGGCAGTTCATGTACAATGTGAGCCAACATGTTGTAATAATCCTGGGTTTTGAACTGGTCAGCCATGATGAGTGCCTTGCAGCCAACCTACGATTTAACAAATCATAGTGATTAAATTATCATGATTATTATACATTGTAGTCACTATCTGTCTTCTCACTGGCTAAGAGCCTACAGTTAATTCTGGGAATCTGCGAAACCTACAGATTATTCTATTTCACTAATCTGTTAGCATATTAGTGAATAATCTGTAGGTTGTGCGCGCAATGCATGATTTCCAAGAGTAGTACAGCTGGTGAGTGGCGTCTGGCATGCAGCGAAGAAAAAATATGTCTCGTCCATTCGCTTCATTGACAGTGCGTTTGTTGTTGTTTTCTTTAAAACAATGTAATAAAACAATTATTAGATTTTAGCTTTAATTTGTGATATCCCGAATAATCAAGGTCTCAGTAAGTGTCATCAGCCTCAGCCTTCAGCTGATAACGCTTACCTTGACCTTGATTATTCTGGATATCACAAAAACCTCATCCAATAATAATTGTTTATAATTTTATATGGTGCAAAAAGCAATTATTTTTAACTTGGTTAGAATAATAGCTAATAATGGTTATTAAAAACTAGCCATGGCATATTGCAATTCCTTCAGGAGTTTTGATTGGTTTACAGGCCATGGTATATGAGCTCATATACCATTGACCACAAAACAGTGGTAGGTGTATGCATCAGAGAGAAGAGCCGAGGAGCTCAAATATTGCAATTCTTGGGGTGTTTTTAATAAAACAATTGAAAGGCCGCAAAAGAAAACGTCCTCCTGGAATTTTGTCAAAATTGAACATTGTCAAAACAACTCCAAATTTTGCATGTAGCTTTGTTTATGTGTGTTTAACATTGCCCGGTATTTCTTTCACTGTTGTTTGGTCTCTTTCTCCATAAATTACGCATGCAAAAAAACACGGCTTTCGCTTGCAACGTCTTAATTGGATAAGGCATAAACAAAAGAAGCCTTTCATTTGTTGAAACAATGAAATCAGCGAAGGTTAACCGGTTAACCAGTTACGGCTGTTTTAAACCAAGGTCTAAGCCCTAGCCTAAACTTTAACTCTAACCCTAACTCCAAGGTTTAGGGTTAGCGTTTCAGTTTAGGGTTAAAATTTGGGATTAGGGTTAGCATTTGAGCTATAAACCAAACGCTTAACCCTAGGCCCGCGGTTAGCCTTGAGTGCAGTTTGCTTGCGGTTAGCTTTCACTCCGGTTTGCTTGCGGTTAGCTTTCACTTCGGTTTGCTTGCGGTTAGCTTTCCATCCGGTGTGCTTGCAGTTAGCTGTTTTTTTTTTTTTTTTCCTTGTTTGGCTCCACAACACTCGACTACTTTTGTGACACGACACGCGCTCTGTCGATCCGATTTAACGAACGTGAAGTAAACATGCATGGCGGTCGCCGTCGACGTTAAATTTAACGCTGGTTTTCATACTACATCTTAGTTTTGCTTTCAGTAAAGCACTGTTTGCTCTCACTTCTCCAATCCTTGCATCATCGCATCACACACACTACAAAAAATCCTGCGAAATCAAGACAGGACTTCACGCACTTTTTGGTTTTCGGCTGCATCGATTGATCGATCGATCGATGAATATTTAATGAGGTACCGGGAATTTTGTCGACAGGAGAGGTCCTGCCCGCAACACTCCAACAATTTTGATAAGTCTAAAACCAGCTCGCTTATCGGCAACTTTGATGCCGCAGCATCCCAGCCAACACTGCAAAACTCGTGCTGACAAAGTTCCCGACAAGAAACCTGCCTTAGACTTTCCGCCTGGATCAACCTGCCTTTGTCGGACAACTTTCACCTCCAGCGCCTAAAATAGCGCTATTGTGCAAACAAAGCGCAGAACAACCCTCAGTTCTTCAAGAGATGCTATTGACTTGCGAGTATCCAGACTTAATGATGTCCTTCAACCACCAGACGGTTGCACTCAAAGCATTTTATTCTCACAAGCAAATCGCCATCTTTTTTCCTTTTCTCACACGTCAGCTCAACTCAACCTCACAATGTGGTATCCAGTCCCTTTCTAACCCTCCCCCCCCCCCCCCCAAGGCAAATCAAAATGAAAACATGGCTGCGGCATCGCAATTTCTTGTAATGGCGCGTTTGAAGTTCTTCTCGCCTTCCCGTTACACTTACAAAACCCTATGAAGAAAGATGACCACGAATTGTGTTGAAAAACTCATACTACTGGCTGACTGTGAAGAATGAAAGCTGCAAGCACTTTATTTTCATTTCTGCATACGATAATTATCGACAGGAAAGCAAAGACACACGAAATGAGATACAGGTCAGTGTAAAGCACACATAAACAAACCTGCATGTGAAATTTGGAATGTTTTTGACAATGTTCAATTTTGCCAAAATTCGAGGGGGACGTTTTCTTTCGCGGCCCTTCAATTATTCCAGTTGCACTTGTTGCATGTTAGATAGTTATAGCCAAGTCATATCCAATGGGTGCTCACAGAATAATATTGTTAATTATTACATTACCTTTTTCAGAGCATATTCCACTTCTGGAACTTGATAAGCAGGATTAATATTAACCTAGGAAATAAAGAAATTGAAATAAACCACCAGTTATGTGGGCTACCTTTCTGATGGACTTGTAAGATTTAATAGGAGTATAGAATGGGGAAATCCGAGACTTGCCGAGACGCTGAGACCCTAATTTAAAATCCGAGCCCAGGACACCGAGATTAAAAAATCTGAGCATGAGACACTGTGATCTAAAAATCCTCAGCGCGAGACTAACATGAGACTATTACAACGCTGGTCTAATGCTCTGTTGCCATTGTTTTGTGACGGTTCATACTGATTAAACTTTTAAACTGATTAAGCTTGGTTTGGGAGTCTCAGAGACACAAATTTCAAAATTTAAGAGATTCTGAGACCAGCTTTATTGTCTGCGAGCTCGAGATTCGGAGACTCTAGTTTGCGACGGCGAGATTTTGAGACACGTCTAAAACTTGCAGAGACCCATGATTTTTCAAGGACCATTCTATACCCCTTTTAATGGCTTCATCACCTTCTTGAACTTCTGAGTACTAACCAGTTAGTGAATTAAAAAATCCAGAATAAACTTAAATATTTCAACCCAGTTCTGAATTAACCAGACGGTGTGAGTGTACTAACCAGTACTAATCCAGCCTTGGCAGTGGCAAACTGAGTAATAACCCATTCTCTCATGTTAGGGCCCCATATTCCCACACGGTCTCCCCTTTTCAAACCCACGGCAAGAAGTCCTGCAGCAAGATCATCCACCTGCAATCAACATGATTGTTACAAACAACAGAACTGTCTCCTCAGCAGATAGGTTTGATCTTTAAAAAACGTGTACACAAGATTCTCCTTTTATCTTCCCATTTCAGTGGCATATCTGGTCTGGTAAATGTATTTGGTTTGCCTTTTAGGAAGATTGTTTTTTGGATCATTGTGTAATCGTACTCCAATATTGATTGACGCACCAAAAGAATGTCTGTATACATGCATGTAGGAGGCTATAGCAGGGCTCAAAATTAACTTTTTAAATAAAAAAATTGGCTCTTTAATCCATATTAAAGAGCCAACTGGTAACTAATCCCAAACTTTTGATCTTCAGATTGTAATTTTTGGTTGACATTTTTTTCACTGATTTTTTTCTTCTTCAGTATTTTCCTGGTGCACACAATCTTCAACATTATAATCCTAAGTTTACGTACAAATATGCTTATGTTATGATAGTGAAATTTTAAAGGAACAGCTTGAAGAAAACAACATAATGAAATAATGTGAAAGCTGCTTCAGTCACATTTTCTGTGTTTCCTTCACTTTTGGCAAATTAAATTATAACTTACAATAATGGGACAGTTATACTTTCTGGTTTGTTTCATAAACTCTTACCTCCTCCTGGAATTTAGCAAATGTAGCCCTCTCATTGTCTTCACAGCAGACATAAGCCTCACGATCCGGGAATTTTTCTACAGTCTTGTCCAGTCTTTGTCCAATTGTTTCACCAAGAAAAGGCTTTTTAGACAATCCTTGACAGTAACTGAACTCAAGCTTTTCATAAGAGCTGTTTTAAAGGAAATAGAATTTTAATATTACTATGATAACCATTATTTAGCAATAGGCAGGATCACTAGCTGTTTTACAGCCTTGTCTGAATTCATTTCAGCCATCTCCTTGGGAATAAACATAACCCACCAGAGGAGAATGCAGAAATACAGGCCACATTGTATATTAAATCTTGATAATAAAAGCCTGTTTCTTGATCCTCTCACATATCAAAACAAGGTTTAAGTGTATAAAGGTGAAGGTAACTGCTATTTTAATAGTGATCATGCACTTAGCTTTAAGATAGAAAGTAGAAATAGAGAAAACGGATATTTCACACGAATATAACATTTAAAAGATTGATGCGCAGCCAAGATGAGACATAATAAGAACTACAGTAAAAACGATCACTGGCTTAAAATGTTAAAAAGATGGATAAAAATGGAATGCAACATGAATAAAATATATACAAAAATGCATGTTTTTTTAATGGCCTGTGCCTCAAGAGCATTTCTAACAGTTATGCTGTCCTTCCTTTCATTAATGGTGTCACACAACCACTAAAAACAAAGGCACAACATAGTTAACACAACGTAGCTAATATTCCTTCCTGGGCGGAGGCATATCCGTTAGCTATATACAAAGCGTGACTGAGGAATTGCGACAATCATTTCCAGGAAATACAGTGTACATGTAAAAGGTAAAGTCTGTATACGAGCCTAGGGGCCCATCAGGCCAGAGCTTATCCCAGTTTCCGTAGCATGAAGCGACTAGGAGGATTGCTACTCCCCCCTGGATGGGATGCTAGTCCATCGCATGGTTACCCCCAGCAGTAAATTCACCAGTACCCATTTACACACCTGGGTGGAGAGAGGTACTATGAGAGTAAAGTATCTTGCCCAAGAACACAACGCAGTGCCCCGGCCAGTGCTCGAACCCAGACTGCCCGATCCAGAGACCAGCGCACTAACCATTAGGCCACCGCGCCTCCCACCAGTGTACACGTAGCCATACCGTCCCATAAGTCGGGTAAAACTGACCGCGCACCCCATGCACTTAAGAAAGATCAATGGAAATTCCAAGGGGAAATGTAGTGAGGTTCAAAGTCAATGTTTTAAAGGAAAGAGTGAAGCTAAACTGGAATTTCCAGAGGGGTGGTGTTGGGTCTTTTGAAAACAGTTTGTTAGGAAACAAGGCAGGTAAAAGTGAAGGACATTAGGTAGAATGTATCATTGAAATTAACCTAGAATCACACAATTTGGTCCAAAATATACCGCACGAATCTACAAAATTAATGATGGACCTTAAACCCAAAGGACCATATTGAATGTAAATAGCCGAAGCACAGAAATACCATTTCCCTTTATTTACTTATTGATTTATATTGATAGTTTTTTTGTCTTCACAATAAGCGGACTTCCAAGGCTCGTGGGGGAGTGCAGACGGACCCATCGCACCCCCGCCCCCCTCCCTATGGGCCTGCACTGTATATGGAACTCTTCATTTGAAGAGTGAAAGCTTGAAACGAAGAATGAAATGAAATGTTTGTTATCAATTCATTAGACTTAATTTATAAGCTTATGGTACTTCAACTTCATTATTGGGCGGAACGCTGTTCCGGTCCATTCAAAACAAATTTAGCTGGTTTTTTTTACTAAACATCATCACAACTTTTTCAGCGAACCCCTAAATGTTGAAATACGAGATGATTCATCTAGCTAACGTTTGGATAGCATTCTTCCTGAAAAAACCTAACCAGTGGGAAGGCGACTGAAACCTGTGCTAGCTGACGCTAACCTGGAATCGGACAAGTGCCTGAAGTAGAATTCCTAAAATTTTAGATGATCTCTCACCTTGTGGACGAATGGCGGATCCTTCTGTAAAATCCACACGACATTGGTTTGGTAAATCGTTGCGCCCATTGAGAATACAGTCGCAGAGAGCTGCACTTTCCTGCAGAGCTCAAAATCTTTCGACCTGCAATTGAACCCGCCGCCATTTTGGTGTTGTGTCTGCTGTGTTCGTCTGACTTGCGAGAGATCTGGTGACGAATAAAATTCATAGGCACGCAATGGCATGCAAACTTTTCGTGAAACCCGGAAATAAATCAAAGGCCCTTTGGGCTGTCTCGTGTCAGTCAAAAAGGGGTTAAAATATACTTTACTAAATAGTTATTATAAAAGTAAATGTTTTGCTAGGCCGCAAAAAGCTTGTATGTTATTTACGCTTGCAATATTTACAGGGAATTCATTAAAGACTTTCGCGCCACTAAAAAAATAGGTTTTCTTAGAAAATTTACCATATCCGGGGATAGGGAAAGCAGAGACGGGGGAACATTTTGCTGGGATAATATTTAGTCTTCTTTTTCCATACGCGGGAAATAAAAATGGCGAACAGGCGGGAAAACAAAATGACAGAGTCCTCTCTATTTCCGACGCAAACTGAACGCAAGAGGAATTGAGCGTTACTCGAAGCACTCGTCCCCCACTTCACCTCCTTGCGCCAACGTTTTGCGAAGTTTTCCATTTCTTTTGTTATTTATTGCCCGTTTTTAACGATCAAAGAACAATATCAGAAAATAGAGTATTTCATACATGTTTCTTGTGACGAAAACGCTGAAAATAGAAATGCCGATATGTTTGTAACGAACGTTTTACACATACCCAGGCAAATAGCATTCCCAAGGTAAATAACACCATGGTATACTCACCGCGGGAATACGTTACCGAGGTGTTTGCGGTCACACACTTAACACTTTACCAAGGTCAATTTTTCATACTGTTTTCGGCGCGAAATGCGAAAATGGGCAATACGAGGGTGCTTACTTAGCATCATCTCGCTTTTATTATTTATACTCTTTCGACAGTCCTCTACTGCTTTGTTATGTCAGTATTTCAGACAGCGAAGAAATAGAAGGCGAAGACTCCGTTTGTATAAATCTCTTTGTTGGATTTTTCTAAACCTTGAGATGAAATCGAAATACATATAAGAAAACGCACTAGTAGATCTTCCTTGACTAGTGTTGTATTTAAACGTCAAATTTCCACAAAAAAAATAGCATTTATATTACTTACAAATCAGCAAGCCATCAAGCCATGATTCTACGAAAGACCACGTTTTTGCTGCCTTGAACACGCAAAGTTGACCTCAGGAAATCTAAACCTCACGCCATCATATTTAATTTCAAATTCTCTGTTTATTTTATTTGCTTATCTTTGAGGTTTGCCTCACGATTGGTCATTTTATCTTGGGGTACTTGGAAAACCTACCTATTTGCCTCGGTAACTTTCATGGGCGATTCTTTTGTTCTTTTTCACACCACCATAAATTTACCTTGGGGGAACATTTTGCTGAGATAATTCTTAGCCTTTTTTCTTTCATAAGCGGGAAATAAAAATGGCGGGAAAACAAAATTACAAAGCACGCGGAAAAACAAAATGACAGAGCACATATTATTTATGATATTTACCAAAAAAACGTCCTCTCTATTTGTGAGTTTCCCGAGGTAAAGAGCCCTTTTACCATGTTAAAAGGACGATGTGTAACCGCAACTATATAAATTTGACACACTACACTATTAACCTATTCCGTACTTGAAACCCTACACCGCTACACAGATCAAGCAATTTGTTCCAGTCAAATTTTGTTAATTACATTTTATGCAGTTACGAAAAAACTTTCCGTAAAGATTCTCTCCGGCTCTTTCTGAAATTCCTGCTTCCCGCTCCTGTTTGCAGCTCCCATCCCGGCCGAATATCACCAAATCTTCTTATCTGGGTTACTTAGCGTGAGGTCTGTCTTTGACCTTGTTAAAGGGCAACTCTTGGGAAATTTACCCCGATTTTTTTATTTTTTTCTTTAAGTTGTTTATAGCACACAGGAATCTTTAGAAGGTAAGATTTTAAAGATATCGGCCAAAATGAATTTACTACGAATTTTCTTTTACGCCAATTTGGCGGCTATTTTGAAAACGTTCGGATTTTGGTACATCACGTGATGCTACGTGACAGGTGTGGAAGGCAGATTTGCTTTTGCATGCTTCTGATAAGAGGAAAACACGCCAAGCGTCTCTTCATAAATGAGAATGACAAGGAGAGAGACCCTATGCTGTTCAATGATGTCCAAGATAAAAAAGGTAGTGCTTCAGTGCTTAAATATGAAAGGAAATAAACTTAAAAAGAGTAAATCATGTGTCGTGAAACGAAACAAATCCGTCAGATTGATCGGCCTTCTAAGGTCAGCAAATGTACATAGCTTTATAATACGATGCATCCTCTCTTGCACCATATCGTGATAAAGATGCCTTTTGTCTGGAGTAGATAGTAAATTGAAAAGGGTCTGCGAGTGCTGACTCCCATAATTTGTCAGAAATCTCTTCATTTATGAGCAGGAATACTGAGCCTCTATATGTCCTATATGTAAGCGAAATCCACGCGTTCGGAAGCAGACCGATATATTTTGATTCTGTTGTTGAGAAATTTGTCGCCACCCTCAGATTTCTCCTGCTGTTAATTGGCAAAATAGAATACAATTCCCACCAGCAAATGTAGTGTTTCTTTGAAGTATATGCCTTCGAAAGGCGCGCGTGATTTGCGTGCAGGTCAGTACTGCGCAATAAGAAGCCACTACCCCGCGCGCTAGCAGAGGCGCTCTCGCGGGAGATAAAATTATACGAAGAAATGGGGAATCAAATATAAAACAATATCCGGATAACTAAGAGAAGAAGTGTTGCGTGAAGTACTTATTCTGTGATTCCTTTTGAGAAACAATTGTTGTAAATTAGGCAACCTGGGGTGTAGCATAAAACCCGGGTATGAAAGCGTGTCACGCTCTTTCCCTTCACCCTCCCTAGCTTGACCACGAAACAGTTTCGTGTGCAGATTCGAGCAGATGTCAGTTGACGAGATAACTAAAGGAAAACATGCCAAATGTTGTAAGACACGAAGAGCGCAACGGCCATTTCAAATGCAAACCATGAATTAAAACGCAAGCAAACGCGAAAGTAATAAGGAGCCAAACACAGCACAATTTTCGATTTTCGTGGGGGTTCTTTTCGCAAAAAGATAAGAAATTGCTAAATAAAAACATGACAACTTAATTATACCGATAAATATAAAATCACGCAGGGTCGTGTAATAGTCCCGGTGGCAGTAATCAGTTTACAAAATCATTCTCAGTACAGTTTTACGCATACAAGCACGAACAACCTTGAACAAAGTTTCCTCGAGGCAAGTTGTTTCAACTACAGAAAGCGCAAACTCCCTTCTCCCAACAAAAGAAGTGAAGAGACCCAGCAGAGTTTTGTCCACATTTAACTGCAAGCCTGTGTATGTTCTAGATAAAATCTGCCGCAGAATTTCGGATAGTCTAGTTTCGGTAGCTGGCATTTCGCCGGCAGAATTCTTCGTTTTCGAGCAAAATTTAGAAAAATCGGTAACACAAAAGAGACAAAGAATTTAACTTGCGTTTCTGTATTTGCAAGCTTTCAACTGCACAAGATAGATAGTGTACATTAGGCTGAAGCTCAAAAGGTCAAAACCTATTGTGATAAACATGAGCAAAAATATTTGAAGACCGAATATAAACAACAAAATGCAGCAAACAATTGGTTGTATAAAAGCATGTTTAATTCAGCTTCTCGCGTACATGCAAATAAAAACAAGGCTTTTCAGGTTTGTCTTAGCTCACAAACAACTGGCCGAGGTAATAGAGAAAGAAACTGTACATTTAGGACTTCAATTCACTCACCATTCGTCGCCGTCGGCGGTGAGGAGGTTCGATATTTTACTCCCTTTCTCTGTCTCGCTGTTTTTTCCCTGGAGGCTCAAAACGCCAGGGTTGAAATACCATAGAAGGTTCTTAATTATCCCCTGACATATCCCCTCCTATAGCTCTCTAAAAATCAGTGGAGTCGCTAGCAGAAGTTGAGCTCTCACTGCAAGAATTTGAGTCAGCCATGTTCGTGACTTGTTGCGGTTCCACACCTGTGACGTATCACATCTCGTGATCATAATCGAAGCATCCATGGCGAAATGTCACGTAAAATACGAAGTTTTACGTTAAAATTAACCGGTAAAAAAGCTTCTGAATTCAATTTTTTTGCTTCCTGTGTAATTTTGGAAACATTCGGAAGCTTTTACTGAAATATAGTTTTCTAGCCAAGAGTTTCCCTTTAACTTTTGAGATGTTTGTAAAATAAGTCAAGCAAGCTTTTTTTAGCCCCCTAACGCAGCTGACTTAAAATGATTTTATCTCGGCGTACTGATAAACATTTCTCGATGATCACCAATTCTACTGGCAAGAAGCATGCCATCGCCTCAGTCTTCAGTTGCAAGTGATGTCGAAGTACTTGCTACGGCAAACACAAAACGAAAAAACCTCGCGTTAAGTCTGCTGACAGGACTGAGAAAGAAACGCACGAACTTCTTGAAGCGTGGGCCCCCAAATTCAGTAAGCTGTGGGGAGTTTCACAAAGAAAAAAATAAAAATGTGGAACGATATCTATTCTTCGTATAAAGAAAGGTGTCAAGAAAGCCAGAGAATGTTACAGCAGGTGAAGAAACGGCAGCAGAATCTAGAGTACGAGTGAACTCAAGCAGTTCAGGCAGCGATCTCGCTCGACTGTGGAAGATGGAATTCAGAAAATTAAGAAGACTTCCCCTATTTCAACATCCTGAGTAAAGAAAGGCGAGAAAGTACGACTCCAGATTGGCATGCAGAGTTCTTTTATTGAAATGTGTGAAAAGAGTATGGAACAGGACAACGCAAGATTTGAACGATCAGCTGAAATGTTCCGTGACGCCCAGAGCAGGCAAATGGAACAAACAAACGCCATAGTTGACATTTTTAAAGATTTAGCATCAAAATAATTGTCTTTATCTAATCGTTTATCTTCTGTTATTGAAACGATACATACAATTGTTGTGCAAAACTCACGTAGCAATCATAGTCTTTTTTAGGATGCTCGTTTTTTGTCCAACCTTTTTCAACGCAATTCTCCAATGAACTTTCAACATGCCAAATGCTCGTTCCACTAGCGCACCGAACTTTAGATTTTAAACTTTCTCCGCTCCTGAGTCAGGCGTCCTCTGTCCGGGTAGGGTTTCACTAGCCAGTTCGTTTGTGAATAGGCACTGTCGCCAGCTAAAAGGGGCCTTATTTCTGTTCCATTTATATTGCCTGTTGGACCACTAAGAATTTGCGTTCGCTGCAAGTTCATAAATCAAACACTCTCTCCTAATTGTCTCAACCATTCCATTTAAAAAATGTACAAAAATTTCACCTAATAAAACTGCTCAAATTTAATACATCTCTTTCACTGCTTTACATTCTACGCCGCGATTTTCCCTTAAATTAAAGTTCAATTCTGTTCAACTAAAAAGCCATTTATAATAAACACTCCCAACCGACAAACGATTACAATGAACCAGCAGAAAAGCAAAAAACTTTCAATGCAGCAATATTTTTGAACTCCTACTTATAAACAAAAATTATTTGTTCTTTCACAACACGCACAAAATCCGGCGGCCTCACAAAGCAAATCTTGACATGGCGGGAAAAATATTGACATGGCGGGAAAATTCCGCGGCCTCACAAAGCAAACGCGCATGGAATGCACCTTGGAATGTACCTTCTCCCCCTCGCATATTCTCGTGTCGTCATGACAACGTCATGACGACACGAGACAAAAATTAGATCATGTTTATTTTTAAAGGTGATAACTTTCCATCCGTCATGCAAGGATAACATAACATTGTGTCACAAATTGCCTGAATCATTACACTTAGTAACGGGAATATCACTTAATTTTTGTTTACACTGTAGAATTCGGGATGATAGTTTTCATGGTTTTTCAATAAGTTGCAGTATTTTTCTAACGTATTAATGAACAGTAAATATTTTGAAATTCGATATTTTTGTGGCCGCCGCGCATTTTTTTAACGAAAATGAAAGTTTAGGACCGAAAGTTTCAATGGGGAATCGAAAGTCCCATGTTCAAAAAAAAATAAAATGCTAATTTTATATGATATTGTCAGTGTAGGAAGTGTTTCGAAGACCTGAGCCTCATTGATCTACATTGCCATCCAAAAGAATAGAAAAAATGGCAATTCAAACGTTCCTCTGTTGCTTCAATATTTTCGAAGGATCTTGGGTCTGCGGGCTTTGCAGTCTGGTAAAGCAAGATATATTTCTATTCGCCGTATTTGCTAGTTGAATTGAACTGCTAACGATCATCTCAATATTGCAATATTATGATTCTTCCCCGACAGTTATTGGGAGCTGCGAGAGTTTATCTTCAGTGGTTTAACTTAGAATTTCGCCAACGGATGACAGCGAACGCAAGACAACAGTTGCAGATCGACTTTAACAGTGAGTTCTCTTCAGAGCAACATCAGTTCATGTTGGCTGGCGGCCTCAGTATTCAAATCAACGTAACAGCATAACTGTCAAGATGTCTTTTCAATACTATGCTATTTCTATCTGCTCTTATGTCCGATGCTTTCTATTTCCTTATAGTTATTAAGTTGTCGAATAACTTTGAGGTAGGAAGTTTGATAATGAAACGCATATATTCCTGATTCCGATCCTTCACTTCCTGCAGTAGACTTGAGCGCAAGACGGATCGAAATTGAAAGTACTTCGAGTTGCAAGAAAGTTAACAGGAAACAAAATCCACATTTCGCATTGCAAAGCATTTAATATACGTGTTGTGAGCTCTTATGTCCGACGCCGACGGATCTGAGATGCAGAGAAAAGCTCATTCTCAATGTGCACTTATGTTTGCGATCAAATGAAACAGAAATCCTTTCCATGAACAATATAGCGAACGACTTTCAACACACAATTGTTTAAATATAACAAGCTGCCAAACAAGGAAGTAATGTTTACCCCTAATGGAATTCCCAAGAATATCAAATTAATATAAGGGCTTAGGATGGTTTAGACCCCAGATAAGGTACTCTACGATCGAGACGTATACGTGAAAATTATTTTTCTAACGTGTCGCAATTTATGCGGATATTTTTCGATTTGTGGTTACCAAAGTGAAACGAACCATTAAAATTATCTCATCTCAGTCAATGCGAACTTTACGCCCCAGGGCCCGGTTTCACAAAACATCTAAAGGTTAAGTGTGATTTTATTGCTCAAAGGATTTTTCCGCAGCGGCATTGTTTTTCCCCATAATAGTGTGCAAGAAGATCTTAAAGGGGCTTTGTCACGGATTTTAACAGATTTTTGAACAGCCAAAATTCATATTTGTGTCGAAGGAAACCAAAACATAATAGTCCATTTTTATTAACAATTGCTATATTAGAGCACCGAAACTGTTAACAAGCGTCTTTAGCTGCAGATGGCTAGGGTGGAAATGAATTACAACTTGAAAAGTTTAGCTAAACTTTTCAATTTGTTTCCTCAAATCTACAAAAAATCGATATTTTATAGCCGTAGTTAGATTTCTATCCACATATTAAGGTTATATTTTCCTTTAGATGTTCAAAGACAATGTTTTTTCATGGGTTAAGTTGCCTACCACTAATTTCAGAACAGTTTAGACCAAAAATCTGCGAAATCCCTGTGACAGAGCTCCTATATTAATTCTTACGTTGCTTTATGCAACCGAGCCCGGGCTTCCTAGATAGCCTTTCTACGTAATCAGGCGAGTTTTAGAGTTTAACCCTTTTCGCGAGAAACACTATAGCCAAAAAGAATACCAAGCGTGAAAAAACGAAATCCTGACCGCACATTTCTTGGCTTACTTTGTGGAGAACTGAATAACTTTAACTTGTGCAACTCACGTATAGCTTAATCACTTTGTGACCCTTTGTGGCCGTTTACAAGACAAACTAACAGGTAGCCTGCGTTGCAGACTATACCGGGGTTTAGTTTCGTCTGCAACGCAGGCTAACTAACAGGCTAATGCCAAAAAATCGCTACGTTGCATAGCCACGGGGGGGAGGGAGCGGGGGAGGCGCAAATCACAAAACAATTTAAGATGGTGCTGACAAGGCTAGATAAGAATATTTTGGAAAAGATCAAAAATCGCACTTAAAACCATTTTTTTTTCCCTAACAGTTTTTCATTTACTGATAATTATAACATATGACCGTTTTTTCTTCCATAGCACTCCAGCTTATTACAATACTTCAGATGTCCGCAGCAGCGGTTTCCATAGTCGTTTCACTCTTGTTGCTCATCGGACTTTTCAAGGTCTGTGTAACTAGGATGTATCTCCTTGATTTTTAGTGCACCAGACAATATAATATATGGTAATGTTGAAGGGATGCGCTGTTGACAAAATACCACTGAAATACCCTAAGGGTTTCACTCGAGATCCGCTCAGATCGTTGAAAAACTGCGCAATTGTGTACAGTTAATATAAAGCGGGTGTTTCTTTTTTTATAAATTTTAGCTAAGAACCACAACAAGACTTCATTATCGCGTTGATCCTCTGACGGGCCTTTAAGTGTACTTCGAGGACCCTATGAGCCGTGTACACATCATCATGGAACGTACTTGCTTTGATAACAATCAGAGCGCACTTTATACGAATTTTGTTAGTATTACATTTAGCATTGAACAGACAGCACTGACACCTTAGTTGAGTAAGGACAAAATTTCCGGCTTCGCGACCAAATCAAGACGCTTGTATAAATACAAGTAATATCTTACTTTAGTCGCGTCTTATTTAGGCCGCGTGCCATTTTCTCCTACAAATAACCCTAGCGATATGACTCGATATGATGATTTGCGTAATTGTAAATTGTTAACAAAATTATATTGTTTGTTCCTCAGCGTCAGCGATGGCTGCTGTTTCCTTGGCTGGTGTGGGTGCTGCTCGAGGAACTTTTCTCTCTAAGTGTCATCTTCTTTTTTGTGGCTTTTGATGTGAAGGTAATGATTTCTAATTAACCACCAACCGACTGTTAATTTCTAGTGCAGTTCGAGTTATCACACAATTTGAGGCGGTACTATTTTTACCAGGTAAATAGTTGAAAATATTATATGACGGGAATTAGTTTGACAACGTTCTCACCGAAAACTAATGTTATTTTCATTCTCCGGTTATTCAACACCTCGCTCCCGGAGGGAAGAGGAAAGGCGCTCGCCTCGTCCAATGCGATCCGGGTTCGAGACCTGGGCTCGGCGTCATATGTCGGCTGAGTTTGTTGTAGGTTCTCGTCCTTACTCCGAGGGTTTTTCTCTGGGCAGCTGGGTTTCCTCAGCTCCCTCTACAAAAACTAACACTCTTTGCAATTTGATCTTCGATGCATGTACACTTTCTAGCGAGCAAAAGTGAACTCATCCGTGTTACGTGGGTAAATACATTACATTTACATTATTTTTTGTAAGGCTTGTTGTTCAAAGAAGGGTTATCCAGTTAAAAGACGTTGGAATAACCAGACGTAGTTAGCTTTACCTTTTTGTGTGCTGACACTGTAAAGACTGTCTTATTTAATAGGTACTAACAAAGTGTTGTACAAAATTGTCTTATTGCAGCTGAAATGCCAAGTGTACATATCTGATGCAGTCACGTTTGTGATCTTTGTAAGTATAAACTTCAAGTGGAAGCTGTAGCGGTGAGAGCGCTCGCCTCCCACCAAAGTGGCCCGGGTTCGATTACGGCCCCGTGCTATGTGTGCCGATTTTCTGTGTGGTCGAGTTTGTTGTTGGTTCTCATCTTGCTCAGAGGGAGTTGTTTCTCCGGGTTCTCTGGGTTTTCTCCCTCTTGAGAAACCAACATTTCCAAATTCCAGTTTGACCTGGGCCATAGATGCCCTACACGAAAACCAGCTAGGGCTGACGTGTCTTCCTCTCTAAATATCGTACATTTATAGGCATGCAGTGCGTGCAGCGAGCTTTGCAACTGTAGATCTTTGCACACATTGCGGGCCCATACTAGGCAACGTTATAGTAATCAATCTTTTTCCTTCGATGTCCTGTAGATGTACTTTATGCTGTGTGTCTACTCGTATGTTAAACATCTAACGCGGGCAGAACGCATGAATAAGGTAAGCAAGGATGTACAAATAAAACCAATATTAATCATCACTTTACAGTTAGCATGTAAGATGAAACTTGAGACACTGCTTTGAAATAAAATAGTACTGTTTTTTCCAGCTATACAGTAATAAAGTAAGCCTCCCAAAAACTACCGTACATAACCTGTACCTATAATTGCATGATGACAGTAGTCTACCACAAAGCTCTGGGTTATGTAACAACAAATAGGCCATTTTTGAGTTGCCTTTAGACTAAGAGCAGTCCCTGTTTATTTTAACAGTCCATCAAGCGTGAAGCAAAAAGAAAAAGACTGTGAAAATAAATAGGGACTGCTTGTAGTCTAAGTTGCCTTTTGCCTCAGTTTCAAAATGAGTTCTCATGCAAAACCATTCAAATTAAAACGAGTTTAATTTGCATGAAAATGGATGTGCAGGTGAAACACATTTCACATGAATGATTTCGCACAAAGACTCGTTTTTTTAAAGTTAGGCAAGGTAACTAGGAAATGGCCTATTTCGTTCCAGGTGTAGTTCAGCTAAAGTTTTTGTTATAGATCTTTTATACTTAACCTGAAACATGAATGGATAGATTTGATTTGAAATGTTTGCTGTTGAGTATCGCTCAGTCAATTAACATGACATCTTTTGTGAATGTTTGATTTCAGTACAGAGCAGCTGTCCAACTTACTCTCGATGATGCACTTGATTCAGAAAGCTCTGCTCTACTGGTTAACAGACCTGTGTAAAGGAGATCATACAGTCCTTCAAGTTGACATGGAAAAGCCAGGACTTGACAGATCAAAGCAGAGCAAGCTAATCCAGGATTGGCATATTAAATGTCTAATCCTTTATATATTAAGATATTAATAATTTTCTTTTAGCTAATCTTGTTAAAGCAAAAGTTAAACATGTAGAAGTGGCAGTGAAAAAAAGCTTTTTATTTAAACAAGATTGAAGAAGAAACCCTATGTTAAATTATAGGTTTTATTTCATCAACTTTGAAATCACTGGTGATCCTTGCAAACTGATTGGCTTTGAGCTGTGCAATTTATTCGTGAATCACACTGTTTTTTGGGGTCTGTCGATTTCATGAGTTCGGGTTAGAAATTTCGAGTTCGAGTTAGAATTTTGAGTTTGAGTTAAAATATCGAGTTGCTTGCGGTTAGCTCCACTCTGGTTTGCTTGCAGTTAGTTCCGCTCTGGTTTGCTTCCGGTTAGTTTCACTCCTATTTGCTTGCAGTTAGCTTTCATTTGTTGATAAGGGCGACACTATGCGTGACCAACTGCGAAAATGTCACGCCATGTTGCGGGCTTTTCGTTTTCTTTCTTTTTCTTTCGTTTTTTCGTCTTCCATCACAAAATCAGTAAGTTTTCAGGCCCTTCCTCTTAACTAGAACTCAAAATTTTAACTCAAAATCGAAATTCTAACTTGAACTCAAACTTGAAATTTCTAACTTGAACTCATAAATTTAATACACTATTTTTTGCTCTAAATTGAATCTTTTTCCCTGCCAATGAGAAAGGAACACTAAAACAAAACAACCAATCAGATTTTAAGGTTCGTTTAAAGCAACCAATCAATTTGCAGGAAAATGCAGTGTGATTTATTCACGAATTGCACTATTCTTTGTTCCAAATCACATCTTTCTTTATTTACTGGATCAATAAAATATTGGTACTGACTAAAATCCAGTATTTGGGCTATTAAATTTTGTGATTTCAAAATGGATGTAATAAAGTAATTGAACTTTGTGTCGTGCAATTATGGTCTGAAATCATACTTGTGATGTCAAATTGAATGAGTTCACACTGCACTCTTGTTTGATTTTGAAATCCAGCGTATGATTTCAGACCAAATTGCACTCCACTAAGTTCAATTACCATTATATGTACAAAATTATTTTCAAATTACAGTCAAATGCGCTGAACCGTAGCCACCCGACTAAGTTTTTGACATCTTTTTGACAAGTTTTTGATTAGTTTGATGGCTTCCGGTTGCACAACGGTTGATACGAAAGATCTGTGAAACATTCAGTTTCAACTGGTTTTACAAACCCAGAAAACATTTCCTGTGCAAAAAGTTAAGTTTGACCAAATTTTTGTCAGCATAAAATTTATTTATCGCCAGTTGGACTTGGCATAATTGCTCGTGCGAAACGTTGTTTGAAACCCTTTCAAACTCTGACGTTTGAAGATGAATCATGCAATGGTTGATACCCCGCCTTCCATTTTTCAAGGCATCTGATTGGCAGTTTAAAGCAACCGGAAGCCGTAAAACTCATCAAAGTAATCAAAAACTTGTCAAAAAGATGTCAAAAACTTTGTTGGGTGGCTACGGTTGAATGCGTTTGACTGTAAAGGGAACCTTAGAAAAAAGTCATCCAAAGCACAAAAACACCAAAGAAGTAATAACAAACCAAAATTAAACGAGGGTGATTATCACTTAAAAAGATTACAGGCTGCACCTTTCAATAATTGAAAAAAGTATCTGCTCAATCAGGGGCATTTTGATTTCTGCTGCCATCATTATCATCTTAGCGGACATCTTAGGAAACAGATGTTCCTATCAACAAGTTCAAAAGGTCATGTCTGTGGGTTTTAATTGTTAAATTTCAATCCATTTTGTCTGTTTCTTTTTCAAGGTTTGTTGAATTTCAACATAGTTATGATATGATTGATGGCAATAAAAAACACAATGGTTAGTAAGGTTGCAACTTTCAGAGTTTGTGTACATTTGAAAGGAAGTTAATTAATTTTTGGTTTTTCTTTATTTTGGTCAAGATAACTAGCCTAAAAGTAAACATTTTTGGATGAGTTCATTTTGAACATCGAATAAAGTAAATGCCTAGAGTTATTTTTGCTTCATGACTGATTTGCAGTTTTAAACAAGAAATAAGTTATTCTCCCATCGCTCTGAAAGGTCTTTAAAAGGATTTCTACAAAGAGGTCTCCTTCTTCAAAGTTCATAACAGCTCACTCCTTTGATTCAAAATATCTTCTTGTCCACTTAATGAGGAATGTTTTTTGAATACTAATCTTATCCCAGTTCTTCCTACTTTCATCTTTGTTACTCTTTTTTCAATGGCTTTGGCTGTTGCTCTTCTTGGATAGCAACCCAGATATATAAACCAATAATAATATGAACAACTATCACAGTTACTGTGGCGGCACCAATTGATCCATTTGAAAAACCCAGAATATCTGAAATTGAAATAAAAAGGAAGGATTGGATGAGTATGGTTCCATTAGTTCTGTGTTAGAGAATAAAACAGTACAAAAGGTTTCCAAATAATTTGCCAATACCCAAGAATTCAACACAGACATTGGCCAAACAGATGTGTTAAAAAGTGGACTGGGACTGAGAGGGGAAAGTGGAATTGGGGGGGGAGGGAGGGGAGGGGGAGGAGCAGTACTTAGGGAGACCACGAAGTAAGCATGCGACTTTTCTTCATGCTTACAAAAAAAGGGGAAAGGCATTAAGATGTGGAAGTGTGATGTAAGCCTGCAGTGTAGACATTTGGTTGTCCGAATGCTCAGTAAAATTCGATTGTGTTGACACTACCATCTTGGATGGTTGACAGGTAGAGGGTGGGACTAGTCCATGTGAAATAATGTCTACCTGCAGAGCCTGCAAACTAACGATGGCTGGGGGCAGGCTTATGTTTCCTTCCCCTCCCTCCCTCCCCTCCCTGGTCCTTCTTTCGGTTGGTCCTCCTCTCCTTGGGTTCACTTTTGACTCACTCCAGCCCTCAGCAAATTTTCTTATCCAAGATGGCGGCTGGAAAGGGTTATTCAGCACTTACATGAAGTAAATATGCCTTAGACCTGCCAACTCTCATCATAAGTATCACCTGCGGATTCAAAATATCGATCTCAAGCATACCGGCCAATTTCTCATGCCTGACTGACAAATCTTGATTTCTTACTCTTAAAACCCATCAAATGTAAATTCAATTCAACATTTTTGACAAAAATGATCCAAAAAATGAGAATTGTTATTCGTGTTTGAGTCATTTTCATACCACATCGGCAATGCTTGAAAGTTGTGAGAACTTCTTGGGTGCCCTTCAGAAATGCTTGGAAGTCGTAGGAACATCTTCGGAAATGTGGAGATGGTACTCTCACACCGTTGACTTAGGAAAAGTTGGCAGGTATAATGCCTGCACTGCATGCTAATTGTAGAAGTTGTCTAAGAAGCCATTGCTTGGGGTCCAGAGAGCATATGAGCATGAGAACCCTAAACAATGTCTGTGTAGGAGACTATAATGACACTTGAAACGATATTTTTTACCACTGAGACTTCTTTTAACAGGAATTACCTTCAAAGACCATTTTCTTGGAAAGGAAAAAGCAGGATATCGGTAACAAAATCATTGCTAATGTGAACTTCAGCAGAGTCCAGAGTACTGATCTTTCCCGTGGCCTGTGTCAATCAATCAAACAGTGAACATTTGTAACAACAGTCACAATCGAATTGCGATTTGAAGTGGATTTCATTTTTCAAAATTATGCACCAGTCATTTGAAATCCCCGACCCCCCCCCCCCCCCCCCCCCCCCTCGGGCATAGGCGGGGCATTCACTTTTTTTGCAAGTGAAGGCAAGTGAAGTCCCCGGTCCCCGGGAAAAAAGTGAATGGTGAACTCCCCCGCCCCCACATGATCCACACACATGCTATTAAAAAGTAATCTTTTGTAGAAAA
This sequence comes from Meandrina meandrites, assembly GCA_963693305.1. Classification (NCBI taxonomy): domain Eukaryota; kingdom Metazoa; phylum Cnidaria; class Anthozoa; order Scleractinia; family Meandrinidae; genus Meandrina; species Meandrina meandrites. The sequence goes on from OY855910.1 coordinate 32,954,580, forward strand.
CTTGTTTTTGCCAAGCGCAACAATGAATGACAAAAGGGGAAGATAAAAACATTGGTAGCCGTGAAATTAACACGTTGATATCAGAGTATACGTAGCTAGCAAAGGCCCCTCGATGGACAAGGAAGAAGACGACTATTGCCAAATCAACTTTTTATTTTTAATAAAGGTTATTAAAAACTTTTTCTGTTTTACAACGTGATGTTACAAAATGCACGATCACAGCAAACTGAAACTCAATAGCAATACAGTCTTCTGATGTCTGGAATGACTCAAGCATACTTATCAATACCATATCATTGAAATAAGCCTAACTTTCGTAACCAGACTTTGAATATCTTCTGCTAATATAGCCTTCTTTGAATTCTGGTGTGACACTTTACAAAACAATTCTTACTTCGCGCTATTAGGCAGCGAATTGCAGCGAAATACCGCAAAGCAACCGATCGACCGAGGGAGTCAACACAAATAATTCAAACCGCTGAGCATGGAGTGACTGCCCCGTTTATTCCCCGGTCCGGTATGCGAAGGCAGTGATTTCTGGCGCATCCCCCGCCTAATGGGGAACCAAAATGGAGTGAATCTGAAGTGAAAGCCTCACTTTTACCCCGCCTATGCCCGAGGGGGGGGGGGGGGGTCGGGGATTTCAAATGACTGGTGCATTATGAGTTTTGATCAAAATCATATGTTGCTTATGCTAAAAACTATGCAAAATCCAGTTGCATTTCAATTTGACTTTTTAAAAGCCAATAAATATGACATTAAAAGATCGGGTTACACCTCCAACTTGGGAAAAATACGATGTAAAAGCAAACGCTGGTGTGAAATTTAGAATACAAGGAAAACAACTGAGGGGACATTCGTAAAATCGAACTTTCTACATTCCAAAGGAAACATTGAATAGACAGAGGAAACACTGCACTTACCCTAAGGTATCTCCTTGACCGTCAGATCGAATCATTTTTTAGATACTATGTAAATCTATCAATTTTTAAGTACTTCGGGCGGCTATAAAAGATCTAGGAATCTCTCAACTCAACTTCTCAAATGAATCGCCATCGTCGCCATCTTCTTTTTGCCGGGGATCCGAGGAGGAGGACTGCAACTAATCTCTCCCCACTCTCTCACGGTCTCACAAGTGTTACGTCAGACAACAACATGGCGGCATCCATTCGTCTCCTTCGCGCAAAACTGTCGCGTTTATCTCTTGTATATTTCCATAAAAGCCGTCCCTTTATCACAGCGATTTTAAGATTTAGTTCAAGCAACTGTTCCAGGTGGCGAAGGCTCTGTTTACCGCCAAGAAAGACCTTACATTGGGGTGTTGCATTGGGCTCGACAGCTGGTGTGCTGTGTGGAAGTGTGGCTTTCTGTGGAAGCTCAGGTACGATTACTGCCATCAACGTGATTTTTGAGTACCTTTCGCTAAATATATGGGAGCAATTTTACAATACCGGGCCACTCTGAAAGCGTAAGGTTTGCGGCAACACGGTCCGCGGTGCCACGGTGAATTTTAAATTTCATTTTCCGGCCTCCGAGGTCCGCGGTGCAGCACTTGTTTTTAATAAGAAATAATGCCACCGCGGTCCGCAGTCCGCGGTGCCGTACTTGATTTAAATATTTGAAATAATGCCACCGTGGTCTGCGGTCCGCAGTGCTGGGCTTGATTTAAATATTTGAAATAATGCCACCATGGTCCGCGGTCCGCGGTGCCGTACTTGATTTAAATATTTGAAATAATGCCACCGTGGTCCGTGGTCCGCGGTGCCGTGCTTGATTTAAATATTTGAAATAATGCCACCGTGGTCCGCGGTCCGTGGTGCCGTACTTGATTTAAATATTTGAAATAATGCCACCGTGGTCCGCGGTCCGCGGTGCCGTGCTTGATTTTAAAAAATAAATAAGATAGTGGGGGCTAGGAATGCTGTCATAATAAATGAAACTAAACTTTTGCAGTTAGGCTTAACCCTAATCACTCCACAGGTCCAAGAGAGCAAAATAGCTTCACTAGTTATCTTTATCTCACAATAGTGTGTTGACCCAAACAATAACAAAGAGCTAACCGCAAGCAGACTGGAGTGAAAGCTAACCGCAAGCGAACCGGAGTGAATAAAAAACCCGCAAAAGGCTAACCGCTGGCTTGGGATCGAGCAAACTCATTACAATAGTGTTGACCCAAACAACAACAAAGAGCTAACCGCAAGCAGACTGGAGTGAAAAAAAAAAAAAACCGCGTGAAGGCTAACAGCTGGCTTGGCGTAAACGTCTATGTCCTAGTACTTAACCCTTGTTGATACAGATCAGCGCGTATCCCGTATCCTATTAATTTTTGGCCTAAATATTCTGTATCCTGTTAGGTTTTATGGTTTGCATCCCCAACTTTGATGTTTGCATCCCTGTATACCGTTAATTTTCCCCCATATATCCCGTATCCCTATAATTTTTTACCTAAATATCCCCGCATCACGACAACCCCCACTCTTGTAACTGTGACCGCAGACCTCGGACCGCAGTGCACGTGGCACATGTTTTCTTACTCTCGTATACTGGAAAACCGCGGACCACGGTGTTACTTGTTTTATTGAACTATTAGTGACTGCGGGACCGCAGACCGCGGTGGCACTCGATTTATTTATTCTGGCCGACTGTGGGACCGCGGACCGTGTTGCCGCGAATCTTACGCTTTTGAAGTGGCCCGGTATAATTTGTAAAGTTTAGCCAATGTATGCCAACAACAGCCGTGCTGCTGACGCGTAAATCTGACACACCTACATAACATTGCATTTTATGTACAAGTTGGTACAACCAGATATGTATAAGCAAGCTTATAAAACTTTATAAGCTTACTGCCAAGTTTGAGAGAGTTCTGCAATCCTTTGCTTTTAATTAAGCTTACTCCAAATAAAATTTGGTGTCAACTTTCAATAATTGTTCTTAAGTCAAATCTTGGAAAAAGAATTTTCTGAACCTCCAATGGGAGTTGAACCCATGATCTTACAAATACTGGTCGGGATGCTCTAACTACTGAGCTACGGGAGACTCATGTGAGTGAGGCCATACACTGGGTTCTCAAGTGACACATGTATTTGTAATTGTAGGCTTAATATGTCGAAATGATAAACATGACTGAATAAATGGTAAATGGAACGGCAACTTGGACAATGTGAAATAAATGAGAAGGTGGTCTCAAGTCAAATCTTGGAAAAAAGAATTTTCTGAACCCCAAATGGGAATTCTTTTTCCAAGATTTGATTTGAGACCACTTGATTTCATTTATTTCATATTATCCAAGTCGCCATTACACTTGTTAATATTGTTCTTTGCAAAGTTTAATAAATTTAGAAATGTGGTTTGTTGTGTTAGATAGCTGGCAGTGCTATTTTATTCTTCAGGGCTTGTTGAGAGAATGTGCAGATCTGCAAAACACAATGACACTGTTGAACTTCAAAGGTGAGTGTTTTTCATATTGATTAATCTCATGTACTCATTATCATAATCTGAAACAAGGGGAAATAAAAATCAAACTGGTTTGAAAAAATTTAAACCACAATGTCTATATCCTTGAGTCAAGGAACTAATACATAAAGACAGACTTGCACTATTGGTGGTCTCATTAAATTTATTATTTTGAATCCTTATTACTTTATTGCATCAGACTCATAAAACAAGGCCATGACGTTAACCAGAAGCATCCACTGGGGTGGACCCCGCTTCACGTTGCTGCTTTTAATGGCAATGAAAGGTAAGGTCAAGTGAAAAAGTGTTCTGTCTTTTAGCCCTCCTCCTCCTCCCTCCATCCCTCTGTCCATTCCTCCCTCCCTCCCTTCATCTGCCCCTCTCTCCTTCCATCCCTCTGCCCCTCCATCTCTTCTTCCCTCCCTCCCTCCCTCCCTCCCTCCCTCTGCCCCTCCCCCCTCCACCCCTCCTTCCCTCCCTCCCTCTTGCATTTTATCTCTCCTGCCCTCTCCCCCTCTTTGTATTATTTATAATTTTCTTTGTTGTTTTCTTGTATTTAAAGGTCTGTAGAGTTATTAGTAGAGGCAGGAGCTGATGTCAATGCAAAAGAAGAATTCAGCACAGCATTCCGAACTGCCCAAAAGAAACACATGAGATCCTTTGATGGTAAGCCCTTGTTCTTTCAACTATTAACATTTTGATAGCACCAATAAAATGCTATCTTTTAAGAATGTTGAGACAAGCAAGCAACCGTGGACGATGATCCTACTGGTACACGTTGGATCAATAATGATCTGATCGGTTTAAAATAGAAAAATGAAGACTACACACATATAAAACCCTTCCCAATGTAATTTCCCTTTGTACCTGAAGAAGGCTGGTTTGGCCAGCCGAAATATAGTACACAAATTTAAAACCTTTCTGTGTTGTATCGGTTTCTGCTTTTTTATAGTCTATCTTTTAAGCCCTTCGATATTAAATATGTGCCCTCACTGACTGGTTAAAATATTCCTTTGACTGTTTAACTGTCAAGTGAACGTTTTTTTATATATTTTAGGATTGAGCTCACATGTTGCTCTGATCTTTGTTCTTTCTTTCAGTGATTTTTATGCGCGATGATGACTTCAGTGACAGACTCCACAGAAATGCTAACTTCAGTGGTTTCACTGCCCTTCATTATGCAGCTCTTGCTGACAATCTTGAATGCATTCGTCTCCTTGTCAACGCTGGTGAGTGTGGTGGTACCCAATTATTCGTATTTAATAATATATAAGTGCACTAGCTGGTCTCCACACTGACTGGTTGATTGCACCCTGAATGGGGTCAGTGTGTTTGTTTTTTTGGCAAGACACCTCACTCTGAATTATAGTTCCTCTTTCTGCCTAACTGTAAATGCGCTGGACTCCGGGTCGAATGGTCCAGGTTTGAGCCCTGGCGGGGGCACTGCATTGTGTTCTTGGGCAGGACACTTAAACTCTCAAAGTGCCTCTCTCCACCCAGGTGTATAAATGGGTACCAGCAAAATTTTATTGAGGGGGGGGGGGGGGGGGGGTAACCCTGCGATGGACTAGCATCCCATCCAGGGGGTTGAAATACTCCTAGTCACATAATGCTACAGAAACCAGGATAAGCTCTGGCTGCATGGGCCACTTGGCTTGAACGCAGACTTTACCTTTACCTTACCTTTTCCACCCGGCACCCTGATGTATTAATGTGTACACTTACTGATGGGCGACTACATATCCTTTCTCTGTAGGAGCTGACCCAACACTGAAGGACAGTTCTGGCCATCAAGTATTAGACTATGCTGGGAGCATGAAGATCAAAGAGTTCTTGCGAGAAAAAATGGATACGGTAATAGGGCAATCTTGTGCTGATGTCAATGAATATCAGTTTTAAAATTTCATGCAACAAAAAATTACCATTATAACAAGAAAGGTCAATGCACAATAAAAGTATTGTGCCACGTTTTGGGAAGAAAAAGACTGTGACCATTTTTTTATAAACATCTGTAAATTTGACATTTTTTCAAATATCTTGTTTAATATCCAATGTACTTCTCTCATATTAAGGAGGCTCGCAACGGTTTCCAGCGCTTCCCAGGTCTTAAACTTTGATCGGTCAGTACTACAAATCTTTATCAGTTGCTGCAACAATAATGATAGCGACCAAATGTCCAATCATTGCTGAATAAGTTGTGGTCATTTTCATTTTTTCGAAAATTTAAGGTGGCTCTGAAACTGCTCCGCAGAAATTTTTTTAACTTTGCAAAAAGTTGCATCTTAACATGCTAATCATTATTCAATAATAAAAAATGGGGGTCACCGGACTCGTTTTTGAGTTATAAGCACTTAAAGGGAAAATTAAGGGTGTTTTTAACAGGTAAAACTGTTGCTATAGTAACCAGTGACGTCATGAAAATGACCACAACTTATGCAGCAATGATTGGACATTTGGTCGCTATCATTATTGTTGCAGCAACTGATAAAGATTTGTAGTACTGACCGATCAAAGTTTAAGACCTGGGAAGCGCTGGAAACCGTTGCGAGCCTCCTTAAGCCAAAAATATTTATGCATGAGTGGAACAAACATTATCGTGGCACAAACATTGATCTTTAAAGGCTGATTGAACCACAATTCAGCATTTGTTAGATTGTTATTTTCTAAGACGATAATGTTCTATTAAAATATATTTGCATGTTCACAGTGTTTGTTTTCTATTTAGTATGCTAAAGAGAAAGCGAAGAGGGAAATAGAAGAGAGACGTCGCTATCCATTGGAGATGAGACTAAGAGAGAATATCGTTGGACAAGAAGGAGCCATCCTTACAGTTGCTGCCAGTAAGGCTGTTCATGTGATAATAATTCTTTGTCTGAAACAAATAGAGAATAATACATTGGTGCACGGAGATATGAAATTTATCTTCGAGTGTTCAACTCGATATCTCACCTGAGTGAGCGCAGCGAACGAGTGAGATATCAAGATTGAACACGAGAAGATCAATTTCATGTCTCCAAGCTCCCATGTATTATTTATTATATAAATTTAGCTCAATTCTTTCAAAAGGTGAATATTGCAAAGGTCATGTCAGAACACATGTGTTTGATACGATATCAGAACACATGTGTTCTGATACGACATTTCTCAGTGGCCAAAATCCCTATAACACACTATAGTTTATATAATAATACTTTTTACCATATATATCAATGATTCCATTAAAGAGGGTCGTACAGGGGGGTCTCTGGCATGGTTCACAGGCAGACAGAATAATGAGTCATGGATCTCAGATATCAAAATTTTATTTTCCGGAATCATGAAAATAAGCAAATAATGTACTCTATATATTCTGCTCTTCCACAATGAAAAGTGGCAAAGAAGGAGTGTTTGATTGCTGTCTTTAGCCTTTTTCACGTTTTCACAGTCATAAATCTTCCGGAGGTCTCGCAACTCAAAATCATGTGGAATAGAGTGCTGAAGTCATGAATATCAACAAGTTCTTTTAATTAATAGTCATGCAAAACCTTCATTTGTGTTTCACAGAAAATAAATTCAGCTAATTATGAATCACAAGAGTACCCCTGTACGACCCTCATTTAATGCCAGGGGTGCTAATTTAATATTTGCAAGATTTGTACATGCACCTGTTGGAGTTTTAAAGCATTTCTTTTCAGAAAGAAATATTTCCATTTCTTTTGGCATTACAGCTGTATCTCCGAGCTTGATATTAAATAAATACTTGAGGATCTGTGTGCCAGCATGTATGATTGTGGTATAAGTATGCTACTCCCTCTCCCTCTGTTCTGATTTTCCAGAAACTTCCCCTCAGATTGGTCAGAAATATGTTAAACCATAGCTAGTCCATTGTTTCAGAGATTTGCATTTCTCAATAGTTCACAAAAGTTCAGAAAATTGTCTGGCACCTAGGGTGTGTTACCCCTGGTAGACACATAATACTTTCATTACGCTATCCTTTTCAGCAATCCGTAGAAGAGAAAATGGCTGGTATGACGAAGAACACCCTCTTGTGTTTCTCTTTCTTGGATCTTCAGGAATTGGTAAATACCTGTTTAGTCTTCTAGATGTCTGAAAGTATTAATTTCAAGTTCGAATGATTTGAGTATGGAGTGCTAAAATCTTTTTGACTATCACTCACTGTCTGATAAGAGTGCTAAACTCAGAGACCAATACTAACAACGCAGTATGATTTTAAATTTTGTACTTTATTTTGTACCCCATCCAGTGTAAACACGCGTTGTATCTGAAGAAGGCTGGTTTGGCCAGCCGATTGGAAATATAGTACACCAAATTTAAAATCTTTCTATGTTGTATCAGTGTCTGCTTTTTTATATTCTTCATTTTATGTATAAAACGGATCAGATCACTATTGATCCAATGTATACCAGCAGGATTATTGTCCATGGTTGGTTGGTTGCTTGCTTGAACATTCTAAAATCAGAGACTTTCTCATTTTAAATTTCAGAGCAAAACTCTTACACATTTTAACAAAGAAATTTTTCAGTGTTTTTTTTTCCTATCTTTCTTCTTGTAGGAAAAACAGAGCTAGCCAAACAAGTAGCTAGATATCTTCATAAAGACAACAAGAAGGTATATTTTGATTCACTTCCTTAGTTTTCCTTGCTTACATCTTCAAGGGCATGTTTCTTTTCTTTTCGTGAAATAAAATCACGTTGCTATTTCTGTATTTTTTTGCAGGGCTTTATAAGACTGGACATGTCTGAATATCAAGAAAAACATGAAGTAAGAATTCATAAAAGTATTTCACAGTAAACGTTTCAGATTAATTTTTGATGTTTTGTTATGTTTTTTTTTGCCTTTTCTTTGCCATCACACACATTTATATGTACCTCTGTATTTCAAAGGTGGCAAAGATGATTGGCGCACCTCCTGGGTACATCGGACATGATCAGGGTGGTCAGTTAACCAAGAAATTAAAGGAATGCCCCAATGCTGTGGTCCTGTTTGACGAGGTTAGTTCATGTCTTTTCACTTACTCTGATCTGGGCCTCTGCACACATTGCGAGCCTATGATACTGGATGATGTTTCAACTAACTCAGATACCAACTTCTTGCAAGTTCCTAACACGTTTATCTTTTCAGGTTGACAAGGCTCACCCAGACGTTTTGACTGTCATGCTACAATTGTTTGATGAGGTAACTTTTGAACCTCTGTGGGTGGGGCTGGGGGGGGGGGGGAGGGAGTGCAGGGGGAGGGAGCGGTGCACCTCGACTTAAGTATGGTTTTTCAGTTTGAGCTGTTTTAGTTTCAAAAAGGGTTTAAAAATTTGCCTTTTTGGTCCGTTTTTGTATTTTTCATCGTTGTAAAAGTTTGCTTCTGGTTTAGGGCCGTTTGACAGATGGTCAAGGCAAAACCATTGTGTGTAAGGACGCCATTTTTGTAATGACGTCAAACCTTGCTAGTGAAGAGATAGCCAATCACGCTTTAGATCTGAGAAGAGAGGCGCAACAAGCCACTGAGCATAGAGAAGAGGGTAAGTGCTGTTATAAGGGTCTTAAACGGTATGATCTTTATAAACGGTCTCATTATGTACTTGAAGAAGTCCATTCAAGGCTTTTGTAAATGGCTGGCTTCACTGGTTTGAAGAAGGTTTGTACGTTATACTGAAAACCAATCAGAGTACGAAGACGCGTCACAGGTGTGCTGTGCTGTGCTGTGCTGTGCTGTGCTGTGCTGTGCTGTGCGTTAGAAACATGTAATGATGGTAAGCGCGGGAAAAAATAAAGAGGAGGATTGGGCTGGGGGGTGGTGAAGGGGTGGTGATGTATTTTCTGTGGAATTTTTGTTTGCGTCATTTTGGAAGAGCAGCGCTTCACTGTTGTTCTTTCCGCTTGTCTGTCAGATGGCGAAATTAGCGAAAAGATCACCATATCAAGAAAGTTTAAAGAGAGAGTTGTACAGCCAATTCTCAAGGTGAGGTGTTTTACCCGTGCGGATCACTTTTGTTGTCTCTGTCTTCTTCCAAAACTAAATTCTCTCAAGGACTGTTATAGGAAATTCATGAAAAGCTCAAGGAGAATCTTTATGGTGATCACCGTTAAATTTCCCATTGATATTTTACAGCTTCACTTCAGACGAGACGAGTTCCTAGGTCGGATCAACGAGATGGTTTACTTTCTTCCATTTTCACGCTCAGAATTGCTCAGCTTGGTGACAAGAGAACTGGATTTCTGGTCGAAAATGGTCAGTGTAGGGGTCTATCGTTTATCCTTTGCAATTTGATCAGACCTTTGTTGAAGAAGCTGACCGAAGTTGCTCCTGCAGTCGAATAAAATTGAATTTGCATTTCTTTTTAATTATTTGCAGGCGTTAAGTCGGCATGATATCCACATGACCTGGGATAGAGAAGTCTTGGATGTTCTAGCTGATGGTTACGATGTACACTACGGAGCGAGATCGATTAAACACGAAGTAAGATTGATTTCTTGTGCTCTAGTTACTCTTGTAGTGAAAAGTATCACAAGGCTTTGGCAAAATTTGCTGACATCTATTATTAATACAACTTTTCTATTAGTTTACTCACGGTTTGGCTAATCGCAAACCAAGTTAGGCAGAGCGAGCAGAAGAAAAGATATGAAAAAATTTGTCAATTTAGCAATAGCCAAATCGTGCAGCTCTCAAAACAACAGCTTGTAACCGGTTGCAAATCCGGCAAGCCCTTGAAAAAGTAGTTAACTATGGCGGTGCTTGTTTAAAAATTGGACGCGACAAAGGAATTTTTCCTATCCGTACAAAAACTTTACAGTTGCTAACAGAAGCGTCTTTTGATTGTCACCAAGCGTCTCTTCCGGCACTTTCTGGATAGAGAACTAATGGGCGAGCGGTGAAATATAATCATTTTGAGTAGCCTGTGCCAGGCGTTCGGTTAGTGGGGAGCAGCGCGAAACGCGGCGAGCGAAAAATGAGGGGAGGGGTGTGAGGAGAAAACGAGAAAGCTTCTCGCCTTAGTCCCCTCGCCGTTTGTTACGCAATCCCGAATTTCGCGCTGCTCCCCACTAACCGAACGCCTGGACAGGCTGCATTTTGAACTGAAGAACATCGCTTTTGATAGAAAGAAATTTCCAAGTTGATTTAGGACCATTTAGTAGAGGGTTTTTAGTTATAACGAATTCATCGAATAAGCGCCGCATCGGAACCGAATGCAGTGCTTATTCGGAGGCGGCGCTAATTTGAAAATACGGTAAGCACGAAAAAAACGTGTTGTTGAAGCATGGGGAAAGTAGATTTCTGCGAGCGAATTCTGAGTTATAAACATAATTGGCTTTCCAGACTGTACCTTGACACTGATTGAGCAAAAATGAAATGTGAGGCTCTCAATAAGAACCTAGGTTCCAGATTAATCCACCGCAGTTTTGACAGCAAACGGTTTGCTTTTGAATAATACTTCTGTACTCTGTATTTAACATGTTACTGATTAAATTTGCTGCAGGTCGAAAGAAGAGTGGTCAACCAACTTGCTGCTGCGCACGAAAGAGAGTTGATAAGTCCCGGATGCGCCCTGCACTTGACAGTGGACTACCCCAAAGATAAAACTGGAAAAAGTTTGGTTGAAGACGTAGCACCGATGATCAAATTGCAGCTCATTAAAGAAGGAAAGAAAAAGGTCGATATCGAAGTGGGAGACTACTTCACTCCCGAAGATAAACTTTTCTTTTAAAGAAGCGAATTAAAACAAGTAAAAGGGTTAGAGATAAGAACGCTGAAATTTGCGCGTCGTTCGGTTGCTTTTGGGTAGATGTGATCTGTGAGAGATGTTTAACACAAAGTGACCATCGTAGCACTTCTAGCCGTCGCGTCGATCAGATCAGTCAATCGATATTTGAAGGCTTCGTATAACGAACGGGATAATTTTGTGCTGTAATGATTTTAAGCTTCTTTTAAGCGTGTACATGAGTACGTGGTGAAGCCTTCTGAATAGATGCGATATCAGCAAACTTTGCAAGAAGGACTTCGCAAAAATAGTTTTAAAAAAGAAAAGCAGGAGAGCACACTTTAATGCCGTTTACCTCGTGGTCGAGCAAAAGAACACAAGAACTCTACAAGGATTTACCAGCAAACTTTGAACGAACTTTTGTAGATAAACACAACTAACTGTTCAGTCGGAACAAAAAGCAATACTGAACGAGTTCTAGTAGAACTCAAATGTCGTAACAACAAAGAAATAACAAACAACAAACAACAAAGAAAGCGAAAAGTATTGGCATGAACAGAAAATAAAGTCAAATATGACAACTGTGTAGTTGTAATTCTCGATGTCTTTCCGTGTGCAAACTGTAGGGCTGAATGGGGCATTTTCCCAGTTATTCAGTCTACATTCATTTTTTTGCACAGCATTTTCCTTAAAGAAAATTTCGAATTCCCACAAAAACAGGCAGGGAAAAAATTAACGATTTTGTATATTTACCAAATCCTTTCTGAAGTACCTGAAGTGTTCTGATTCTTTTATATTCTTCATAAACAACACAGGTATGTTTATTGGTAGTTTTTAAGAATATATTGTTTTGTATCGTAACCTGTGACGCAAACTGCGTGCTCAATGATTTCCAAGCGATAAAGGAATGGCATGCGAACAGCCACCCACTCGGTAAAGGAGTAAAAGACAAAGGGTGCGTTCCAGCCTAGTCCCTTGGCGCTCTCGGCTCGGTCAAACCTGGACCCTATTGTTAGTCATGACGCCACCGGTAGAGACTCGCCGAGAACGTTCTCTCGTCCGCTCCCGCCCCAGACTTCGCACTGACTACAGGACAAGAGAGAACGCCTCGGGACTAGGCTGGGTGCGTTCCTTTACGCAAATCCAAATCCGGATTTCTTGTATCCAAAAACAGATTTTTCCAGATTTTGCGTTTTTTTACTAAAATTCGAAAATGGATAATGAATCTGAAGAAACCACACTCCGAGTGGATTCATCAGGTCAAATCTAAATCAGGATTTTTGGGATTCATGTCCCGTGTGTTTCTTTTGGGGACGGATCCGAAAAAAACTACGTTTGGCTAGCGGTGTTCTTGTGAAAGTCTAGGGGCGGATCTAGGGGGAGGGTGCAGGGGTTGTGCACCCCTCCCCATGAGATGACCAGGCGGCTTTCTAATACAACTGGTATTCCACTAAAAGAAAAAAAAGCTATGTGCACCCTTTCCTAAGAAAAATCCTGGATCCGCCCCTGGAGTCCGCCATATTCTCTCCATTATATCAGCTGGCTCGTGGCGAGCTATCAAGGTGAGTTTTCAGTGCTTTTTTTTCGTAACATGTACCACAAATTTTATAGAAAGTCGTAATTTTTTTCAGTTTTTCGGAGAACTTAAATGCTATAAATATACATCACTGCTAAGCATGCTGGGGCTGTAACGCCCAAAATATTCCCCGTTACTCATTTTCGTTTCTTTCAGAAGTAACGAATCCGTATTACCTTAGATCACGCATAGAAACGCACCCTGATGTGGGTTCGTTCCCTTGGGATGATCCGGATCAGGATCAATGGTCCAAGATCACTCGGATCATGGTGAATCAAAGAAACAGATGAATCCACTTTGGGAGAGGATTCATCGCTTTCTTTGATGTACTATGATCCGAGTGATCTTGATCCAGATCATCCTTAAGGAAAGGCACCCCAGGAGAAGGTAAGGGGTTCCAGAGTAAAAAAGTGAGAAGAGAAAAGAGCCCGTCTGTACACTATGGGAATATTTCCTTCATTTATTAAAAACACCTTAACAGTGTCACTCTTTGAATCAAACGCGTTTCACTGACTATACAAACGCACACGATAAATATACCCAATTATTGATATTTTTTTTTTAGAAAACACCCTGAATCTAACCGCATTCTGTAGCGACGCCCGAATTTCAGGCTTAAAAGAAGTCGTTAATGAATCATCAAAGTTACAATCTGTATCTACATCATGTGTTCGTTACTTTTGATCTAGCGGTCAAACTTTTTGTAAAAGAAAACAAACGACAAAAACCGATTGAAGACTAACTACTTATTACCAATACCATTATTACAGACCACTGGCTGGTGCCATAGTTGGCTTCACATCCAACGCAATATTGGATAAATAATTTAAGGACTAAAACTGGTTTGGAGTAAGACGTGTAGAGTTAGACATGCTTTGCTTTGCCTACTAAAAAATACAGTTTTCAGTTCTCCTTGAAGAAGAATTTGCCAAGAATAAAATTCACCATGCAGTATAATGTTCCTATAAATTCCTAGACAATTCCTTGCTCTAACATTGATTGAGCAACCTTAATGAAGCCGCCGACATTTGCGCCCTTGACGTAATCGATGTAGCTGCCATCTTTCGATGTGCCGTACATGACGCATGTATTGTGAATGCTCTCCATGATGTCATGCAGACGCTCGTCGACTCCCTCTCGGGTCCAGGCGTGGCGGAGACTGTTCTGCGACATCTCCAGGCCTGACACGGCAACTCCTCCAGCATTGGATGCTTTACCAGGCCCAAAGAGGATCTTATGTTCATGGAACACATCTATGGCTTCGGGTTCTGACGGCATGTTGGCGCCTTCTGCAACACAGTAGCACCCATTGTTGACCAGCATCTCTGCATCTTCCTTGTTAACTTCGTTTTGGGTTGCGCAGGGTAAGGCCACGTCACACTTCACGAACCAAGGGCGTTTTCCTTGGAAGAATTCGGCGTCGGGATACTTTTCTACGTACTCGCTGATACGGCCGCGTTTGACGTTTTTAAGCCACTTGACGTACTCAATCTTCTCCTTGTCGAGACCAGCATTATCATATATGGTGCCCTGTGAGTCCGATAGCGTCACGACCTTGCCGCCCATTTGCAGCACTTTCTCCGACGCAAACTGCGCCACGTTGCCCGATCCCGAGACCGTGACAGTTTTTCCTCTAAAGGTCTCGCCCCTTGTGTTCAGCATCTCGGCTGTGAAGTACACGAGTCCGTAGCCAGTGGCTTCCGGTCGCAGCATACTTCCTCCAAAGCTGAAAGATTTCCCCGTCAGTACCCCTGTGAATTCGTTGCGTATTTTCTTGTACTGGCCAAACAGGTAACCGATTTCTCTGCCTCCGACTCCAATGTCGCCGGCGGGTACATCTGTATTCGGGCCGATGTGCCTCTGCAGCTCTGACATGAATGACTGACAGAAATTCATCACTTCGTTGTCGCTCTTTCCCTTGGGGTCAAAATCAGACCCTCCTTTTCCACCCCCCAGGGGCAGAGTCGTAAGACTATTCTTGAACACTTGCTCGAACCCGAGAAACTTAAGAATTCCTAAATTCACGGTTGGATGAAATCGCAGGCCACCCTTGTAAGGACCAATGGCTGAGTTGAACTCTACACGGAAGCCCCTGTTGACATGGACCTCTCCATGGTCATCTCTCCACGGGACCCTGAAGATAACGACCCTTTCTGGTTCCACGATGCGCTCCAATATGTTACTTTCGAGATATGAGGGGTTGGTCTGAAGGTAGTCCCACAGGGAAGTGATTACCTCGTGTACCGCTTGGTGAAACTCATGTTCTCCTGGGTTTTTCGCCACAACATGGCTCATAAAATCATCAACGCTCTGGAACCTCATGTTTCCTCCCTGTCGAAAGTAATCAAAAAATTGTCAGATAATTTAATTTATTTTTTTCCGCTATAGTCAAGTTCTCTCAAGAGATAATCATCTTGGATTAAATATGTAATTCTTCAAACTTCAAAACAAATATTGACCCAGATTACACACTACGTGTGCCTGGTTCCTTTAGTCGGTAATCTGGCATTTTCTATCGTAAAATTTTGCGCATTTACCGTCTTGGATGGAATTCTTATCTTCGTAGTCAGAACGCTAAAACTAGATTTCGTGATTTCCCAGTAATCTCTCCTAAAAACTTTTGAAAAGAGTATTCTGGGGCAATACATTCACGGCGTATCTTCCTGCAAGAGCAGTTCAGAATGTGTTCCGCCTGAAATCACGAGTTCACGTAAACAAACGCACTTCTACAATACGTTTTCCCGCGCGCAATTCTTACAATTCCGTGATGGTGTAACTGACCAAAAGTATTGCGAGTCGGACATTTCCAGAAAAAAAATAATAGTATCCTAAGAAAGTCAATTGAAAATTGAAAATTGAAGTAAATACATAAAAAAAAATATGAAAATTGAGGTCTTACACTGCACAGTTAAACAGAAATCCAAAGTTTTTTCCTGTTCAAATCCTCAAAAATGCTCGAGCAGTCTCAAACGTAACAATAGTGACGTCATTTTGATAAGAACTTATTAACTTGCCGGCGGGCTCAGCCATCAAATGGCGTGCTAATTATAAATGCAGGGCCAAAAATAACTAACATCAATTACGAATTCAATGAAAGATACGATCTCGTAGACTTTTTAAGAGACCATGGTACTGGTAATTAATGTTGGGTCAATATGGGTGTTGATTAAAAATAACTTTTTCCATGATTTAAAATCAGATATAAATTAATTAGTAA
This sequence comes from Meandrina meandrites, assembly GCA_963693305.1. Lineage (NCBI taxonomy): Eukaryota > Metazoa > Cnidaria > Anthozoa > Scleractinia > Meandrinidae > Meandrina > Meandrina meandrites. The sequence continues at coordinate 32,970,517 of OY855910.1, forward strand.
CATGAAAAAAGTTATTTTTCAAATAAAACAAATTGGGAAGCTCTAAAGGCCAGAGAGTCGGTCAGGACGAATTAATTTTGGCAAAAAAATATATATATTTGAGAGCTTATAGACGATTTTGAGCAACGGACGGCAACCAGAAGGCGAATGTTTAAGGTTTTGGCGAAATTTTACCTCCAAAAATAAGTTAGAAAGCTTTCATTTTAGGGCTTACAACGTATATTTATCAACAAAAAGCTGACAATAAGCACTAAAGACGAGAAGGTTTCATTTCCGGCTCAAAAACGCCTGTGATTAAGCCCGGGGGGGGGGGGGGGGTATACCTTCTTAAGAAGACTGTTTTCCTTTTTCTAAACGCCTGGAATGAACTTTATTCCGACTGAATGTAATTCGAACCTAACTACTGTAGTTTAATTTGTAACCACTCTCACTGGCCCGCCTTATGAATAAATCGTTAAAACAGGAAGTCTTCTTGTCATTTTTTTCACGTAACGCGTAATAAATTAAAATGAAACAGTCATAAGTTGCGTCTGCTTGATCTGTTTTAATTCAAGGCCCTTTTTAAAACCCGAACGAAGATTTTCCTACCCTTTCATATACCTAAACTTGTGAAATCCCTACCCTTTTATATACCTGAAGACTGAAAAAGGTACCCCTTTCGGGCGGAGCCTCCCCGTATAGGCCATTATAGGGAGTACCCCCCCCCCCCCCGGGTGATTAAGCTCTCTATTACTGAATGCGCCGGCCCGCCATAAGGTTGTTGAAGTACAACTTCTGTTCATCGCCACAGTTTCTTTGACACTTCGAGACGCACGATCAGACGAGGCAGTGATTCGCTGTCTACTAGTGTTTTTACCCCTTGGCTGTCATAATATCTCTTGTATTGTCGTCAGTTTTGCTCAATAGTAAATTAAATCATGGGTCACACGATGAGGCGGCCGAAACGCGAGCCGCAAGCATCGCGAGCACAGGAAAGGAGGATATCAAATCTGGTGAGATGTAGGTGAGTTTGCTGACAGATTAACGGACAACCGACCACTCAGTATTTTTCGCTTTCAGAAACAGAAATTCCAAGAACACAGGAACTTCCGCATTCTCCCTCTTTCCTTCCATCTTCGAAACACTCCCATTACGCTTGATTGGATAACTACGTTCGCACGGATTATCTGAGGGGAAGAAAAGGCTGCTCAATGTTGTCACATGCAAACCACTTAAAAGCCAGCCAATCAGCTGACCGGAATTTCATGACTATCACACAGTCAAGGTCAAGGTCTAGTCAACAGTCACGCGAGAAACGCGTGCGCCCTTCCGTTGCATAATAAAACCTAAGTATTTGCCGAAATGCCAGACTTGGCCGCAGACCAAAAAACTTCTTGGAGGGTATCGTTTGCGAAGAAAGCGAAATTCATGCGCATCTTGTAACGTCGCGGAAACAAAACGTTTCGTGACCAAATTGACAACTGGTTTCCAGGGTCTCTCTTTATGGGCCTTCGATCAAATTTCCCTTCTTTCGAGCCCATCAAGCTTTTACTCGCCCTGCGCCGGGGGGGGGGGGGGGGGGGGGGGGATGGGGTTCCAGGAATGTGGGCAATCCAAAACATTTCTTTTTACATAAAAAAGATGATTGGATAGCGTGGGATGTTTCCGGCCGATCTGGGCTGGGACCCAACTTACGCTTTCATGATTGCAAAACTGCAATCTCCGGAAGAGAAAAAAAATAAACACAGTCTACAGATCTGCATAAAAATTACTGAAACCCTTCTGATGGTTGTTTTCCCCTGTCCTTTTGGGCTCCAGGTCTTCCATATTAATGCGAAATTAGCGTTCCTTTGCGGTCGTCCCACCAGTATTTGATTAATTTGACACGTTGACACTCTCTTTATAGGTCTTTATAGCGAGAAGCCGGCCAACCTCTTAACAATTCACCGGTTAAATCGATTGTGAGAATTATTTGAATAGGGGAATCTAACCAGCCAAATTGATGGCTCAAAAAAAATTAAAACACCTCGAGGCGTGGAATAATAAGTTGGTGTGTCGCGTAGCTGTTACCTTTACTAATCGACTGGCAAAAATATCCTCAAATGATGCAAACTATTGCGATGATATCAGCTTAGGGCATCATTAAACTATAAGTCCAAATTAGCTGTGGCACTGTTGCTAAGATGTGTGTTCGATTTGCGTGAGAAGATTCTCCGAACCAACACCTCCACGTTACGAAATAATTTCATTGTCACGCGAATCATGGAAAAGAAAACATTGTCTTGACGGCGCCTGAAACGCACTAATACAAGCGGTTCATCCTCAAATACAAAGGAAAAAGTCAAATTTTACGTTAAATTAATTCACCGAATCACAGAAGATGTGTGACCGTTTGCAATAGGGGGTTTAGTCAGAGTATTAGAGAGTGCACAGTGCTTGCATGTCGAATACAGCATCACGAGTCGCTGCTTGCTTCCGCAGAACGTCTCACCAGTTTCTTTCTTTCGATGTAATTCAAAGTATTCTGTATTCGAACATCGGCATGACATTAACAGTTGGAAAAACGCTTTAGAAACATCGCCAAAATCGAGAACAGCCTATTCATGGCGATGGGTTCTTGTCGAATGTGATGTTCGCCGAAATTTGCACGAATAATGAAAATATGCCGCGGTGCAGCTTAATTTCATTCTCGACTCGGCCATATTTTCGCTTCTATTACAGCTTAAGGTCTCAAACTTAGCAAGGCTGTTAAACTTAATGTGCTTTATCCAGCAAAGTCGATAAAATTTTCTATTAATGCGAATGTGGTAAGAAATGTTGAAAAAACTATGTGCATGTTATCATGTTATATCCATTTTCCAAGCGTTCCTTGCACGCTTTTTTGTTGCTTAAGCACTCGTCTTCGTTTAGACTATCTAAATCGCTTTAATAGGAGAGCAATTTTAAACATAAAAGAGAGCGATTTAAGGCAATGTTTGCAAGCTTAAACTTTCGATGAGCAGTAAAGATGACAAACATCACCTACCATAGACGTGTCGCCATTTTCTTCGATGGCTGACTGACGTATTCCAGTTACAAATCGAACAGGGACTCGTCTAAGAAGCAGAGAGCCTCGCTGTATTGAAAACCTACTTCCTATCGATCGTAGAAACATTGTTGAACAAAATTTTCTCCGCAGACTGTTTGTTTCCGATTCACAGCACTATGCTAATGCATGTATTTCTTCCCGGCTTGCTTTGCCAATTTCTCGAAATTTCTCATAAATATGGGGGAGTGTTGTGGGCGTTGGTAGGGCGACGAATTTGATTGGCTGGTAAACAATAGAAACCAACGGCAGGAACCGTCAGGCGTGCAACATATCACAATCGAATCCAAAATAATCACGAACATTAAATTTGGCTCACGATCGGACGGCGAAAATTACAAATTTTGCATTGTGGTTGATTTCAGATGTTTCAAACTTTTCCATGGCAGCCTAAAATACATGTATATTTTTCTTCCAAGTAAACTGCCGAACCGAGAAAGGAATCTAAAATTGAAGTTAAACTGTGATATCATGTATCACATGGCAACATCATTGTACACTTGCCGGCTTTTCACAGCAAAAGCTCTTCCCAACAAAAGGATAGACTTTAACTGAAGCCCTGCATGGAAGAAACAGTTTTTAGTTGAACTTGACGTTTTATTCTTCCATTCACTTTCGTTTTTGCAAAAGGGGAAGTCTAAAGTTCACAATTATTGTAACGAGTACACATTTCCAACGGCATGCTTTTTCCACTTCCGTGAAAATGACGAATTTCCTCGTGATTTTGGTCCGTGCAACTTTAAACGTTCCTTCAATCAGCCATCTGTAAACAAGACACAGTTGTACTACAAATGAATAATTATAGCACACATTGAAACAGAAAATAAAGAGCTTTCTTTGTTTACTTAAGTTATCAGGCAGTCAGTATGGCATGTTTGAGAAACAAAAACAAAAGACTGAAGTGAGAATGAAAAGCTACGCTTTATTGATCATTTAGTCAAAATAATTAAAGCCCTAAGAAGACACATACTTTTTTTTATTAAAAACACTGCCAGCTGTCAAACTAAAACAAGTAGGGGAAATACATAATTGATAAAAAAAGCTTTCAATGAAACAGGACCTATGTTAAAAGTTTGGTAACATTACAGCATTTGTCATGCATTCTACAACTTGCCTATTTCAATGCGCAGAAAACCAACCTGTGAAAAAGAGTTACAATATGGGACATCCCATTCCGTTGTATATTTTGTCTGAAATAAAATGTCTTTTAAGCAACACTGTAAAATCTGCTGAGATGTCACGTGCACAATTTTCCTTTTTTTGAACAAAACATGAAATAAATTCCATGGTGCAAGTCTGAAAAAAAAAACTGCACATCATTGTCCCTTATTCTCTCACAAATGTCAGCTTGTTGTTGACTCTGTTTACTTTTCCTCGAATTTCCAAAAAAAAAATCATTAAATTACAAATGCAGAACTATATGAAATCATTTAAATTGTACATGTGGATAAATGCCATTGTGGAAGAAATAGCTGGCAATTTCTGACCACTGTTTGCCTGTGTACAGCCGTAGAGGGGGAGAAGATGGCTGTACACAGGCCAACCACTGTTTATACTGGAAATTGCAAGAACTAAGAAAATGAACACTGGAAAGTATTGACTTGATATTAAAATACAGATTCTCCTAGCAAGGAAAATTTGTCTGTAGAAATTTATGGCTAAAAGAAATCAGAGTTCACTTTGTCATACCTCTTTAAATATCATTGTTTTCCCTGCTAAGGGGTATATTTTTTTATGAACCTAATATTTAAATGAAAAAAAAAGGAAACATCCAATGGTTTTGAACAGAAAATCTCATCTAGCACAACAGAACTCTTTTTTTTTTTTTACACTGTGGATAAATCACAAAGCAGGAATAGGCAGAACTGCATAAGCATCTTCCACTTCACACACTTAAAACATGACTTGGTATGGCTTGTTCTTGATTGATTCTGGCAGTATTGTTCATGCTAGTATCCAGGATTGATTCGTCGATGTTTCCCCTTTTTTACAGGACTTGACATTTCTTCATCTTCATCGGCTACATCAGTGTCGACTCCAGCACCCTCAGTTAAGGCATTAGCCAGCATGTCTGGTATTCTGGTGATATCACCTGGTCAATAAAAAGTATAAAACCAAAATTAGCCTTTTATGCGTTGACATGTGTGATGGCACACTCTCCAAATATATTATTTTCAAGTTCATGATCTTTAGTTCAGTATAATTATTGTGCTATACTCTACTCTGGTAATGATACAGATCTAAGAGAGAAGTATAGATGAAGCCAATTACAACTAAAGTAACTTGTTACTCACATGCTACTGTTGTTGCATAGAGACTCCTGGTAAAGCGTCTGCCAAATTTGCTTTGTGTGGCAAGGCTGTATAACAAAAGATATATTAATTTGATTTAAATGTACATATAGACTAGCTACTCAAACTAGCAATATTCAATTTTGATATGTTATATATTTTTAGGTTCAATTAAAACATAGCTTTCCTACTTTTCAGAAAAAGATGATTGAATTCTTAATGAAATGATACTGAATTGGCCAAGCTGCGCACTCACAGCTTGATTATAAATATTTGACAACCAAGGTGGCCTCCCCTATAAGCCAAGTGGTTTCATGGAGATCTGACCTTGCCCTACTTCTGTATAAATTGTTAATAATTATTCTTGTTTTGTGGCAAATGATGATGATGATGATGATGCTGATGCTGATAGCAGTAACAAGACAACAACAACATAAAAACCTTAGGACTGTGTTTTCACAATAATAATTATTGTGAAAACACATAAATCAAGTACTTTTCTTCATAGCCAGAAGTTTTTGTTATTATTTGGCCGATTTCAGGGGGACATTTTTTGGGATATTTGACGCATTTTTGTGGTTGAATCAACAGAGTTCTATTTTGTTACTCTAATTTTTTGGAGTCAAGAACAGGTACCATCATCATCTGTCGTTTTAGCATCTGGTGATGCGTAAGTCTTCAAGAACAGGTACATTGCATGTACATTGGGTAGTTCCAGAAAATATCTGTGCTTCTCCCACAGAAAGGATTGGAAATTCCAGAAAGGAGGGAGGTCTCAAAGACAACAAAATTTAAAGCAATGTATAAAGCTAAATTGGAATTTCCCGGGGGTGGGGGTCATAGGGCAAATCCCTTCCGTGGCAGGGTATGGATGCTTTATAGAACTACACAATATTGGCGATCTCCCAGATTTAGATCTTAGATTGGCAGATCTCATTGGAGCGCGTCATCAATGTGGAATTTTTTTTTGTGTTTAAATTCAGATGTCATTTTGCCATGGAATCGAATGACCAAGGAAGCCTGACATTCAAATGGCTAGTTCCAGTCCCTGGCGTTCTATAGTTGAACTTCTTATGCAACGGTTCAATTTCATCTTTCCACTTACAATTGACCACTCGTCGTGGACCTTCCTAACAACCCACTCTGAAGAATCAGCCCTGTAGAAGTTAATAAATGAAAGATCAATAATTTATTTTACAGATCTTAGTAGGAAAAAATTCACTGCATGCACGTGCGTTTGTAATGCTTATGTGCTGTCTTACCTTCCCTACAGCTTCCTTGCTGCAGCCTTGAAGCATGGCGCTGCAAGATGAAAGATCCTGTTTAGTAGAGTGCAAATCTTTACAAGATAAAATAATTTTTCACCTACCACCAAACGTGCAGAGGAAGAAAGCTTCGAGATCGAACGAAAACACCGACTAGTCAACATGGCGGAATATTCTTTTCTGCGCCTGCGCCAGCGGTTTTGAAGTGCGCAATGGCCCATGGTCTCGTTCTCTTTTAGCGGCAGTCATCATGGCGGCTCAAATCAGCAAGAAAAAGAAGGTTGGAAAATCGGCGAAATCTTTCTTATAAAGCGACTACTTTAAATATCTGTCATACTGTAGTAAAGTTTAATTATTAGGGAATCTATTCGGTGTGTTATTTGGAAGTGATGTTCAAATTATGGGCAAGATTCGAATGGATTTTGTTGTTGTCGTAGCATATGCAATCTGTAGTAGCGGTGTGTTATGGCTCCAAATATCAGAAATTAAACCTAATAGTTATAAGTCAAGCTCACTTTTAGTCAGATCAACGGAAAGTAATGTTCTGGCTGTTTGATATGATACAAATCGTGTGAATGTATTAGTTTTTTGTGATAGTTCAGTTTTGGAGAATGTGGGCTTAATAATTTTCAGTCGTACACAAAAATAGTCAAGGCAAAGTTCTCAAGGATTTTATGTTTTATTATTTTTTTAAGCCACTGGCAGAAGAGCTGCCAGTGGCCAGTTTTCCGTGGTTGTGATATATTTTTTACGATTTCTATACAGTTTGTTGCTGATGGCGTATTCAAAGCCGAGTTGAACGAGTTTTTAACTCGTGAATTAGCAGAAGATGGTTACAGTGGAGTGGAGGTTCGTGTTACTCCCATCCGAACCGAGATCATTATTCTGGCCACCAGGACACAGAATGTTCTGGGAGAGAAGGGACGACGCATCCGTGAACTCACATCTGTTGTACAGAAGAGGTTTGGTTTCCCCGAGGGGACTGTAGAGGTAATCTCTTTGGGTTCTCTTTTGCTGCTTTTAGTTTTCAGATAGAGTCCAGTGTAAGGAGAAGTGTAGCATGATGGGACTCTGAATTGAGTAGTCTTGGATGGCTGTGCTAGGTTTTGAGTGCTGGCCCAGGTCGTCATAACATGGTGCTGGTCCCAAAAAAGGGACCTTTAGATTGGAGGAAAAGTACAAGATTAAGTAACAGTACCGTTTTGCACATCTAGTGCTTCTGTTTTTGATTATCCTGTTTCACACAAATCTTATACTACTAGCCTCCTATTCAACCGCATGTACTAAAACCTGAAACAACGAAATGAAACCGCCGCAACAACTGAAAAAGCTGAAACTCAGGCTAACCTGAGTGCAAGGTACACTCTGGTTAGCCTGAATGGCACTCCAGTCAACCTGAATATCACTCAGGTTAGCTCTCAATAATGGTAATAGGTTTTGCTTGTTTCAGTGATTTTGTTTTGTTTCAGTTGTTTTGGCGGTTTTGGTTCGTTTCAGGTTTTAGTACGTGCCGTATTCAACTGGTCAGCAAGAGGGAAAAGTAAGGGCTCTGGGAATGTTACTGGGTTGAAATATGAAAGTCCTACCCAAACTCAGTCTCAACTCTTCAAGTTTATTTTTTTTCCTTAGTGGCCATTTGGCCACCAACTGCTCAAGCTTGGTCGCCAGTGAAAAATTTTAGTTGCTAAATTAAGCTGACCCTTTCAATCCTTCTTCTCAATTTTAGTCGCCAGGCTGGCGACTTCGGTACCATTTTAGTTGCCAGCTCCAAAATTTTAGTCGCCATGGCGACTAAAATGGTCTTAACGTGGAGGGTTGAGTCTTTTACAAGTTCTGCTATGTAAAGGTTCCTAGTGTGTCTCTTCTCTGAGAGTTTAAACGGTACCAGTGAAATGTTAAGGGAACCTGACTAGGCCTACTCATGAGGGCAAAGAAAGGTAAGAGACCCTTTGAAGGGGGCAGGGACGAAAGTTGGACTGGATAAACTCGGGCCGCTGATTTGGATAAGAATAACACTATTGTGTATTTCCTTGTTTTTGAATAGCTGCTATTCTTATTCAAATCAGTGCCTCTTGGAATGGGGCTGTCTCCCCTGAATCTTAAGATTCGAACAGGCTTATCTTGACTTACTTATCTTATCTGGGTTTTCAATAAGAATTGAAGTAGGCGGCAGAATTGTAGAAGTAGGCGGCGAATGGGGTTACTCACGCCACAGGCGCGACCTTCTAGGGGGGCCCGGGGGCATGCTCCCCCGGGAACCTTTTAAAATCTGAGCCTCTAAGAGTGCATTTCCTGCATTCTGGGGCAAGAATTAGGTCATTTTTGACAGAACCATACATGCTCTATTTTCTAGCTTTTTATTCAACGGTTCTAATTATCTTGCAGACAAAATAGTCGCCAAACGCAATTTTTAGTCGCCAGATTGCAAAATCAAATAGGGCCTTGTTCAAAAGTGTTTAAAATCATTTCTAGAAATTTAATCTATAAAAAGGACTGAATACATAAAATATTGAAAAGGAAAAACAAAACAATCTTATCACTAGGCTTAAAACAAACACAATATATAAGATTCTGTGGCCACTATCAAAGGAATCAACAAGAGACACAACCCATAGGCATACATGACGTGCTCCAGGGCTTGCAAAGCGTTATGGGGTGATTTCAAACACGGTCAGCTTTCTGCGAGTTTTCTGATGTGGTAGAATCTTTTACAGCAAAGGAAGAGTATCGATTGACTTTTCTTATTTTGGATGTCTTAGAAGCAAAGATCTTTCAATATAACTTTCTGGAAGGGCACAATGTCTGAGGAAATGCCCGTTATTCATCATCAACACACAGAAATGTAGTCGCCATTTTGGTGACGAACGCAGAATTTTTATGAAATGTTAGTCGCATTGGCGACCGTATTGGTCTAAATTTCAAGCCCTGAGTCAATATATTTTCACCAAGAAATAAAGCAAGTTTCTTTTGCGTTAAACGAATTAAAGGTTGGCGGATCTGCTGTTCATGTTGTGGCAAATTATTTATCATTCTAATTCTTAAAATTCGAGTAAGTTGTTAATCAAAGTAGGCGGCGAAAACGTGTGGAGTAGCCGGCGAGTTTCGCCGGCTGCCGGCCCTTATTGAAAACCCTATCTGACCATCTTCAAAAGAAGGAGAAAGTGAATGGTCTTGTTGAACTTCAAGTTATCTTGCTTTTTCATCTTGTACAAGTGTCAGACATGGTCTGCAAATCTCTGATCAGAAGTTCCACTCTTCTTCTAGTTGTATGCTGAAAAAGTGGCAACAAGAGGTCTGTGCGCTATTGCCCAGTGTGAGTCTCTTAGGTACAAGCTCATCGGTGGACTTGCAGTACGTAGGTAAGAAGTCAAAAGCTCCTTAAGTTGTAATATTCTAAGAAGTTGTAAGATAGCTTAACCTTCAAATGGTCAAACCCTTTTGCCAAGTAGCACCTTGTTTTTTTTTGAAGTGAAGTTTCTTATGATTTCTTGGCAGGGCTTGTTATGGTGTTCTTCGATTCATCATGGAGAGTGGTGCAAAGGGTTGTGAGGTAGTTGTATCTGGAAAGCTCCGTGGTCAGCGTGCCAAGTCCATGAAGTTTGTTGATGGCCTGATGATCCACAGCGGAGAACCAACCAATCACTATGTAGACACTGCCATCAGACATGTCTACCTCAGGCAGGGTGTGTGATCCTTATACATTGTATGCTCTGGATGGTACCAAACCATACAGCTAATAATAAATACCTTTGGAAACAGAGATGTTAAAAAAGCATACATTTTGGCTCTCTGTGCTCACCTTGCCAACTGCAGCCAAGCAGATACCCAGTTGTGAGAGGTATCTGTTTATGGGAGGCTAAAAGTGAGGTGTTTGTACATTTATGTGACTGTGAAAAATAGAAATCACTGTTCTCAAATAAGAACAAATGAAATCACTTACATGAGGACAGGGTCTTGGTATTGCTACTGCAAGGAGTGTGGAATAGTATTTAGTGTTGTACACTGACTGTTACTCTTTGTAAATCTGATGTTTTAAGAACTGGCACAATCAGTAAGATGTTGCTGTAAACAAAACATATCAAATTTCCACAGGCAATTTACAGGTATTAACATAACTCAGTGACTGACTGAGATAAACTTGCAATTTGATTGGCTTCACCAGAGTAGTCTATTTTTCTTTAGACTGCTCTGGGGTCATGCAGTGCCAAAATCACTAAACAAAACTATAAAATAATAAACCACCTTCAATGAACTTTTTGTGGAATAGATCGGTTTCTGAGTTATGTTAAAACAGGAGGCTCGCTCTCAAATTCTATTGACTTTTAAAAGTGGACTTCGCTTTTTGGCCCTTTGCCAAATGTCAACTATCGGCTGATAGAAACCTTGAGCTTGCTGTTTTAAATTATTGTTTAATAAACCCTCACAGAAACACTGTTCTAAAGTAGAATACTCTAGAACTGCATAAGATGTCCTCTTAAGTTTGTTTGCTGAAATTTTTTCTGTTTCCAGGTGTTCTTGGAATCAAAGTAAAGATCATGCTTCCATGGGACCCCACTGGTAAAACTGGCCCCAAGAAGCCTCTCCCAGATCATGTCAGTATTGTGGAGCCAAAGGAGGAAGTGGTACCAGCCACTCCTATCTCTGAACACAAGGGAGGAAAACCAGAACAGCCTGCAGTTCCTGTTATTTAAAGTTACCAGGTATATTTCATTTGTTGTAAGTTGCATTTGTTAATGGCTAATGGGACAAGAGGATGTTGACAATACCCTTGCCAAAAAAAATTGGCATACCCCCCACAACCGAATGTCCTTGGGATCAGGAAAGTGTCCGTTTCAGAGAGGTGTCTGCTCATGGGAGGTTAAAAAAGTTGTGCTCGTCTGTCTGAAATATCTTTCAAGTGGGGAAGAGCTACATGTGTTATTTTGGCTATCCATCTGTTATTTTTGCTATGGTGTCTGCTGGCAGGAGCTGTTTGTTAGTAGAGGTTTGACTGTACAAGTGTAATTCACTTATTTTTTATTTTGTTTTGCAGCTTTCAGAGTCAACCAACTGTTTTCCATCTTGCTGTGTAAAAAAATAATTCCAAGTATAGAAAATAAAAAACTCTCAAACATACTTGAAACTGTCTTGTTTATTGTGTTTGTTTAAAACAATACATAACCCTCGAAAAATGAAAGGCTTGGTCTAAACCTCTTCTCCGAGAAAGAAGTTCTATAAAATGTCTTTAGAGCCCTACAAGTTATTGTAATCAGGCAGAATGTTAAAAGAGCAGTTTTTTGTCAAACTCTAAATTACAATCCTCCAACACCCAAACACAGACTCAGGGGCAAGGAGAAGTCCATAGGCTTGTTCTTTCCCAGCAGGTCTGTTCCAGGGAGTCTAAGAAGTGCATGTGATTGAAAGTCCTCCATAAAATTATAACCAAAAATATATAATATTATTATTGATTGCCATGCTTCATCAAACATTTCTGTGGCTTATAAGCTTTTCCAGAGATGTCATCATCTTGCGTGGCTTATCCCGATCGTTTGCATCACTGGAATTTTCATCCAATGGAAAACTATCCTCATCCTCCTCCCTAAAATAACAAAAAAAGAGTTAGTAAGATCTTAGTCAAAGTAAACCTGCAGATTGAATGCTCGTTACTTGCAAGAATCTGGTAGGAAATGGAGCAGTAGCCTGTGTAGCTGGCAGTTTCCTCCCCATTTTTGGGCTTGCTCTCACTGCTACGCCACTCATTTCTGTGGCTCTCCTGCTCGTTTTTTGCCCTCATGCTAATAAAGCCACCAGCTATGCAGGCTAACAGCAGAAGAAATTAGATCATGAGTAATCATTCTGAAGGAACGTTGAAAATTGTGACTGACAAGTTGGAAGTTTTTCCTTTTTTTATCAACATATTGGTCTAAGTGCATCTGAGTTACCAGCTCACTCAAAGACAAACTTTTCTTCTGTTAGACCCCCACCCATACACCATGTCCTCTTTCAGTAAACCCAGTAAGAGAAGTATGTTTTTAGTACATACCTTGTTCAGGTCAACACCAATGTCCTCAAATTTTGTCATCTTTCCACCAAACTTGTCAACTTTTCTTGCTCTCTGAAATGTAGTGTTATTTCGAAGTCATTACTTGAATGTTTTGATAAAATTTCAAATGTAATAAAAATTATTACATCAACTTACAGATTCTCTGATCTCTCTGTCTTTCAGATCCTTTCTGTCAGCCTGGATCTGTTTGCCAACAACATTACAACAATTATTAAGGTTATTAATATCACAAATAATCCATCTGGAATACCAAAATGCTATTTTATTTCACAACATTGTTCTTATACCCTCTCCCCTCCTCACAAGGGTCACTTTCTTTTGGCTCAAAGATCAAACCTGATTTTGATTTGGGTATCATAATTATAAATTAAATTAATTTCAATTTCTTCTCACGCAAGTTCAAGCATCTTTATTCAAATCTAAGAGCATGTAGAAGACCTTACCCGTGCTTTGATTCTCGCTTTTTCTTCATCCTCCAACTTTTTCTTTTCCAAGAGTTTCCTTCTTTCTTCTTGTAATTGTTTTTCTCTCTCTGTGAGCTGTAAAAAAAATATGAAAAAAACAGTTTAAATTTGGAGACAGAAGTGAAATAATGCTTACAGTGGCTTTACATATTGCCAACAGTTGGGACTTGCACTCGCTAATATATCTGACTCACAATTATATTTTTTATTTTTTTCGGCACTAAATTAGGGTTTGGTATATAACCATTATGTTTGCAAATAGCAATTTACATGGTATGACTTTCTTGCATGCGACAAGATTACGCCATGACTACAACGCAAATCGCATTGTGTAGATCAACCTACCACATCTTTACGACAGACGTGCATGTAAATGGTTCTAAGTCATGCCATACAGTAAGCCTGTCGCATGCAAGAAAGTCATACTATGTAAATTGCCCTTGAGGTGTTATTTGTTGCCTAGTGAGAGAAACCCAGGTTTATTCACCCTAAGGGATTTAATTCGATTTAGTTTTAAAATTTGACAAATTTAAGTGCTTCATCAATATATCACAATTTCATGTAGTGCATAGTAAGGCACACAATTTAAGGCTCGGCTGTTAGCAACATTAAAAGTCATGAACTAGAAGCATTAAAAATCTTCTATTAAAACAACTTCTCCTGATGTGAATTAGAGAAATTGTATAGAAAGCACCAAGGAGAATTTTGATTTTAATCCTGGTGCTAAATTAAAAGGATAAACAACTCACAGGTTCAGATTTTGAAGCTGTTCCTGCACTTGATCTTGAAGGAATAGCACTGTAAAAAATAATTTTATCCAATGATTTAACAATTTTATGTAATATATCAACACAAGAGAGAGTGTTTCATCATATTTCCAAATGCAGAGAAGAGAGTTAGAGTTGAAAGAGTAGAGTAGAGTAGTTTTATAACTACATGTATTTATAAGTTAACTTGTTACATGTATGTAAAGTGCCTAGGACAAGTAGAAGTTTGGCACTACATAAATATTTGAATTGCATAATTTCGTGAGTGTTTGATATATCTTTTCAATTGAAACTAAAACACAGGAGAAAACGGAGAAATAACATCTTTAAAAGTCCATACTAATTACTATCACGTATCCAAACAACCATCATGGTTCTGATTTCCTTTGTTTTAATGATGAATTAGCCATGAGTTTGAGAAATTGTTTTGAAAGTTTTGTGAGTTGAAAGTGTTCAAAAACATGATATCTTATTCTTTTCACTATTCAAACAAATTTCTGGCCTTGGTGTTTAAAGTTTCTCAGGGAAGCAGTTCTGTTGATGCATAATAAATTAATGTTATTAGCTTACTCACTTTAATTTCTTTAATAAGATTTGTTTGACCAGCTGAATGTCCTCATCTGAAGTAAGAACAACACATTCTTCAACCTGTAAATAAGTTCAAAGTAAGCTCCTATCAAAACTACAATGAAAGGCCATCTGATCCTGATTTTCAGTTTCAAGCAGCTTGGACTTCCTGTGGTTAAATAACAAATATAGTACACAGCATATACCTCAGTCCATCCCCAGTGATGAAGAAACTGCTGGGCCTCACGTAAACTCCAAACTTTTGAGGAAAATGATTTGTTTTGTATTTTGACTCTGCGGTACTTTTCATCAGCAGGAGATTTGATAATGTTGCTAGAAAAAAGAATATATTATGAGGAACTTGAGTGAACAAATCAATAATCAATACTGAGTTAAATTCAGAAAAAAAATCAACCTTGTGAAGGAAGAAGAGAGAAAAACATGAAAAAGGGGGAAATGGGAAAAGAGAGAGATGTGTAGGTACTTTAAATTGAAATTGTTAAGGAATCCATCGAGTGACGTTTCATTTGTTGAACATTGCATGAGTTAATTGCGTGACTTTTCATGTGGACACTGTATGACTCAAACCATGCGAAGTGAATATGCGAAGCTAAGATGTGAGAAGAAGGGGTGTCGAATGGTAAATGCGTGACTTTGCGAGACGGCGAGACTGTTACATTTTCTGCAAGCCTGCGACTTCCTTAGCATTGAAAAAGAAATCGAGACTCCGAGAAGGCCCTCCATAAAAATATGAGATGACGAGACCCCTGGAATTTGGCTTAATTTTTGCAAGACGCGCATGTTTTCAAGGACCATTCACCACCCCTAGAAGAGATGCAAAATTAGGATATGAAGAAGTGTTGTAAAGGAGTGTTTTGACAAGAAATCAAGATTAAAGTTCATTGTGTTTGAGCTGTCAAGTGGTTGTCATATATATACAGTCCTCAACAAGATGTTTGCATTTCTTCTCCCTTAGGGTTAGGGTTTCATCAATATTAGCCAATATTTGTCACATATTTCCACACTTAAGTTTAGGGCACCTCTGTTTAGCAGTCAGCCTCTATTCTGAGGGTGGCTGCTTGATTTAGGTTTGACTGCAAATTGTATAACACCTCTTCTCTTCCACCCAACACCCCAACTCAGACGTGCAAGGCTACCTGTAAACAAATAGTACATTATACAGGAAACAAGGCAACATGCTGTTGTGAGCACCACATAAAAACCCTTCCTAAACAAATATTAAAGACTACAATAGCTTTACTTTGCAAGTGTCAGAAGCGTTTCAATCGCCTGTCTCGCCGTTTCACGGTCGTGTTCCTTGCAAAGCAACTGCAGTGACGAAATTAATGCGTGCTCTCTTTCTCCTTCTCCCAGCTTGCTCCCACCCTGTAATAAACAGATTTAAAACAGTGAGAACAAGTGCATGGATTTCTTCTGAAATCAAATACACAGTCACACAGTTAAGAAATGTAAAACGAAAGTATTCCTCACCGAGTTCGCCGCCATCTTTACAGATGTGAATTGTAAAGTGTGAATCAGCGACTTTTGTTGTTTTGGTTTTATATGAAGTGAAAACTGCGACAGTACTAAACCGCTGACTTATAGCAGGCTCAAATCCTATTTTCAACAAAAATTGACCTCGTGTGCCAAGTTTGCCGTTAATTTTTCGCTTTTAACCATTGATATGAGAAAATACTGCGGTAAAAATTTATAGTGGAACCAAACATGGATAAAAGACCATTATTTCTTGGAAAAGGCCGAGGTAGAGGCCGTGGAAATGAGCAAAACAGCACAAAGCCGGCGGGACGGTCCGTTGGTGGATATTCGTCCGCTGCGAAATGGGGGAATTCCAGAAACGCGTTTACAAATGGCGGTGAAAATTCTCCCAAGCCAGTTGAAGTTTCCAAGGAGAGACAGGAAAAGGCCGATAAAATAAAGGAGTCTGCGAAAAAATATTTGGAAAAAGTGGACGACGAATTTGAAGACTCGTCTGAGGACGAAGAAATCAATGACAGCGAAATATTGAACAACACGCTGAAGAACTACAGAAATACGTCACAAGGTATTAATATTTTAAAAATAAATGGCTTTTTGGCAAGGCAGATTTCTGTTTTTGGTGTAGAAAATAATATTAGGCTAAGCTAGTTCATTTTGCTCTCTGTTAAGAACCCAGCCTCCTCTATTAGATTTAGTTTTATTCAACCCTGCCCCCCGGGGGAGGGGGTGGGGGTAGAGGTGGGGAGGTGGGGAAGCTTGTGCTATTGCTACTTTTTTGAGTCATTTGACTTATCGGGATTAATGCTGACCAGGGCCTCTTTACAATGCGAGTAGCCAGGCTGCATTCTGTGAAGTTACACCAAAGATCTTCACCATGGATCTCTGGCTTTTTCAATACAATCCTTTAAAGTCTTGGCATATACTTGGCAAATCTTCTGCATGGCCTTCTTGACCAAGCAGTTGGTTTCCCCTACACTAAATGCTACGCTACAAACATTTATAGTATAGAGTTTGGCAGAGGAGAAATAAACTGCTTGTAGCCCGGTAGGGGCCGACCCCTGAAAATCTTTACAATAGCCAACCCCCCTTTCCCCTCAAACCCTTTCATATCTAAATAAATTGGAACTTAATTTCTCCCTTCTTATTAAGTCATTGCTAGCATCTTACTTTATTTTGTTGTAGAAAGTGAAGGTGATCTGAAGAGAACTGCTCAATATTTGATTGATTCCTGCAAACCTGGTTCTAGTGTATGTTTAATATGCATTGCTTCCATCAAGCACATAGATGCAGTGAGTATCTTATCTGTTCAAACTCTGCTTGATTTTCTGATGGTTTTTGGATATAGGCTGAATTTTTCCCAGTCTCCTAATTGGGTTGTCAAATTCATGCTTTATTTGGATGGGGCTATCTTGAGGGCAGGACCCAGAAACAGTGTTCTCTGTAACCACAGGGGACCAGCAAAATCGCCATCTAGTAGTCCTGGGTGGGCCAGCTACTCTTGAGATAACTAACATATTTTCAAGATAAAAATGTTGTAAAACAGTCTTAAAATTTTATAGGTTTTCTCTACCTTTTAATTATCTCTCCAAGCTGAAAACAATGTAAATTGGGTTGAGAATGCGAAAAAAATGAAGCAAGAATTGCATGAATGCCGTGAATGAGCTAGTGAAAGAGTGTTGGGGCAAGCGAACTACTCTTATGTATTTCACATACCGTAAGATTATAATGTGTATATGTTGTGGTTCAATTTTATCCTTGGTTCAAATTTTATTCTTCCTTTGTTTTAAACTCATTATCATACATTACCAAACTCAAAAACAAAGGAAAATAAAATTTGAACCAAGGATAAAATTGAACCACAACATACATTGCTTCATTGCTCAGTGCCGCCTACAACAAAACATTCTCCTTCTACTTCAAATTATTAGGAGAACCCTGTAGGTAACAGTACTAGGGTAAACAAGAGTCTGCACTTGTCTACTTCAAATTGAACTTGAAAAAATTTACTTTACTGCTGTCTTTTCTGCCCGCCTACTCACCTATGGGTCCCCTCCTACTTTAAAACTTTATGAAAACCCTAAAATTGAGATGAATTTTTTTTTCTTTGGATGGCCATTTTTCTTCTTGACTTGGACTTGCACTTGAAATTGTCCAATTCCAATATAGTAAAATTCTAACTTGGCTCCGAGGCTTGAGGGAATGAAACAAAAGGAACGATTATATTCATCCCTCATCCTCGGATGTGATATCTTTTGTTTTATTCCCCCAAGCCTCAGAACCAAGTTAGAATTTCAAAATATTGGAATTGGCCAATTTGTTTGTCAGGTCTCTCTTGTTCAAAGGCTTATGGTCCATCAGGGCCCAGTTGTTTAAAGAGGGTGGTAAAGGGTTATTTCATGATCTGTGAAAGGCCCCTTTTTTCCTCATGAATTGTGAAATGGCTATTTTTTTCTTGTAAAACGTTATTGAGGGTGTTGAAGGGTTTTTTCGTGATCCATCCATCTGTGTAAGTGTAAAGCCTTTTTTCCTCGTGAATCATGAAATGCCTACCGGTATTTTATTTTTTGTGAAACGCGAAACGTTATCCACTGGATAACTTGTGATAACTATGATATATATTTTTCTTACGTCAGGTATGGAGTTGTAGCCAGTGTTTCTCAACCCTTCATCTTCAGTGTATCCAGAAATGGGCCAGGGATGGTGCTGCTTACAATCTCCTTACTTCTGACGATAATGTATCTCAAGCTGATCTGCCCTGGTATTGGTATGTATGGCTGACATATTTTGCTGACCAAAAACCAGACTATGTTTTATTGATACTTATAGTGACTATTTTGCATTTCTTCCAATGTAGTCCAAAGTGTAGGTATGAATTCAAACAGTCAGAGTGCCCTACAAGATATTATTGCTTTTGTGAAAAGCAGGTAGGTACAGTGTGTAGGAAGAATATTTAGTCATCATTCCCAATTTGCCTTATTTATTGTAAGTTTTGTGCATTCAAAAATAATGTCTTTCTATAGCAATATATCCAATCATGTCACTCATTTATTGCAGTTTTCAATAACATGCGAACTCTGAAATTCAAACCTCAGACCTCCCAAGAAACACAAGTTCACTTCAACCGGTTCAAAAGGTCACGTCTGTTGGTTGTGATTGGTGGATTTTGATCCATTTTGTTTGAATCTGTTTTTCAAGGTTTGTTGGCTGTTATGGTACCATAATTCTGATTGAAGGATATAAAAAATGCAATTGATATTAATTTTGGATTTTGAACTTCAGAGTTTGCAGGTTAATTGAAACTAGCAATAATTTCAAAGTGTGATCACTGTGTGTGTGGTATGGGTCTGACTTCTCTTGGTTTATTTTCTTCAGAGTGAATATTTCTACCAAGCTTTACAGGTAGCAACATTGACATCAAATTTTATGTACTCTATATTTCTAGGAAAACCCCTCGTTTGATCCGTGGCTTACACCCCACTCTTGCGGCCAGTCTTGTAGTAAACCTCTTAAACCTGAATGTGGTCACGACTGCCTTCTGCTCTGTCATCCAGGTACAGTACGCACGCATCAGTGTCGGGTTTCAGAGTACTAGTTTAGTTAGACATGAATTCAAGTCTTTTGCATGCATACATTTATGCACATGTTGTGGTTTAAATTTTTGCTTGGTTTAAAACTTTTCAAACCAGTTTAATTTTTCTTTCCATTTGTTTCATATTATGATAACGAGTTTAAGACAAATAAAATCAAACTGGTTTGAAAAGAAGCAAATAAACCAAAGAAAAATTTAAACCACAACACATACATTTGAATTTATGTGTTGTGGTTCACAGCAACTAGGTAACTAATAATTATTAAAAGTAACTACCGATAATTACGTACTTTGTGTCCAATATATAGGTCCGTGCCCTCCATGTCCAAAGACTGTCCGTGCATCATGTCATTGTGGATCTCAACCACCTGTTGTTAGACGGTGTAGTGCTAAATCATGGTCATGCGGCAAGCCCTGTGGAAAGCTTCTTTCATGTGATCACCACAATTGCGAATCTCCATGTCATTCAGGTAAGAAATTAAAATGATTGATTTTGTACATGATTCATTTTCTTGAATGAATAAATTTTAATCTTGTCCGTTGATTGAACTTTACATGGGCTGACTGCCAAGACTACAGCTAGTGTATTAACAAGCACTAGACAAGTCAGACACAGTATAGAGTTTAAATATTCTCCTGGAAAATCATAGTGAGACGTATCAGAAGTTATATTTTTATCCCTTGTTCTGTAGGTGACTGTCTGCCATGTCCCAAGGAAAGTATACAGAGGTGTCTTTGTGGCAAAAGGAAAAGCAAAAGACCTTGTGCTAGTCCAGAGTGGCAGTGTGAACAGGTAATCATATTGCTTTACCTCCCAAAACTCCTTTAATTTTCAGTCTATTTAACTAATGAATTCTGATCCAAGGCAGGTTATATTAAAATTAATATTAATATATTTTTTTTTAATTTCAGGCTTGCAACAAAGTTTTGCTCTGTGGCCATCACAGATGTGAAAGACTGTGTCATGCAGATGAATGTGGTGACTGTCCAAGAACAGGAGATAGGAAATGCCCTTGTGGACAAACTAGTAAGTTTGTTGCAATTTAGTAATTGCAACAGCTGCTAATTACAGTTCTCGGTGGCTTGACATAAAAATGAGGGAAAATGGTCATTCTGCATTGTTTAAACCAATGCGTTTAAGACGGAATCCGCCAGGACTTCGAGTAGTTGTTGGACAAAATTATGTACCAAAATTATTTACACCTTATTGCAAGCTTTTGTGTTACTGCTTCAAATATCTTATCAAAAGAAATCTTTTCTAACAACACCAAACATCGAAAACCAATCTCGAAGTTCCGCTGAATTCCACTAAATCGCTTAAAAGACGCGAGCTTTTGCCTATAGCTTGTGAACATTAAATTTCATTTTCTCAGGCTCTGATAAGAAATTGTTGTACCAAAATTATTTACACCTTATTGCAAACTTTTGTGTTGCTGCTTCAAATATCTTCTCAAAAGAAATCTTTTCTAACAACACCAAACACCGAAAACAAATTTTGAAATTTCACTGAATTCCACTGAATCGCTTAAAGACGATTTTACAAAATGGCTGCACGTGAGAATTTCGCTATAGCTTGTAAACTTTGAAATTCATTTTCTAAGACTCTGATAAGAAATTGTTGTTGGTGTTAACAATGATAATTACTTACATCTTTACCTTTTATTTAGGGTAGAAAATAACGCAATAGGATTTAAATTATTCTGGTACTCGATTTTTGTCCAACGTAAATAAATATTACTCGACTTCCTGGTGGATTCCGTCTTAACCCTTTCAATTCATTCACATGCACCTTTAAGAAAAGAATATTAATATTATTATCACAGCCTTAATGTAATAACAAGGTTCTATTATACCGGTAATTTTAATTTCATTTTTATTTGTTAATTTTATCTCATCAATGTTATCTCATACAGCTGTTTCACTGCCATGTACTGAGGATGTTCCAACTTGTGGCAGCACCTGTGACAAGCCATTAGCTTGCGGCAGACATAAATGTACTCAGCAGTGTCACACAGGGACTTGTGGAGTATGCCGGCAATTGGTTACAAAAGCCTGTCGCTGTGGCAAGCGCGAGAAGAATGTGTTGTGTTCGCAAGAGTTTCTGTGTGAAGTCAAGTGTCTTAAGATGAGGCAATGTGAACGTCATCCGTGTAAACGGAAGGTAAGCTAGCTTGAGTATTTAGTTACAAATGAATTATTTATAGTTGCAAATAAATTCAATTATTTTCAATTGTTTGGCAGTGCTGTGATGGAAGTTGTCCTTCATGTGAGCTGACTTGTAATCGAACGCTGAACTGTAGGAATCACAAGTGCCCATCACAGTGTCATAGAGGTAGATAAGCAATGTGAAAGGACTGGCATTTTAGGGAGAGGGTTGGTGGTGCTTAGTTCTTACAAGAAATGTTTTTGGAAAAAAACCTTTCATCAATACATACATGTAGATCGACAGGCCTATTGACACACTGCACACACACTGGGAACAGGGGTCTCAGAATGTTTTGAAACTGGTAGGTGTCAGCAACTAGAAGAGTAGGTGGCCATGGTAAGTTAGCTTGCTTGTCACAAGGTGATTGCTATGACCAGGGTAACCGACAACATATTTTATAATCTGTGTGAAGTATTTAAAAGTATGTACTAAATTGAAACATGAGACAGAAAATAAAGCAAAAAATTATAAGTTACTACATTAGTTGCTGGTTAATTGGCAGTCCCCTAAGTTTGACATCTCTTCTCCCTACACCACCCTTGTAGGTCCAT
This sequence comes from Meandrina meandrites, assembly GCA_963693305.1. Taxonomy (NCBI): domain Eukaryota; kingdom Metazoa; phylum Cnidaria; class Anthozoa; order Scleractinia; family Meandrinidae; genus Meandrina; species Meandrina meandrites. The sequence continues at coordinate 32,992,821 of OY855910.1, forward strand.
GTTACCCATGTCCCCTCCCAGTGGATGTGAAGTGTTTTTGTGGTGCAACAGTATTGACGTTACCGTGTGGTAGAGAAAAAGTCACCAAGCCACCTAAATGTGCCGAACTCTGCAGGTAAGGCTATGGTGTACAGTCTGCATTCATGACAAGGCTGCAGCTGTGTACTGATGTTTATGAGCAATACTAATATCTTAAGGAGCTATGTCACAGGGATTATCATTTTTCCACAAGATGCTCAGGATGCTCAACTTCAAGTTCCATCAAGTTTCCATTTCTAACAATAAACTAATTTTTAATTATTACAATAATTATTGATTATAATTATATTAAATTGTTAATTATTATAATTACATTTTTCGCAGACACCCTCCAGATTGTCATCACCTTCAACGCAAGGTAAGGACTAATAGCGGTTTATACACTTAGATAAAGTTGTTATTTAACTTCAAGTCACTAATTATTATTAATAGTTTTACGCTGAAAAAGTAAGGCAGCCCAAATGTTACTGTCAGAATATTTTTACACCATGACTAAATTATACGACCATTAGTCAGGGTAAGTTTTTAATCATTATTTTTTAGCGTCATCACTGTCATTATGGTGCCTGTCCTCCATGCCGTCAACGATGTGATCTTACTCTCTCATGTGGACACTCTTGTACTGCCAGTTGCCATGACAATAAACCTGACTCATCGAAACTCACAAAGGTTTGTACCCGAGTTATTTTTCCAGTGTCAGTAATAAAAGTTTACCTGTGTTGGTGACATTTGCTAGTAGCCTAATCCGTGCCATGTTCTTCTTTTTTTCTAGGCACGTGTCAGTGGATGGCCTTCTGCATCAGATTCTAACTCTGACCTGTCTGATATTCAGCCACTGCCTTGCCCTCCATGCGCTGTTCCAGTTGAGATGTAAGTAAGAAGTCCATATTAAAATAATGCTGAACATGTCAAACAATTATCAATTCTCGCTCCCAGAACCTGTGTTCCCTTGACCAGCAGTCAGGAAATGCAATGGCTCTGGGTGATTCAATAACCGGAACCGGGAATTTCTGGTTCTGGTTTGATTAAAAATGAACAAGTTTCCAACAGCCTATCAGAATTGGTTGTCTTTTTGGCGGGCTTTCAGTTTAGCCCAAAGGTCTTGATCCCTGGCACAGACCAGAAGGATTGCAGCCTCTGGGGATGACATTACTGTTTAATTACTAGTACATTATTTTGATCTCTTGTTTTTCCAGGAGCTGTTTTGGCAAGCATGAGGTGTGTAACTACCCAATATTGTCTTTAGTAAATTATCATTCTTTCCATGGTTTTTACAAAGTACAGTTGAAACTTCCATACTCTTCTAAAGAACCACAAAATATGTTTACTTAATATTTTGTTTAACATTTTGTTCTTCATAGATCAGCTCTTTGCCATGCTCGTCAGCAAAGCCATTCTCATGCACTCGACCTTGTGGCCGGCAATTGCCATGTGGAAACCACACCTGTCAGCTGGAATGTCATGTTGTTACTGGTGTTAATGATAACCAACAGGTATTTTAAAATTGATAGTGTTAGAATGAAAATTCATGTAACAAAAAAAACCTAGTAAAATAAAACCTCTGCATCAGCTTTCCACGAGAAGCCATCATCTGTAGGTTATGTGAAGAGGTTTGACGACAGCTATATTCATTGCACCTAATCCATTTTGCAAAAATGATTAATTTTTTTTTTACCAAAAAACCTTAGGTGAGACATCAGTTCTTGGCAGGGTGCTGCCAATTTATGCTGACAGGCTGACATCACAATTTTTAATTTCAGAACTTGCTTTCCTTACATTATTTTGTTTCATGTAAACTATAAAATTGTGCAGCCACGTTTGCCAGTTAACGTTTTTTCTCCATCATTCATTTGGTAACAGGCTGGAAAAGAATGCCAAGTTTGTGAGGAACCTTGTTCCAAGCCTCGCCAAGAGGGATGTACACATGACTGCCCACTACCTTGCCATCCAGGTGAGCTGACCTTGCCAGAATTTAATGCAACTCAGGGCTGTAGGCAGGATTTTGCATGGGGTGGTGCAAGCACTGGAAGTGTGAGTGTCTAGGGGGGATCCGGGGGTATTTTCACCAGGAAATTTTAAAAATTAAGTTGTTGAAGTCCACATTTCCTGCTCGCTAATGATTTTAACCCTCACTCTCAGATTAAGCGGACCTTTGCGGTTTGTGAGGGGGTGCGGACGTCCCCATTGCACCCCCCCCCTGCCTATGGCCCTGCAACTTTGTTATTTGCATTTATATGAGTGTAGATCACTCCAAAATAGTTGTATTGAGTTTTGAAATATACCATCAAAATGGTTTCAATGGCAGTAAATTTCTAGTGCAGTTTTTCATGGTGACCATGTTTATTTGATTTGGTTTGCAGGAGATTGTCCAAGTTGTAAACAGATGGTCAAGCTTCCATGCCACTGTCGTTTGATGCTAGTTTATGTGTCTTGCAGGTAATAGCTATGTGTGTATGTAGTATCAGCCATTAATTGCTTGTGAAATATGTGATTTCAGAGTACTTTTCATTACTAACAAAATAATTTTTTCTGATACATTTTCCTATGTAGTGAGTTGACATTAGCAGATGAACAAACATGCAATGAACTAATGTCATGCAAGAATCAATGCCCAAAGAACCTAGCAGCCTGTGGTCACCGATGTTCGTCTAACTGTCATGCCGGACCCTGCCCCTCCCCTGAGCTGTGCAGTAGGAAATCACCTGTGAGGTGTCCTTGCCGACGCAAAAAGAAAGTAAGTCAGCTTATGTATTTGGTTATGTAGCAAAGGAACAGTCAAGTCAACATGAAGACAGTACTAAGGCCCAGTTCAGATATTGTGGTCTGCCTTGCTAAACTAAATTCAGGAAGTATGACTAAAGCACGGCAGAAGTACAGCGTCTGAATCAAGCTTAAAATTAAGTTCCACAAAGTAATTAAGTTCAACAAGCTCTGCTGTGCTACACGACTCTGGCATGGCAGTGATTCAAATGTTGTGCTTCTGCCGTGCCAAACAAAATTTCATAAATTATATTAAATGTATTTAATGCCATTTTTGTTTGATTGCCGCTGACTTATTGTTACGCGACTTCAGTAAATCCTGAATTTGGCATGACTCTGACTTTGGCATGACATCTGACTCAGAGTGACTGTTGTGTTTGTACTGTACTACTGTTGAACTATTGCAATTAAGTTCGGCATTGCAGAAGCACGATGTCTGAACTGGGCCTCACTCTTTTATTTACTATTTTGAACCTACACCCAAAAAAGGTGTTGGCAAAAAAGCACTTTGTGCTCTTGCAAAGAAATGTAGCAAAACATCAATCAAATTGTCTGCATATAAATAGCAGTGATATGAATTTCAAGAAAAGCACAACACGAGTCTTAAGTTAAACAAACATACTTTGGCAGATGCATCTGCCATCTTCAGTGTAAATTGAACTTGTAAACACACTGAAGATGGCAGATACATCTGCTGAAACGTGTTTGTGAAAGTTAAGAGCACCATGCTTTTCTTGAAAATCAATAAAATTAGTAAAAATTAGTCATACTTGTCTGTAACTTCAGTTTCAGATGTCCTCGGAAAGAATGAATATTCCTTTGTTTTCTTTTCAAGGATTTCCCATGTCGCATGGTCCAAAGGGGCGAAGCAAAGTTAGACTGTGATGAAGAGTGTGACACACATAAAATGAAACAAAAGAAACTGACAACTGAGGAAGAAGAAATCAAGAAACAAGAGGAACTTAGAGCACAGCAGGTAATTTCTCTGTATGTGATGTGTGGGCCGGCTTATGAAGCTAGATGTGGGTCCAAGATCACAAAATGTTCATCCACTAGACTGGTTGCCATGTTTCTTTTAAAATTTGGTGCATATACACTGTGGGCCAAATTTGAAGGTGTCAGATTGACTTGACGAGGTCTCGTCCATGCTAATTCAGAAATACCTAGTTATGTTCTGATCACATTATCCTCACAAGATAGCACCAAATTTTATTTTAGTTTGACTCTGAGAAGTCTCTTTCTTTTCATAGCATTCAATGCGAAAACACAAATGTGAATTATACAAATCAAGATTGAGCGACGAGCTGTGAGAAGTGCAGGCATGGAAAGAAGGAAAAATAAAGTGTCATTTTTTACTTGCCTTGCCTCATTCCCTTCTCATTTTTTCCCTTGGTTTGCATGATTTAGGATTGTTCAGTAACAAAAACCAACTGCTTGCAGTCTATGTTTGAGTTGAAATGTATTTGCAGCCCTCCAAATGCTAGGGGTGATATCTCTAATCTGAGATCACTCTGATGTTGTCTTTTCATCTGTACAGGAGGAACTTGAGTGGTTTGAGAGAAAACAGCGCGGGAAGAAACGTCGACCAAGAAAGCAAAAGGAAGAAATCATTGAGCCATCATGGTTTCAGCGTCACATGCTTACCATGATAACGGTGTCTGTGGCAGTTGGGTTAATTGGTGGACTCTTCTTTATTGCAATGAACTGACGAAACTTCATTACTGGAAATTCAATTCATGTGTGAGTGAAAATGCAAGTGCACTCCAAGTTAATGCTCGGTCTTGAAGTTGGATAAAGAAACCTATCTCTTGAATGTAACAGAACTCTTTGAATCATAATTATTGACAAGAAAAAAGGTTTGACTGCATACATTGTATTTCAAATTGGAATAATTGCCAGAAATAACTTTATTATTGCCAGAAATAACTTTATTTTAATATAACATAAATATTGTACTTTACAATATATTTACAAAATGTATTTACATCTGGTCAATTTTAAAAGAATTGCTTGAAAGAATAAAATGACTTGAAAATATATTTCTACAGCATTCTATTTTTGAATGAATTCTACCTTTTTCTTTGCTTGTATGAATGAGATGGTGTAACTGTTGCGGTACCTATTATCTTCGTGTTAAATGTTCTCAGAATACATAATTTTGTGATCCAAATTGTGTCGTAGTACTAATTGCACGTGATTTTTTCCTCTCCTGCATTGCTTCGTCTGTGTCTGTTTTGTTGGCTTGTTCTTGTTGTTCCGACACTACCTCAAGAAATTCAGGTACTCTAGTATTCTTCTTGTCAATGAAATCTTTGAAGGCTTTTGCTCCGTGCATAGTAGACAGCACATTATCCTGTGGAGGGAAGACAATCTATTGTTAACAGTGTTGTTAAAAACTGACATGGTGAATGAGAGTTGTGTATTGAATTGCTAATTGTCATGCAAAAGGGACTTTAAGTTAAAGGGGCAGTCCCACCAAGATTAAGTGCCACTTGAAAATCAAATTAAGGTGTTGGCGTTATTGGAAATCTGCTAATAGTTGCATGGTCACGCTAAAATGCACTGTACTAGTCATGAAAGTTGGTTAAAACTGGTATGGCTACGGACAGGTAGGAAAGAAGTGGGTCATAACTTGAAAACGTTGGGCCAATGTTTTCAAGTTTGACCGTGTTACTTGGAGGAAAATCACAAAAAAAACTTTGCTCATGGTTTGTTCACATCCGAAACAGTTAATTTATGCCTTTTGTTGTTCAAAGGTAATTTTTTTGATCAGTGAGTACAGTATGTGGTCCTTGGTCCACGACTTTTTCGAATATGATTTAATATTTCCGTGATAACTAAAATTCGGCAAAAAATGAATGTTTCCAATGATTTATTGATTATTCTTCTTCAATATGGCAAATTTTCAGCTTTTTACTATCGGTTTACGGTGAGGAATTCATACTTGTCGACTGACAGGTCAAATTGCCTTTCTTGAAATTTCAACTTTTCGCTGCTCCGTGAATTAGATGGTCGCGTTTACTAAACTAGTGCACAGATAAAACGCAACGGGAAAACGTGTTTTTTTGGAGAACAAGTAAATAGATGAACTGATTTCAGCAGCTGCAGGGAGATTTGCTGCAGAGTTTCAAATTTTCGATTTAGCGACTATTGAAAATTATCAACAATTTTCGCATATGGGCCCTTGGTCCGCGACCTATGACTTTGGATAAAGTATTTGTTTTTAAACAAGAATAATTCAGTAAAATAATAAGCACCGGGTGTACACACTGTTACTGCGACATCTATTCTTGCATCCAGTGTTCCAAAACTCATATTTAAAGGTAAAAGAAAAGAAATAAAAACGCGTGTTTGTGTGGGACTCTTGTCTGAAAGCTGAATCAGAAGAAATTCCGGTTTTATTTTATACACGCACCTCACAACGACTTCCAAGAGGACTGAAGTTTAAAAATGTCAAGAATAATAAAGAATAGATCAAATTATGTTTCTTTTTTGGAAATTGCCGAGATTTACAGTAATTTTCAGGCTGTTTACATGATTCACGGATGAAGGACCACATTTGCGGACCAAGGACCCGCGAGCACGGTCACTGTTTTTTGAATTACACGAAAAATGTTTAAGTTAAGGAGTTGTCACTTTGCAATTATAGCGAGAGACATAAATCTATCTTCAGGGGAAATTTCAGCCCATCAGGCTTTAATTCAGGTAAGATATTTAAGATTATAACTTTTACTTGCGGACCAAGGGCCACATACTGTACACCTAATAACTCTAATCATGGCTTTCACAAAAACTTAGTAGGCCTCATGATGCCGCCCCTTTAATGATCTTTTTGATCTTTTTCAATCAAACTTGACAGTGATTACTATTGTTGCCTGGACTGTTACAGACCTGTATATCAGTTAAACGTTTTTCATATCATGTGTTTGTTGTGAGGATGAAATTATTTTGCATCATGTGTAATTATCAAAACTCTGTGTTACCAAATGATGGTATAAGTTAAGTTTGTTAAACTTTGAGAAAGAAAGTATTCAGTACACGGTAGGTGACAAACAAACAGGGCTCAATTTATCTTCTATTCACCAGCAGTGAAATGCTACTACTGATCTACCAACATATAGCTATATATGTTTTGTATGATCACATCTGACTGTACCACATTTATTTACCAATTTTTCCACATCATATCTTAGACAGTTATCATGCTTTATACACAACCTGCAAATGTTTCAAGCGCTTCACTGTGACAAGGATTCAAGAAACTGTTTGAAGTTATACAAATGTAGTCTTGTAATTATCCAGACAAACGGGTGTTGAGTGCTATAGTTTAACACTGGGTGTAGTGTTGGTAGCAAGTAAGTCACAAGGTAAACTTAATTAAGGTTAAAGGTACCGCATGTCTATGCAGCTTACCAGTTTTTGGCTTTTCTTCTTGGATTCAGACAATGTTTTGTCTTGCTGTGCTTTAGGATCCTGTAATGGCTCGTCAGTTGGCCGTGCTTTCCATGTCCTGGGGCTGAGGTACCACGCCCCATACTTTACCTTCACCCAGCTTGGCGTATACTTGGCTTTAGCCTACAAACACATTTAACAACATAGTGTTCTTAAGTCCAGTATGGTCAAATAAAAACATGTAGAGAAAGAAAAGGGTTCCCCTCTGCTATACTTTGAGTCATATTTCATTGTGATCTATGCATGACCCTTTCTGTGTTCCCTTGTAAATATCAATTAGGTGTCTGTATAATAGAGGTTGACTGTTTTAAAATTGATGTATTTTGCCGCAATGAAACAACTTTGCAGTTGTAAAGCAAGTGCTGCAAACATCTTGGCCAGATTCTCAATAATTCTATCGTTATAGTTATTTTCAGTCTGTTCGATTGTCTAATGTGCTACCAAATGCTGCTTCTCAAACTCATTTATTCCTTGAATACAAAGAAAATTATAACCGTGAAGGAGACAGTGTCTCAATCAATTTGGCTATGCAAACAGTTTCAAATTTTGTAAAACATATTCCAAGTTACGCATTGTATTTTCAACTCTCTTCAAAGTGTTTGGATATCCCGATATATTACTTCTCACCTTATCCTTGTCAGCTTCTGGTACTTGTCTTGTGTCACTCGGTTTTGGTAATGGCGATCCAGTGTTCATTCTTAATTCAGGTGGAACATTTGTCAACTCGACAACATGGATAGGTACTGACAATGCAGGCTGCAATCAGGAAAACACACTCATTTAACTCACAAATACACCAATTGATTGCTCTAACCACTGAGCTACTGAAGACTATTGGAATCTACAGCAGGCCAAACTAGGTTCAGTTGTGACGAACTCTCTGCATACTGCAGACTTTTTAATTCAATATGAATGTATATGTTGCAGTTAATTTTTTTCTTCAGTTAATTTTTATTTTTCCTTTGTTTTTTGGGTATGATAATGAGTTTAAAACAAAGGAAAAATAAAAATTAACTGAAGAAAAAAATTAACTGCAACATATACAAACAGAAATGATCATGTAAAGCAATAAGGAAGGTATTATTAAAAAAAAGGGGATTTTGCTGCATAGCACTCAAATAAGTAACGTTAACTAGTAAATAGTGTTTCTGGAGTATTTGAAATACTGTTGAAACAGACGTTTCGGGGATAACCCCTTCATCAGTGTTAAGTTAACAGTGATGAAGGGGTTATCCCCGAAACGTCTGTTTCAACAGTATTTCAAGTAGTCCAGAAACACTATTTACTAGTTAAGGTATTATTCAATACTGTTCATGCTGAACAATGCTAACCTTGGTCTCATATCCACTGGCAAATAAGCTCATTACTGTTGATTCCTCGATATTGTTGCTTTGCCCACCCTTTATGGGAGAAAAGAGAACAGTGAGTTAGGAAACAGAACTTGTTCATCCATCACCAAATGTGAACATTCTTGAAAAAAAAAAAAGATGCGATTCTTGAAAAAAAGAACACTTACCAAACCTGCCACCCACTCACAAAACTCCCTTGTTACTTCTTGTATTCTCGCATCCTGGAAATTAAAAAGAACATAAATTTCAATATTGATAAAAGTTGTGGTGTATGCATGCAAACATCTTGAGGATGGGATGGGATGGAAGGGGGGGGGGGGGGGGGGCTATCTTTTCAAATTAGCATTGACAGATAAGGGAAAAAACCGATATCAATCAATCAATCAATTTATTTACGTCATAACACAGGATGAGGTTGCCCTCCTTATCCAAGCCAGAGGCTCATGTAAAAAGTGCATGACTTAAAATACAAATAAAATATCATTTAAATATACACATTACTAACACGCTAAACAAGGTACGTAAATGGATCAAGTTTGTCTCAGTTTAGCTACTCATCAGTGCTACTGGTTTCCCTCATGTATGGTATTTTTGTCGATCGGAACATCTACATTTATATATTGTTTTGTTCCCCCAAGCCTATTAGCAGGGTTACCTAAGCAATTCTATGGTACCCATTCTTTATAAGAAAAACCAGAATGTGTACTAGATACTGTACACCTACACGCAGAAGCAATTCAAGCTGGTTATTAAAGCTTTGGATTGCAGTGTCGCTTGTTAGCCCTTACCGATGTTGGAGACTCTGCCTTGCGTCGACTAGCACGCTTGCTTTCTTCTTTTTGCACCTCTTCTTGCTTAGGAAGCCATTTGTATGTGAGTTTAGTCTGGTCCTTGAAAAACTCAGCATTGCTGACAACAAGTCAAACAAAAATATTTCAAGATTTGGAGCAAAGAGTATTGTGCAACATATTGCAATCCTAAAAATAAGAATATAAAACCTCAAAAAAGGTTGGTAATCATAAGGAGAGTCCCCGGGGGATGTGAAGCAGGTCAGACAAATCCCTTAATTTTGTATCTGCATGAGAGGATAAGGTTGAGTCCAATCTCTAAGACTTGTCAACTCATTGTACATGTTGTTTAACGCCTGCGTCGCACATGGAGGTTGGGTGCCTAGGAACCTGGGGGCTGGAGCTGCCGACCCCAAACCCAGGTAGCAAGAACACCCCAAAGCCTGCCCTAGCCACAACCCAGCCACGAGCCCCGCCCGCCACACCCAGCCCCATTCCCAGCACCTGTCACACTGAATGAGGAATTCAGTGGAAAAAAAAAATATTCGAAGTAAGCCAGAACGCCTCGAGCACTAAACTCAGTGAAGTTACGCGGCTCAGTGAAACTACTAGCACGTGCAACGGCGCACACATAAGAAAGAGACAGGTAACCGCTGACCACGAGTGAGCCGGAAGTTGCCCGCAGCGCCTTGACCGGAAGAATAACGCCATGCATAGGAAATTTGCCCGCCCACCAAAGTACGCTAATAAACGCCAAGCCACCCCAACGCCACGCTAAAGCCAAGCTAACGCCAGCCAACTACAGAACAGCCACAATAGCTCCTAGATGTTAACCAAGTTAAATAATATATTTAACCTCATTTAATTTATCTTTGATATTTATATTTATCTTTTATCTTATCTTTTCAAACCAGTTTGATTTGTATTTCCCTTTGTTTCAGATTATAATGAATACAAGAAAATGAAAAACAAAAATCAAACTGGTTTGAAAAATTTTTAACCAAATATAAAAATACTTCAATTAAATAAACTTCAACATAGACAACCCACAAGCTCAAAATGTGACAGTTGGTCACAGTGAGGAGAAATGTTCAGCATGTGAAATTTATAAATTATAATAACAAGCATATCGCATAAGAGCAGTCTCTGACAATTAATAGTTAATATATAACCTCACCTGACTTTTCCTGAGTCGCCACTTTTGACAGACTGCAAAAAGGCAAAAGAAACCACAGTAAATTATTATTATAATCGCTAAAGTTCACCCTTATGAAAATGGTCAAATATTTCTTTTTTAATGCTGATAATTAACAGAAGTTTTACTTTTTAAACTTACGTTTTACATGTACGTTATATCAATAATAATTGTATTTGTTTATTGTGCTGACAATCTACTGACAATATTAATAGCAAAACCAGTACTTTGATAGCAACTTTTTACCTGAGCTTCGTCCTGACCATTAGTTGGTTTCTCTTCCTCAATATCCTCATCACTTTCCTGAAAAAGGAAAAAAAAAAATTATTCAGATTCAGATTTTTTCAGATTTTTATTATTTCACACTATTTACAGACATATTTTACTATCACACACTATTTACAGAAAATTCATTAATTAAAATAAGGAAAATATAATAATAGTAAAGCCAAAATAAAATGTGCTCAGTGACCAAAGAAGCATATGCTATCGTGTTGGTCACTGACATGTTGAAAAAGAAAAAAAAGACAAGACACATTATAAAAACAATAGAATAAAGGAAGTAAAATGTGATTAACAAAAGTATGCGAATTAAACAAGTTAAGTGAATAAATCATAATTGAGTTATATACAGAATTCAGAGAGATTATGCTTAACAGTCAGTATTTTGATTTTTCACAGTCAAGTACTTTTGAACTCAAGGTAATTTCCGTCACCCAACCTTGTACGGTAAAAACAATTTGTTTTATTATGTTGGCAAAGTAATGTACATTTACAGTGTAGTTTAATAACAGTTTTTCATAACAAAGCATATTATACACCACAGTGATTTTACCTGCAATCCATCATCTTCTGTTTCACTGTCAATATTCATCTCTGGATCAAGAATCTCCACAACATCCTCAAACACCTTGATCATGAAACGGAATGGAAAATGATTTAATTTACACAAGTCATGTAGTGCCCTCCTTTGAAACAATACATGCACCTCTCCCAAAGTTGGTCCTGTGTGACCTTAAGTACAAGAAAACTTACATCTGGAGGGAGAGATTCCTCCAAGTGAGGGAAGAGAGCCAAGGGGTGCTGTGTCAAGTTGAACTCTATGTCTTCCACACGACCTCGTCTCTGTTGTTGAAGAGGCAGTGACCTGCAAGGGGAAAATACAGTAAATCTTTCAATTGCAATGCCCCTCCCCCCCCCCCCCCCCCCCCCCGCTACATGCTTGGGGTAGAATTAACTGACAGTTGTACATTTTTTAGCTACATGTACCTCTCCTAGAATTTTGTCAGTTTGTCCCACAAATTTGCTCTCTGGCTTGAGGCTTGAGATAAGAGAAGCAAGTGCTGCAAGAGTACAGTACTTGTAAAATTCATTTTACAAGTAAAAAGAATGGATTGAATGAAAAGGCACAATTTGATCAGGTCACGTGAATGTGCTGTACAATCTCCCAATACAGAATAGGCATTCTGTAATATACGAAATGGAACCAACTGAAAACGTTACATATATGTAACACAATCATGTTACATGTACACTGTGTATGTATCACAAGTCTGATACAATATTCATGTCCAATCTGTAAGTTGGCAATTAAGAACGGCTTTGCCTTCTGCTGCCCATTGAAAATACCCACACAAATCGGCTGCTCATATTGTACATGTATCTATCAACCAAAAGTGTATTCTCAGAGAACACCGTCCATGCTTGATATGCTAGACCTCCTTATCCACCAAACAACACACCTAGCCATCTGCCAAGTGCATTTTTTATCTATTCCACCTGATAAACACAGTCTGCTCTCACCTTGAAAAACAAGCTTCATCCTTTGTAAACCTACTTCTACGTTTGGTAAGAGCATTAATACTCTCATCAGACCCAGTAATGTTTGGTCCTAAACCAGTATCACTCTGAAAAGGAGACAGGGTAAAATCATTAACTTACAACAACAAAAGCTCAGTTTATGCAGGGGCAGATCTAGGGGGAAAGTGCAGGGGGTGTGCATCCCCGCCCCCCTGAGATGACCGGGTAGCTTTCTTATACAAGTGGTATTCTGCCAAAAAAAACTATGTGCACCCCCTCCTAAGAAATCCTGGATCTGCCTCTGTGTATGCATCACCAAGTTTACTGGTATCTTGTAAGCCATTATTTGTTTTCACCATCATCTGATTTCTAAATCAGAAATGCATTAATTTGGTAGTAGGTGATCATTCCTTGCAACGCATTCAAGCCTACTGCTCTGTCAGGTCATCACCTTTTTCTAGTTTCCATTGCACAAAACGACTACTACTTTATTTCTACCCTCCCCTGGATGTGATGCTAGTCCATCAAAGGGTTAATTTGCAGGTACCCATTTATACACCACCGCCCCAGTTGTTCAAAGGGCGGATAGCGCTATCCACCGGATAAATCACTAGTGTAGTTTGTTTTGCCAACACTTATCCACTGTATAGTGATTTATCCGGTGGATAGCGTTATCCACCCTTTGAACAACTGGGGCCTGAAGGCTGATCGTACTACATAAAAAGTAAACTTTGTGAGACACCAACACGACTAGAACCGATATAGCAGGATTGCACTGGGTGGAGAGAGGTACAGTGGGAGTAGAGTGCCTTGACCAAGAACACAACACAGTGTCCCCAGCCAGCAGGGCTCAAACCCAGAATACTTGGCCCAGAGTGCAGCACACTAACCATAAAACCACAGTGCACTTGAACAAATAAGCAAACACGAGTATACGTGTGTACGGCTTAGAAGAACATTTATGTTACTCGGCACTTACGTAACAAATTAACCAGGTCTAGTGTTAATGCACCCCTCACCTTTTTAACATAATTGTAATTAGCTTCAGGGGGGAGTCCATCTCTAAAATCATCACCTCCTTTCTCCAAGAATGTCCAAGAAGAGCCAATCAACGTTTCTGAATTACCCCTAAGCTTTCTTGGCTTTATATACTTTGTCTCCAACCTTTCTTTATACCTGTGTAATGCAGTAACAGATACTGTGAGAAAACAAAGGACGCTGCAAAGAGTCCTTGCAACTTCAGATTTCTCGCGAGGGCACGATACATGTTCCTTCAAAACGGTATCCGCCACCAGGGATCTCGCCACCAACCAACTCGCCACCAAAACTGGTGTATTCCTCGTTCTTTAATCCATGAGCCGAGGTGACTTTGCTTGGTGGCGAGATTCCCTGGTGCTGAGGTGACCTGTGAGCTTCAAAACAAAACAGCCGAGCACGAGCGATCACAAGTAATAAGTAAGTAATATGTACTTATTGACTGAGTGGGAGGGCCGGACGGGAAAATATTTGGCTCGAGGTCAGGACGTACGGACCGAGCGCAGCGAGGTCCGTGCGTCCTGACCGAGAGCCAAATATTTTCCCGTCCGGCCCGACCTAACTCAGTCAATAAGCATTTTATCATATGACCACTAATTTTCTTTTTTATTGTTTTCCATTCGTTGATGCATACGCTGCAGCCCGTTTCGCGCGCATTTTGAAAAGCCAATGGTAGCCCGTAATGTTTTGGGGAAGCCAGTGAAGTGCATTTGAACTGCGATGCGCACAGATTACACAGAGTATTCAAACTTCTGTTAGAACTGTCAAAAATACAACCAAATCTTCGAGTTTTAGCTTCATTCCAAGGAGATTTCAACCCGGACAAATTCTTTCTACATGACTGCAGTTAGTAGAAATTTCAAAAGCAACGATTAAGAAGGATTACGACAAAGAATTTGCACGACGTTTCGGCTAGTTGTACTCTAAGCTAAGACTGAATTGAATAACAAAGCGACGTTTATTCTTGAGCCGAAATTCATCCTAGTGCTTGGTTTGAACGAGAGAATTGATTACTTTTCAACCAAGAAGGATTTTGGATGTTAAATACAACAATTCTAATGGGACAGTTTGATGTTGGAATAGGATTGTACAAGCAGCTGAGGATTTTGCTTCGCATCGTTTCCCCGTTCGGGCTTCAGCTTCAAGTTGGTTTCTTTACCACTGAGGATTCTAAATGTCTGCCGTTGCTGCCTAGTCACTGAATTCGTTAGTTCCTCGATGGTGTTGAACTCTAATTACGGTTGTCTTCCAGTTAGTGGCTAAAATACTTCGTGAGAACTAGTGGAACACTGTGTAAGGTTAGTCGCAAACACAGTCTTACATGTATTAAATCGCATTTTCTTTGTTGTGATTGAAGGATTACACAGCTGCAGAGTTTCAAACTGAACAAGAGAAATTATCTTGGCATTCGTACTTTGACTTCAATGTTTATCAATGATTATGGTTTTATTTAGAAACCACAGAATGCGTTTATGTACGAGTGTGTAGTTTTTCACTGAGTTTTTATGGCCGCTTTCATTTCGATTTTATTGATGTTGTCAGGAGTTGTTGTTGCCGAATAAATTTATGCAGTTCTTCATCATTTGCCGAGTTTGAACATGTTTTGTTTTCAATTTCAGCGCTTACAAAGCAGCCGGATATTCTTTGCTTTCGGAATAATCTTCAGAATAACTATCGCTCATTTTGAGTTCAAGATTATCGAATCCAATGGTTTCAAAATCTATCGCGCGGCAGTCGCGGGTCCGTACGCTTTTCTAGTGGGGCCGTACGGCTTTTTCCGGCCCTGTTAGATGAAGGCGTACGGCCCTCATACGGGACTTTTTTTCTTATGGTTTTCCAAGGAAATAGCGCGCGGGTCCGTACGGGTCATATGATAAAGAGGTATATCAGCTCAAAACAATCAGTGAACGCCAAATAATTTTATTTTTCCGAAACAGAAGAACTAAACATTCTATATAAAGCGTCTTTTGCGTGCCTGGGCCACATAAACACAGTATAAATGATCGCTCGACCTGATGCAAATATATCAGACCTTTCCATCAAAATTGATTCGGCGGTATGGAATCAGGAGAGCTTGATCGTTGTAGATTCCACCGAAGCTAACTTTTTCTTTCAATAAACAAAGCCTTATAGGTTTATGAGTAGATTCTGACAACAGAGCGGCTTACATACCATGGTTTCAGTCTCTTTTTGTCGTCTGTTTTGGTCTGGACAAGAAGAAGGTCGTACTTGTGCGCCATATTGGAAAGCTGGAGAGGGAACTCGTTTCCTTGGTAACCAGACAAGAACAGACAATTAGACCCAGTCTCCCTCGCGTGCACAGAGCAAAAAGAGTCTGCGAGATTTGTTTTCTGACAACATTAAAAAAAATTGAAAATATCAAGGCACGAAGTATTCCTCTAGTGAAATATAAGATGCTTAAGAATTTTAATTAAATAAAATTAAGTGTCGAAGTCACTCAATTCATGAAACTTAAGCTGATGTTGTTTTAGTGACCTTTAATAGCCTCCCAGTTTAACAGGAAGCATTAGTTGACCTGAAATTGAACAAACCGAGAAGAAACAGTGCAAAGATGTCGGAAAATATTAAGTTCCAGTTAAAGATTTCACTTTAATTTATCGATAAGAACTCCAATGATATAAAGCGTTGTATTGTCGATAACTAGGTTTGTAAGGGCTTAACTGTAAAGCTGCTTACATTAATTTGAATGCAAAATAAAAAAAATGAAATTCGATGGACTCGGCGACAAAGAAAAATTGAGTAAACGTCAAGAAAAGAGTGTCAGCATGTTTAAGCACGGTAGCTGAAGAAGAAAAAATATTTGCACAGTCTCTGACATAACCGGATATTTAAATCATTCACGTCAAAAGAAAAATAGAATTTTTTCCTCGAGGCTTTCTTGGATTTATGGATCAAGCGGCAAAAATTTTATTTCTTTATCTGCCTTTATCTGTGAAAATAATATTTTCCGTTTAAATTAAGTGAAAAATTAATCAGTGATAAAACGGTTAACAAAATGACGAAGAGAAGACTGATCCTTTCGATTTTTGCATAAACTGTAACAGGGAAATGAATAAATTATCCCCAGAAGCATATCGGAGTTATCCGTCAGTCGTAAATTTGATTCAGAGTGCACGAAAACCCAACCCCGTGCGATAAATCGCTGTATTGACCATTTAGTTTATTTCTCATTATTCACTGGCAGCAAGGAAAGCATTTTCTTCAGTTATCAGTTATCAAGAACTCAAGTGCTTGAAAACCTTTCAGGTCAGAGTTAGATCTTAAACTCGGCCAATTTAGTATGTGCGTGAGTATTTATAGATGTTGAAAGCGACCGGAAATTACAGTATAACTCTTAACTGAACCTTAGAAACCATTTCTCTATCTGTCCTATCTCCAAAAATATATAAATGTATTGCTGTTACTTTCAAGAATATTCTGGGCCTCGTCCATGTAACGTGAGGTCTATACACCTTTATTTCCTGAAGGAAAAAAAACAGACAAGACAAAACACGTTTTGGTTGTTTACAAATTAGTTTTCGTGATGTTCGACGAGAGCGTGGAGAGCGTGCAAATGTGTGCACTGAAATGGTTT
Organism: Meandrina meandrites; assembly: GCA_963693305.1. Taxonomy (NCBI): domain Eukaryota; kingdom Metazoa; phylum Cnidaria; class Anthozoa; order Scleractinia; family Meandrinidae; genus Meandrina; species Meandrina meandrites. The sequence goes on from OY855910.1 coordinate 33,009,834, forward strand.
TCCACCTGCTTCCTTTATTGACACTTTTGCGCGACTGCCCAAAAGCCATTAATTGAAACTGTCAAAGTAAATGGCCCTATTGCAAATGGAATATTCATTTATCTCTAATCTTTTGCTGTGTTTGCGTTGGGCACAAACTTTCACCAAACGTTGATCTCTGTACGAGCAGGGCAATTAACATTTTGAGGAAACCCCACTGTATTCCCAAACAGCTGATTAAAGAGACTGTGGTTTGCTCGTGAGCTTAGCTAGACGTTAGCCAATTTAGCTCTGGGTTAAAATTGATGATAGTCAAATTTATTCTCTGCGTCTCTAGGTGGGCAGTGTTTTTCATTTACAACAATAAACTAGCGATCAAAATTCAAGTCATATGCCCTGAAAATGAACTTTTCAGTGACGAAATTGAATTAAAAAGTTCCGCTCTTTTAATTATATGCTTGAAAGCGACCACCAAATTGTCAACTTTGAAAATAAGTGAACGTGCGTCAATCACTCATCGCTTTTAATTAAGCAAGCATAAAGGTTTTCTGTTTCGTAACGCTAAAGCGGATTAATATCAAGAGAGCTTAGCTGTTCCTCGATCCTGTGGACAGATCTGCACAGTGCGCTTGATTGTGTGCTACGCCGGATCAAGTTGTTTTGGCTGAAGTTGTTGTTTTTGCAATCACTTTGGTCTCGGGTCACAGATTTCAGCATGCAGACTCTCTTCAATCTGTTAAAAGTGTTTTCAAGCATTATTGTTGTTTCAGTGAGTCTTACAGCAGCGCAGCCCAAACAGTACGTTTGCCCAGGTTGCATCAGATGTAGTCCCGAACATAAACTACTGAATGGCACGATGATGGAGCTCGCGCAAGCACTCTGCCAATTTCGAAGCGGTGTCAAACTGACCACTATCCCACAATCACTGCCACCAGAGCTTGGAACATTAGTGATCAGTTCTCACAGCATTACCGAATTAAAAGCAACGTCTTTGCAGAAATACCCATACCTACACCGACTAAATTTAGACAAAAACGCCCTGCAAACGATAGAAAATGGATCCTTCTCTCGGCAGCAGTTCCTCGAAGAACTAGATCTTTCGGAAAACAAGCTTGTAGATATTAGCGCCAGCAGTTTTGAAGGATTAAAGACATTGCAGGTTCTTCAGCTGGATCATAATGAACTGGAGAAGATTTCTCGAGACATGTTCATTTCCGTGCCTTCCATAAGGTATCTTGACCTTCAAGCAAACCAAATCAGCTTCCTCGAGGAAGGAGCATTTGACAGATTGAATCACTTGGAAACGCTGCTATTGAGCTTCAATAAACTGCGTGCAGTAAACAGCGGCGTTTTGGGGAACTTGATGTCTTTAAAGCGAATAGAACTTGCTTCGAATCAAATACGAAGGATAGATGGGGATGTTTTTGATTGTGCTCCGCTTATTAATAGACTAGTGCTCAAGGAAAACAAACTGGATAAAATTCCCAAAGAACCCATTGGGCATCTTAGGTTTTTAGATGTTCTCGATATCAGTAAAAATCCCGTAGAATTTATAGAATATGACGCTTTAATTGGGTTAGAAAGCATTACTACAATTAATTTAAGTGACTGTAACATTTCTTCCATTCAAAATGGCTCTTTCGATGACCTCACAAAGATTGCTTCAGTTCACTTGCAAAACAATCCCTTGAATTGCGACTGCCACTTAAGTTGGCTTCCAAGATGGTTGTCAAGAAAACCACATGTGACATTTAATGGCGCCGTTTGTCGAGCTCCAATTAACATTTCTGGAAATAACCTGACCGCAGCCAATTTGCGGTCATTTGTCTGTTCTTGTGGAACCTGCAACAAAGATGCCACGTGCAGTGGCCTGGTACCGACCAACTGTTCTTGCTCCGAGAACTGGGCGGGGTTATCTTGCAGTGAAACCTGCCAATCAAGGGACGTGAACGCGTGCAGAAATTTTGGCGGGAAGTGCTACTGTAAGAGAAATGCAACTGTCCAACAAAGGCAAAGAGTTCCCGCTTCCTGTTCTTTTAATATGACTTCTGAGAAATGCAGCGATTACGGTGAAATAAAGAAATTCGGATCTCATTTAGAGTGTGCGTGCAAAAAGGGATTTGATGGAAATGGAACCAATTGCGTTGACATCGATGAGTGTAAAACTGGGGCAGCGCGTTGTTCAAGGCACGCAGATTGTATCAACACGCCGGGTTCACACTACTGTAAGTGTCATGAAGGGTTCGAGGAAGGCTTACCTAACATACCCGAGCTGATGTGCAGGGACATTGATGAATGTACGGAACAGAAACCATGTCATGTGCATGCCAAGTGTCACAATAATCCAGGTAGGAAGGTGGGTCTGTTGGCGAGTTCAGTAAAAAGTGAATTAGTGACTGGCTGGACGGATTGAATGATTACCTGAATAACTTACTGACTGACTGACTGACTGACTGACTGACTGACTGACTGACTGACTGACTGACTGACTGACTGATCATGACTGACTGACTGTGGGATTACCTGATTAACTGACTGACTAACTGTTGGACTGAGTGACGGAAATACTTATTGTGACGGTCTGTCTGACTGACTGATCGACTATTAGACTGACTTACCGACTGTGACTGTCGGATAGACTATTTGACTAACCAATTGACTGGCTGACTGACTGAATTACTGACTTGCTGACCAAGAAACTAACCCGACTGAATGAATGAATGACTGACTGACTGACTGATTGACTGAATGCCTGACTGACTGACTGACTGACTGACTGACTGATTGACTGAATGCCTGACTGACTGACTGACTGACTGACTGACTGATTGACTGAATGCCTGACTGACTGACTGACTGACTGACTGACTGACTGATTGACTGAATGCCTGACTGACTGACTGACGGACGGACGGACGGACGGACTGACTGACTGACTGACTGACTGATTGTTTTTAGAAGTGACTTTGTAGACAAGCGAGGATCCCCCTGAGGGTCAATGACCACTTTATAAATTCCGCCATGTTGAAAATGATACAAACATGGCACGAATTACAGTGTTTGTATGTCGAATACTGAAGTCGGTCGGTTAGCAGCTCTCGCAAGGTCTCGCATGAATGACTCGCTGCCCTTTGAGAGAACAAAAAACAAACAACAGGAACAATGCTCCAAAACAGTAGCAAATGCTACAAGAGGGAGAGGACCAGTAGAATTACAAGCCAACGAGAGCTAGCTGCTACACTACTGAAATAAGTTCTGTATCGTTGGGCTTACGGACCGCGAGTTCTACAGAAATCAAGTTTGACAAAATAATTTGAAATCGTATTCTCATTCAAAACGTCTGGTTTCCTCACCACTGATTTTTGCTCCATTACCAAAATGGCGCCAGAATTTACCGCGGAGTGTCTCCTCGTGATCTTTATCTATGCAATTCTATTTTGCAACACAGGTGTGTGAAATGTGTCATAATATTGTAATCCAGTGAGTGTACCCTGGGCGTTCTCATTTACAAACAATTACAACTTACTAGTTAGCTTTTCTCATTTTTCGATTAACCTGTTAGAAAATCAAACCCTCTTGTTTTTTGGCTTTCTTACACATTCAGGTTTTTTTTTTAACTTCTAAAAATCCTTTTCAAGATCACTTTTCAACATCAGCTTTCATTTCTCAGTATCCTCGCCTCAGGACGTGATTTATCAATGTGGCTCTTATTAATACAAGAGGAAATTTCTCCTCTAGTCTTAAGAGGGTGTCGCTTAAAGTTCCTTGTATTTTAATATCCTCTTGACGAAAAAAGTACGCTACGAGGCGATATCATCAATATTTTCACATCAACTCAAAATGGCCGGTTCCTTTTGGTAGATTTTATATGATAAGATATAGGAAATGTAATATTTTTTTACCGGGTACAGTTAATAGTTGAAGCCGGTTCAATTCCTCAATGGCGCAAACATTTCCTTCCTTGAAGGTGCAAAATCTTTATCTGTAGTTATAGTTATTTATTTTCATTTAGACGTGTTGACATGCAGGCGTACCAGGATACACGGCAGACGCGCGCGTGTAGTTCTCCACGAAACGAAGAAGTTTTTAACTGAAAAATGTATTGCGTAAATTAATTAACAAAATTGATTGTGTGTGTTAAAGCTTCAACTTAGGGAAAGTGATATGCATCTGACCCACAAACCGATCTTCTAATCAAAAAAGTGTTGTCTACAACGAGGTTTTAAAATCAATTTAATTTCTTGTTCAGTGTTTGCACTTAATTTGCAATTCAGTGCAATTTTATTGCCATTGCTTAAACTGCTAAACTTACGTACATACGCTTAATATCTAACATTTGGTTTGATCGAAAGGGGCAGTTTACATGTAATTGCGCATGCATTTTTTTAAATACCCTGAATACATTTTGAAATCTTTGGTGTGTGCATTTTGGTGGGGGTCAAACGCGGGCGAAATCAAAAGCATGATAAATTGAGCAAAATTTAATTTGAACTTTTTGATTAGAAAAAAAAAGAGACAAGTCGCAGTATTTCGTCAGTCGGATCACTCAAAACCAACAAATATATTGCTGTCCATGAGTTTGTATAGAAATCAATTTGTTTATCCTTTTGTTCTTTACGTAAGGTTCCTTTATTTGACTAGTCCCTTACGTTGACTTGACCAAGTTGTCGCTTTTTTTTCCGGGGCAAAGCGAATTTAATAAATTTCTTTTGACGTCTTGGGCGTTTATTTAATATTTGACCGGTGGTTCAACAAAAAATTGCGACATATAAACTGATGAAAGATTTTTAATCAATAAAGCAGAACTTTTCATTTAAACATTGCTAAAGCTGGAAGTGAATGTTATTAACTCTAATTTCTGGGGGGTAAATTCCGGTAAAAACATTGCGAAATTCAAACAAACTTATTGTTTTTTTACTACGCTTAGCTTCGGATCAATTTGTTTGATTGTAACCCTGGCAGCCTTCATACGCGTCCGGCTGTGTGTGGTTCTGTTGGCGTGAGGTCAGGTTTTTTTTTTGTTTTCGGTCTTCGTAGAAATAAAGCAAAGCGTTTTGTACGGTTATACTAATTTCACCACGTTACATCATTTTGGCGTAATAAACATGCGGCATTTCATCGCGAGGCTAGAAACAACTCGTCGAAACGAATTGACAATCAATTTAAGAAATGCTATCTAGTTTTAAAATCCTTTTTTTTTTCGGCCATGCAACGATCACAATACAGCGAAAATTTGAGAAGTCCTTCAGCTCTGTTGTTCCTGTGAGAAGAACTCAAAGAGTTTGCAGTCCGTAATGGTTAATGAGAAAACGTCATATAATATGAACACTTAAAGGTTGGGACGTCGGCTTTACGTAATGACGGCGTCATGTCACTTAGCAACCACTCTTGCAGCAAATCGCGGGCTCAATGACTTGTTGAAGACAGATCGGGTTGCTTTACGTGAAGCGTGAAGCTAGAACAGATGAGGTGGGGACTCATGGGGGTTTGTTTCTTCCATCACCCAGCCTCATTTACAGCGACACCTCAATTAGGCGTTCATCCAGTACTCAATACGCCATGGGTATACTGAGCATCGATCATATTACGATACTAAAAGCAAGATTTTTCTCTTTCGTGTAAAGGTTCATATACTTGCACATGCCTCACTGGCTTCGCTGGGGACGGTGCCACGTGTCTTCCTTTACCGGACCAGCCTACAGATCTAACTGTAACAGCGATTAATCCCAATGAAGTCTCGATAACATGGAATATTGTTAATACTTCCATAATAAGGGTACTCATAGTGGAGTATAAAGGACTTGGGATACATGGCTCGGAATGGCTGGTTATTGAATTACAACCTCATGAAACAAAGGCATATTTGAAAGACTTACAACCTGATGCATATTACTTGCTTCGCATAGGTAAGTCACGTGCTTCTACGTCATCATCATCATCATCGTCATCAGTTCTTCCCTCACGGAATTTTGCGAGGAAAATGAAAAAAGGAAATTTTAATCAGTTGCAATGGGGAAATTGGACATTTCTATCGGAATGGCAAGTTTCATTTGATATTTAAAGCTGCCCAATTGTTTTTTCAGCATATGGTGAAGACCAAAAGATTAGATACACGATATATCGATAGCTGTGATGGATGTAGTGAAAGTGTTGTTGTTATTTTTCTTGATGATGATAATGACGATGATGATGATGATGACGATGATGATGATGATGATGATGACGATGATGATGATGACGATGATGATGATGATGATGACGATCATGATCATGATGATGATAATGAAGACGATGATGGTGATGATAATGGTGATGATGACGATGATGATGTTGATGATAATGATGAATATGTTGTTTTATTGACAGTGTACGTGCTGATAATAATAATAATAATAATAATAATAATAATAATGACAATGGTGTTGTTGTTAATGATGACGACGGCGATGTGATAGTCACAGAAATGATAATATCTACGTTTTATTATAGGTGCGTTTTCCATTTACAACACCAGCAAATACAGTCAGGAGACCACGTTTGAGACTTCCCCAATCAGCAAAGCATCTGCAAAGGATAACACAGCCGGCGGTGATGCACAAAATACTATTGTAATCGTTGTGGCTCTTGTGGTCAGTGTAGTTATGCTGGTGATAATTGGTGTTATTCTTCACTGCTTGATGCGAAGGAAAAAGAGGCGTAAAAAGAACAGCAATCCTTCATACGTTCCAGGACTGGAGGACTTGATTGAAATGAGGACTCGTACACACAGTGGGGGGACTGAGTCCAGAGGGAACAGAGATCGATTAGAGCTCGGTAAAGACGAGTTTTTGTTTGTTTCCATTGTAGAACGTTGGTTTCCAAGACGAACAGTCTAGGGGAACCTCATCCGTTTTTGCCTACAAATGGTATTTGTCTTCACTTTCCCCTTCCCACCCCCAACAAAATGATGATATAGTTCCACCCAATCCAGGCCCAGTATTTCATCATTGTTTGGAAAGGGGGGAATAGGGGAAAGGAGTAGGTGGGGGGGGGGGGGGGGGGGGGGGCTTCACAAGAGTATTTATTAAAAGTTCGCAAGGACACATAAAAATCATTGAAATCCTTGACATGAACATGACATTAAGTAAAGCAATCACACTTATTTTTTTCTGTTTTCTGTAGGAAGCACTTTACATTCCTTCACGAGCTGTGCAGTTGATTACACTGATGAATGGGAGATTCCACGTGATCATCTCGTGATTGGTCAGAAAATCGGCGAGGGACAGTTTGGTTTGGTACTGGAGGGTACTGTTATGACCGGTGAGTAGATATTGATACCGGAACACAAGTTAAAATCGGCGCATGAAACAAGTGCTGTTGTAGATTCTTATTCTCAAATACAGATTCCAGGAGCTTTCGCAAGAACTTCAAGAGTTATCACGTCAGTTTGTCCTATCAGGGTATTTCGTGTTAGTTAGCAACTTCTTTGAAGGGAACGTTGGGCGAAATTCTGTTAGCACGTACTACTTTTGTTGGCCATCTTGTGTCTCAAGACAAAACAGATGTGACTTTCTCAGGTTTTGTAGCAAGCTTTGTTTGCGCGCTTCCAACCCGGCCCGTTTCATTTCTGATCACAATTTATGATATTTGTAGATGATGGCCGAATCAAGGTCGCCGTGAAGACCATCAAAGAACATGCGGACCGTTTCGATTACAAGGATCTGCTTCAAGAAATGCAGATGATGAAGGAGATTGGTCAACACCCGCATGTCGTCAGCCTTGTGGGCACGTGTACCACGCCAGGACCGCTGTACATTATCACCGAGTACGTGTCAGGCGGGAATTTACTTGACTATCTGCGGGCCAGCCGGCCAGCTGACGAGACGTATGTCAACATCATTTCCACGCTGAGTTCACGTGATTTGCTCAAGATCGCGCTGGACTGTGCGCGAGGAATGAACCACATTGCTGAAAAGAAGTTCGTCCATCGCGATCTCGCTGCTAGGAATATTCTCCTCACGGAAGAATACGAAGCTAAAGTGGCGGATTTTGGATTGGCGCGAGATATTTACGGTGACGGGCAATACGTGAAAACCGGTGGGGGACGAGTTCCTATTAAATGGATGGCCCCGGAGTCTATCCAAGATCAGATCTACACCACCCGGTCGGATGTGTGGTCATTCGGGATCCTCCTGTGGGAGATTATCACCATCGGGGGATCCCCGTATCCCTGTGTTCCCGTCAATCTCCTCCTCACAAAACTCTTGTGCGGATATCGTATGTGTAAACCAGCGCACTGCTCAGATGAGCTCTACGACTTGATGAAGTCGTGCTGGCAGTTGGATCCTAAAGAGAGACCGTCGTTTTCCGAAATATGCTGCACGCTGTCGGAGATGCTGTCAGAATCGGCACGCTCTTACGTCAACATCACTGTTAGTGAGGAAAGAGTAGGACCTGAGGAGGAGTTAACTGATGACGCGCATGAGCAGACAACCTCTGTTTAAAAAAACAATAGTTTTGAATGACATCATTCTGGTCCCCAGACCCTCGGTTAGTCACGTGATAAAACGAGTAGCTCTGGGGACGGGAATGAAATAACATGTCATGTACATGTGACGCTGAATAAAGTGACAATTTCGCGTTTATTGCACGAAGGAAATTTCCGTTACCGGAGTCGAACCGGAGACTAGCGAACCAGAAGGATAATTAAACACATATTCGGAACAAGTGTGCATTTCTGCAAATAAATTATGAATAGAAAACGCTTTGTTTCGTAATGTTCTAAATAGTAAAATGACTAAAATCAGTCAATGTAATATATAACACAAGAAAAGTGCAATGATATTAATGTCAATTTTGTACCATAATATCGAATAATTGAAGAATGTAAATAAATTAGCAAATAAACAAACAAATCAATAAATTCATTATCGATGTTTTAGCATTTTAGTATGTTGAGAGTGTTTTTGTGAAAGAATTAAACCAAAGCTCTGAGGCGAGAAACAGTAAGGAACGCCGGACAAGTGACGATGAAACAAACTGATAATAATGCTGATTTTTAGTTTAAAACAGACCTTGCTTGCCCTGATCTTATTTGTTACGTTACTTTGCTGACTTTGTTTGTTAATTTATTATTTTTATTTTTTATTATTTTTTCACATGTAGAAAAACACGAAATAAGTAATAATAAGCTTAAAATAATCCCGAATGGTGAATGAAAGCTCCCCCTGTGAAACGTTTCTGGTCATGTACAAGAATTTGCTTTGTATGAATATTTTATAGAACCCACGACTTCACTACCTTTTACAACTTTATTGTATTTTTTTATAGACTTTCTTCGCAGGTCTCAGGCTTTATTCAGCTACAATGAATCGATTAATCAATCAACCAACCAACCAACCAACCAATCAATCAATCAATCAATCAATCAATCAATCAATCAATCAATCAATCAATCAATCAATCAATCAATCAATCAATCAATCAATCAATCAATCAATCAATTCATCAATCAATCGAGGCCACCTCGACGCACTTTATCTTGAATATATTCTTTTTTCACTTTGATAGAAAATAATCCTGTATTTAGTTATAGTTACTTAGCCACATACAAACACTACAATTTGTAACCTCGCATGAGCGGGCACCGCTCGTAATAGACTATTTCTGAATTGCCTTTTGCCTCAGTTTCAAAATGAGTCCTCGCGCAAAACCATTCATTGCATGATAATGGACGTGCAAGTGAAACTCATTTTCATTTGAATGGTTTCGCTCCGCTCACGGGAGGTTCTACGTTATTTACAGTTTTGTTGTAACATATTTTGTTGTTTCCTTCCGTAACTCAGGTGGTGGCGCGTTCGGGAATTGTTCTCCTAAATCATCTTCAAGCTGTTCACAATCCAGGTCATCAGTAGCTTCGATTACACTGTCTTCTTCATCTTTAATCTCGCACATCAAGTCCGTAGGCATTGTTCGAACTCGATCCAAATGTGAATCTGTTCCTCCCAAGTTAATATACGCCCGTCCAGTTCGTGCTAAAAACTCATGCAAGATATTTGCTAGCTCTGCAAAAGTGGGTCTCGCTTCGGCGTCTAACTGCCAGCACGCTTTCATGACCTCATATACGTCATCGGAGCATTGAGTTGGCTTTTTCATGCGATAACCAATCATAAGCTTTCTCGCTAACAGGCGCGCTGGGATACCCGGATAAGGGCACTCGCCAATGGAAATAATTTCCCATAGCAGCACCCCAAATGACCATACGTCTGACATGGGGGTGTAAATATGAAATCGTATTGACTCTGGTGCCATCCATTTTACCGGTAGCCTGCCAGCGGTTGTGGTCTTCGTGTAAACACCCTTCAATTGTACATCTCGCGCGAGCCCGAAATCCGTCACTTTTGCGATTCTATCTTCAGTGAGCAAAACATTCCTTGCAGCCAAATCTCGGTGCACTAGGTTCAAACTACTAAGATAACTCATTCCATTGGATACATCTTTGGCAATTTTTAAAAGTTCTCGTTCATTCAGTGACGAAGCAATGTTTATATAGTGAGGGTTCTGGCACCTGCTATTCCTAAGGAAAGCCAACAGGTTCCCGCCAGAAACCAACTCCATCACTAAGTACAGCGGTCCGTCCACGGAGCATGCTCCTAAGAGGCTGACGATATTAGGATGGCTTCCGGCCTGTTTCATGATTGACAGTTCTGCCATCAGGTCTTTGTAGTCATGGTGATCGGCGCCTGGTTTCAAAGTCTTCACCGCCACTCTTGTCGTCCCTTCATCTAAAAAGAGAATAAGTTGACGGTGATACTATTATAACTGAGCGAGAATCTATTCACTCAGGATCACCCAGTCAAAAAAGAAAATAGAATTCACATCAACTTTAATGAAGAATTGAAAGACATAATTACCTGAATCCAAAACTCCTTCCAGTACCACGCCAAAGGCTCCTTCTCCAATGGTTCTCAAAGTGTGCAGCTTTTCTCGGGGAATTTCCCACTCGTCGGCTGTTGTAGATTCTTCTGTCGAGAAAACAATAAAAACAGTGTATGATATTGGTTTTATCCTGTTTAGTCATTTTGGTGGTCTCACGGCAGTTGCACAGGAAAAAGCTCTTCTTATATTTAACAATTATTCCACGAGCGCGCGTTGGATATGAGATGGTAGATAGCCAACGAGGCGCGTTGCGCCGAGTTGGCTATAACGATCTCATATCCAACAAGCGCGAGTGGAATAATTGTTTTATTAAAAACGCCCAAAAGAATTGCAATATTCGAGCTCCCCAGCTGTTTTCGTGGACGCGGATCGACTACGATATCTGTGGTCAGTGGTATATGAGCTCATATACCATTGCCTGTTAACCAATCAAAACGCAGGAATTGCAATATACCATTGCTAGGTTTTGATAACAGTGAATATTCATCTCCTTGCTTAGTTGACTGTGTTAACCAATCAAAACGCAGGAATTGCAATATACCATTGCTAGGTTTTAATAGCAGTGAATATTCATCTCCTTGCTTAGTTGACTGCTGGGAGGCGCGGGAGTCTGAAGTATCGAGAGTTCGACCCTCCTCATGTTGATGTTCAAGGAGTTACGTCACAGGGATTTCGCAGATTTTCGGTCTAAACTATTTTGAAATTAGTGGTAAGCAACTTAACTCATGAGAAATATTATCTTTGAACATCGAAAGGAAAAAGTAACTTTAATAATTTGCGGGAGAAATCAAACCACGGCTATAAAAATGATTTTATGATGACACGCGGAAACAACTTGAAGAGTTAAGCCTCAATTTTTCAAGTTGTAATCCGTTTGCATTCTACCTATCCGCAGCCAAGGACGCTTGTTAACAGTTCCAATGCTCTAATATAGCAATTGGTAATAAAAATGGACCATTGTTTTTAGATTTCCTATGAAACAGATATATAATTTGGCTGTTCAAAAATCTGTCAAAATCCGTGTCAAAGCCCCCTTAAGTTTTATTTTCACACTGCTTGTCTATGCTCTACTCAGATTAAGAATGGGTAATTAAGCGCTGGTGAGCTGTTGAGACAACATACTCTGTGGGTGGGGGTGGGGTAACTGTAAGTGGTCAAGCATCTCACAGATGGGTCGGCGCGTGCGCGTGAAAACGGCGTTCTTTAATCACATTTGAGGCAACAATTTTCTCGTTCACTGCATATAGCTCTTACCTTGTGTAAAAGCAGTATTGATGAATCCCAACTCGTGAATTTTATACAGGTCCACATATCGCCTGGTGGACTGCTTTTTCTTTCTTCTCCTGTCCGTAGATTTCCTCGCTTCTTTGAACATTTGTATTCTTTTGGGAGCGACACAAAAGATCAGCGTGCAGATGAGAGCAACAAACATCACAACAGAGAGCGTGGCTGTAACTATAGCAACAGTCTTATGATGCTTGATTGAAAGACAGGTCACTCCGTCTCCACGGTAACCATCAAGACAAACGCACTGAAACGAGCCTTCGGTGTTAATGCAGTCAGCGTGGCTGTGGCAGACACTAGGCGCCTGCGCACACTCATCGACGTCGGTGCAGTTGAGAAATCCGTTTCCTTGGTAACGGGCTTTACAAACACATTGCGTACTGAAGTTTGAGTAGGCAAGATAAGCATTGTCCACACAAACTTCAGACATATTGGAACAAAAGCACTTCCCTCGCGAAGAACTACACATCATTTCGTATGACACGGTGCTGCTGGTGTCGTTGACTTGACAGGTGTCAAAACATGATGGTCCCGCCCACCTGCCAGCGCAATTGCACGTGCTCCCGCCAGGAACACAAACGAACGAGCTTTGACAATATTCGCATGAGCAGCTAAAATCTGCGTTGTTTAAACTCAAGAGAGATCTTCCATTCAACGTTTTGGGATACTTGCATTTCACTTGTGACATGTCGTAAAATGTGATGTTTTGATAAGGACTGTCGTCACTGAACCATTCTTTAAGCCATAGCAAGTCACAATTGCAGTCCAGAGGATTATGATCAAGGTAAATTCTTAAATTAGGCAAGATTTTCTTGAGATATGTACCATGGAAGACTCGAATGTTCGAAAAGCTCAGGTTTAAGAATTTTAAACCACGCAAACCAGCAAAAATCTCCAGGGAAACAAATTCTATCGGATTACTACCAAGATCGAGCCTAACTAAGCCTTTCAAGGGCTTAAAAACCTCCTTGGGTACAAAAGTTAAGTTGTTGTAATCAAGGAAAAGGCTTTTCAAGTTTAATAAATTGGAAAAAGACTCAGAGTCAAGAGAGTTAATTTCGTTGAAACCAAGTTTCAATGTTCGCAATGACACAAGTTTACTGAAATGTACCTGGAAGACCTTACGGAGCTTATTTCTCGCCAGGTCAAGATATGTTAAGTGTTGTAGACCCACGAACGCTCCCTTGTCAATTACGGAGATTTCATTTTCGCCCAAATCAAGATAAATTAGTGATATTAAATTCTGGAAAGTTCCATTCTGTAATCGCGAAATCCGATTTCGATTAAGATACAATTTCATTAAGTTTTTCAATCCTTTAAATATTCTTGAGGGAAGATCGTAAAGCTCGTTTCCTCCCATCTTCAGAGTTTTCATCATGGCGTTATTCTGAAAACTTCCTTCGCTAATAAGTGAAATGTTGTTTTCTTCGATCATCAGTTCTCTAAGATATCGAATCTTCTTCATTTCTTGACTATTTAGTCTTGGAATCACGTTGTAACTGAGCACAAGTTTTCCAGTATTTACTGGCAAATCTGTAGGGAATTCGGTCAAATTTCTCGCTGAACAGTTGACCGCGACCAAGGGAAAGTCGAAATTTCCACCAAGTTCTTGAACGCATGATGAATTACAGTAGTCTGATATGTAACTACATCCATTAGAATGAAATGGCAAATGTCCTTCGTGGGCAATCGACAGTTGCTCAGAAATTATGTGAAGCAGATGAAATACAGCAAATACGACATTATGTGAGAAGTTCCTCATTTCGGCATCACTCAGTTTGCAAGATACTGCTTGTTAAATTCCGGTAACTTGAAGAGAGTTCACATTGACCTTGAGAGCAGAAACAGTTAGCATGAAATGGGTGTGTCTCTCTCTTATAACCTTGCTTGATACTTCAAGAAAAAGTATACGGTTTGTTCTTTCTTTCAATAAAGACACTTAATCAAAGAGATCCGATTCACGTACATATGAAACCCTGTCGATTCAAGACATTTGGACGACCTTGTGAAGGTATTATCAATGAAGATTCGCGCACGGAGTTTTTCGCCCGCATGAAAAGAAAATGCAATTTACGGTTCATAACATTTATTCTGAGGAAAACTAATAATTAGGGGTGTTTACGCACACCCGATAATGCTTGATGTCGCCTTTGCCATTTCCGGGTTCAAATGAACGATATTTTTTTCGGGTCAAAACGCACGCAAAATGATTACTGTTTTGCCAGTTGTATCTTTAAGTTTGATACACTATATATTCAAAAATAGCACGCAAAACTTGATTTTATCTGCAAAAACATTTGAAACAAGAAAGAAAAACACATCAAACATACCTTCCAGCTTGCCTCGGGTTAAGTTTGTTCGCCTCAAGAAGTTTTCAAGTGTTGTGAAACTCTCGATTTCTGGAATAACTCGAGCCAAAAAGTCGATTCCGGCCTTAGATTTGCTTCAATCAGTCAAACACTGCAATTTTACCGTCAATTAATCGAGCCTCCGGTTTCTCGAGCCAACTGCTTTTGTTTCCCTTGGTTGTTCGAGAAATCGTGATCACAGTGATTGGGTAAAGTGTTAACGACATGATTAGATCAAATTTAAAAATGTTTTAATGTTAGATGAACATGTCGCCGTCACAAAAGAAAAACCGTTCACGCTAATAAATCTGTCACCAAGCTTATTTGCTGTATCACGTATACGCGATTTATATCAGTTACTTTTTTGGCATGAGCATCTAGAAGGAGCTTTACCAATGCCTGAAGAAATTAAGGAGGTTACTTTATCACGCCATCGATTGCTGAACTGAGTAGCCAGTTTCTCAGTTTGTTGCACTTATGTACTCGATGAAGTGAAAATAATAATAATAATAATGATAGCACTTTTTTCAGTTTAAAGCCGCCGTCCCCGCGCAGACCCACGCCGTGAACTCATTGCGGACCGGCGTAGCCTGGAACGAGAGTAGCCGCGATGGTGGTCGTGGCGGGTACTCGCTCATTGTCGTTGCCATAGTTACTCTCTTCGGGTCGTCACGGAATACAAACAACTCAGTGGGACGTAAGTTCGAATGAAATGGAAAATGCTAAATTTAAAATTGTTGAAAAATATTGGGTAAAATATTAGTGAACACAGAGGCGACGGAACTGGCCTTGTACCCTTGAACAGTACCACTGAAACAATCGCGCCCGCGGTCATCTGGATCCACATCACAAGGCCCTGGGGACATGATAAAGAGGAAGCCGCGGGTTTCGCCCATGAAGCGCTTCGCTCAGAAGCAAGCGCGCTAAACACTCGTTCTTATCCATTCGGAGCGATTGCAGTATACCCGGCCCACTTATTTACATGTGTCGGAACGCTTTAAGAACGAGGCATAACACAATAGGCACTTTTGTTATTCAATGAGATGCAAAACAGTGGGCCGGGTATTCTGCAATCTAGCCATCCATTCTAAACCATTCTCGTTCTGGGCGAAACAATGTGGGCGAAACTCGTTATGGGCGAAACTCGCTATCGATAAAGACGCAGGATGTTGTCAGGGAACGGGATGGGAATGCACAACAAAATACACAATGATACCCGCAAAAGCCTGGTTCTCATATGCCGCCGACCTACCTGCAACATAGCGAAGTTGAACTCAAGTCAACTTCGCAGGCATGCCGGCGGTAAAGACCTGCGATGATTTTTGTTGGCGGCGGCGTATGCTCTCATATGTGGGAACAGTATCCCAGGCAGTACCGGCGGCTATGTCGCAGGTAGGTCGACGGCATATGAGAACCAGGCTTTAGAATAAGACTCAAGGGTAAAAGATTCTAGAGGGGCTTCGTTTCAGCTGCTAGATCCTCTATCACTACACCCCAGCCAATTGCTCCTCCCACTCCCAAACATGAACAAAACGGTCATGAAAATCAAGGATCACCTGCACATATGACAAATTTTACTGAACAGAAGATCCTTTGAGCTTGACTTTCCCCCGAGTAAATAAAAAGAAATCCTATCTCCCTCCTTGGGTTGGGCAGCAGATCTCGTAGGGTCTCGCAACCCTTTGAGAGAACAATCGAACAAACGGAAACCATGCCCCTAGCCCCGAAAAGAATTGCTACACTGGAGAACCAGTACAATTACAAGCGTACAAGAGCTGCTTCACTAATGTCGTCCTCCTTTGGTTGAATTTGTGAGCATTATAATTTCACCTTAAACTCAATAAAAAGGGAAACACTTCTCCAAGACCAATCCAGTGAGTTTTTATTGAAAAGATTTTTTTCCACAAAATCTTGCTTTAAATTCGAATTGTGCTAAGTATGTTTCCAAATTACATTAAATTTGCTGTTCCAAAATCAACAAGCTATTATTTTCACAACAAGTCCAGTGTTGTTGGCTGATGAAAGCTAACAGCAAAAGTAGCGTATCCACAATTTAGACATACATAATTTCTGAAAATATAATCCGACTGTCAGGTTACAATCGTGCCAATAAAGTGGCCACAGATGTGCTTGTGCACCAACGTGTAACAGTTTAACTGTGTGTAAACTAAATGCTAACTGGTTTTACGCCATTGAAACTACAAGACTGACATGGTATGCACAGTGTATATAACGAATTTACAATTTTCACAGGGTACGCATAAGAGCTGTCAGGAGGCAACAAAAACTGTATAACAGAACTTGGAAAGGTCACTGGGCTACATTCAAGAATTTCCTACTGTCGTGTGGCCTTTTATGAAACCCAACAACCAATATGGGTGCCCTGTGAACTGAACACACCAATTGATATACACTTATAATATATTTTAAATGACTCATCTTTCCACTCACTTTCTTGGAGAAATTTTTCATAATTGTACCATCAGTATAATATACCATTAAAGGACCAAAAAATGCACAATTCTTAAAAAAAAAAAAATAATAATAAAACAAAAAGAAAGAAACAAAAACAAAAAAACGTTTTCAAGGTGTTGCTTACTACCTTAAAATTATTTGACAAATGAAATAAAAATCTAACTATCACAATGTATTCTAAGTACTTTAAATAAATTCCAACGAGTTGAAAGGGCTACCTAAATCAATCCAACATGCACGAATGCAATCATGTTCATTGAGTGGAATATTGTATTTTGAAGCTATATATTCTGAAAAACTACTTTCTCTATAATGCCTCTTGTCTATTTAGTATAAAAATTCTGTAAGATATAATCTTGTAATTTTATAGATTCTCCAGTCAAATTTAACCACACTTTATAATTCAACACCAATTTGAGAATTTTTATTTTTGGAATAAACTATACTTTCTATTATTTGACCTAATCAAACAGTAAATGAAACCAAAATTTACAAAATTCTCTACTTGTATTGAGCAAATATTGTATTAGTTAGTTCAGCTTATTACAAACCAAGATATTATAATTCGAACACAACTATTTGCTTTTCATGAAATCAGTCACCTAAGAAAAATAATTCAAGGCAGGTTTACCTTTCAGTATTCAGTTGCTATGTTGACCATAATTGGAAACAACAACAACAACAACAACAAAACAGCAAATGTTAACCTTTGGTCAAAAACTCTTATTCTCATTTTCAAAACTACTCAACATTTAACACTGCTAAACTTGTAATAAAGGCGGTGACATTCGTCTACATAGATGACAAGACGGCTTTTTACCATTTTCCAGAGGAAAGGGGCACCATACTTTGCGCATCATGAAATTAACCAGAAATACCAAAAATATTCCCCCCACTGCATCAACGCCATAATGGTGATTTGAATAAAGAGCAGCCCACGTGATCCACACGACATGAAACATGGCAAACTTTTCATTTATCCAAGGTCCACTAACTAATATCACCGCAGGCCATGCGACATGCAGCGAAGGAAATGCTCCAAACGGTAATGGAGAAGCAGCATAAATTCCATGAAAGAATGGAAATCCAAGAACTGCATCAAGTCTGTGAAATCCAGCTTCATTAGCAGCTGCTTTGAGAACGTCGCCATTTGGGCTGAACACAACAGAGTCTACATACCAAGGTGGTGCCGTAGGAAACAGGAATTGAATTATGGTTGCGACGAGATTCACCCAGCCAGCACACCAAAGAAAAGGGAACACTCCACGAATGCTGCGATTGCTTACGACTTTGAAGAATATAAAAAGGAACGGGAGGGCAAAGTGAAATAAATATGGAACAGCAGCAATACAGTCAAGAACAGGATGTGCAAATTTTGCCAGCATCTGATGAGGGAAACAGTGGAAAACCAAGACTTCCATCCATGGCAAGAACGTATGATTAGGTTTTGTCACTTTTCCAAGTCCTAAGAATGTCCGAAGAAGAGAATAATTTGAATAAACTAGGAGATACGCCAAGAATGGAATGGCTGCAAGCCCTGTATCCTTGAAAGGAACCTTTTTTATCTTTCTTGGTAGTTCTTCAAACCAGGAAGTTAATTCAGCCTGTTTGAAAGAAACAAGATGAATTTTTCGTTAGTGGTGTAAACTTTGAAGCATGTCATCAAACAGGGAAATCTGCAAATGAGGCTAAAATGACAAAGAATCCCCTATTGTTTCATGGAAGTTCTGTACACGTAATCTTGATTAACAGCTCCCCTCAATTAAGTGCCCTCCTCAAAACAGAAATAAAAAAGCCCTTTCACAATTCAGGAAAAATATAACATTGACATTTCATGCTTTACAGAAATAAAAGAGAACATTTTGGAAAATGACGGTTCACAACAACTATGGGAATCACGATTCACAAGGAAAAAAAATAGCCATTTCATATTTCACGGGAAATAAAAAGGCCGGATCACGGGTCATGAAAATACTCTTTACCACCCTCAATATATATAGATGTTTTTTTTAATGAAAACAAAAACAAAAAAGCACTTGGCCCTTGGCAAGACTTGTTTTGTGATACTTAAGCTTTAACCAAGCAAATCATAACAAGCATAACGCTTAGTATTCTTGCTTGTGTTGTCAAGAGCAAACAAATTTTTTCATGGTTCACAATTAACAAATTTTATTGACAAATTATTTCTAATTTTGTACTGTGAAGGAATGCTTTTTTGAAAGGAAGGTAGTCTCAACAAGTAGATATCAATGTTCACAGATGCAAGGATAGGAATTTGTACATCTCCTGGGTCTTGCAAGGTATATCAAATTACTGGGGCAATACTTCACACTTATTTACTCTGCAACTTCGTGTTGGCAGCTTAACACTACTTATCTACCCAAGATACAACCATTATTTTAAACACTTGGGTAGCAAAACGGTTTAAATTAGAACTTTATGGCGAGAATTAGCTCATGAGGGATTTACAGGAAATGAACGTGAATTGATATGGCGTGACCTTTGTAATAACTTCACAAGTACAGCACGTTTTGCAAAGTACGATTCTTTATGAATTCGCCACGAGATGCAACCAAAATCACTTCAAAAGAGAGAAAATGTTTCACTCAAAATATTTTACCGCACCTCTGCGGTTGAGTAAAATATCATAAAGATTGTTTGGTTTAACAAATGCAAATGAAGATTGTTTAGTACAGCCCACCTCCCGAACTCTGCACGCAAACTCCGAATTGCGCAAACACAACATCGGAGAAGCGTGTATGGACAGCTAAATGCTCTTCGAAAACGATTGAAAGAGTAATAATGAACTTTCTGGCTTGGAAAATTGGAAAAATATAAGCGCCTTAGGTAATCAATTATTCAAGGAACGCCTGAATAAATTGTACGGTTCATTAGCATCAGTAAAAACCAAATACCAGCGAACGAAACCGATTGAAAACAATGAAGTGTACAACGCAAATCAATATTTCTTTTAAATGAACACACGAACCAAACAAAATGTACAAGTTGGAATGGACATATATTCACAACATGGACGGAAAAGGAAATAGACTTGCACCAGCCCACAACGTATTCGAGTTCACTCGTCAAATCATCTAATGTCTAAAACAGTTCCCCCTCGTGCACATACCTGCTTCGTTTCCCAATAAAGTTCAAAAGCTTCTTTCAGAGACCTTGCAAAGCGGTTCCAAGATATCAGAATCTGCAAATAAAAGCGTATGCAAACAGTGTAAAAATGATAGACAAGAGTACCGGGCGTCACAAAGCATCGCGGACAAATTTCCGTGTAACTTTGTATACAGTAAAGGTACACGGGAGGTCACTCTGATAAATACAAATAAATTTACCCTTCCAGTTTTGTCGTGAATCATGAGGTCCTTATCCCCTCTAAAATGCTTTCCAGTCCGCCCAGTCATTGCGGATATCAATCAAGTTATTTTTTTCTGTTTGAAATGTTTATCTTCCTTGAAGCAGCTAGTCGGTTAACCACGCGAACTCCGTAAAGCAAAGCGCGCCAACTATCGAACTTCGCTCCAACGATATCTCTTTTAAAACAGATCCAGCTATCGTGAATACTGCTATCTTGCCATTGCTTCTTTCCAAGATGTCCAAAACGAACGACCTTCTCTCGTTTCTTTGCGGCAAATCCACCCTATGTATCTGTTTTGCGGTTTACTGACAGCAAAGTTGTGAAATGCAGTCAACAATATGGCGTTCGTCGAGCGGGCGTGTCGTGATCGACCGACCAAACAAAGTTAAATATAGCCGTTCAACTTTCACTCCAGTCCGTGGAAGAAGGATCCTTCGGTCGAAAAAGGCTTGACAATAGTTTATTTCTTGTGTAATGGAGTTTCTTGGGTGGATTAGCGTGTTTTGAATGAGAATAGTAACTTATCGTTACACACTGCTCACACACTCCATTTGAGAAGAGTGTTGAAAAGGAGTGAGTATACTGTAGCATGCTGGGAAATAACGTTTGTTACCATAACGATAGCGCAAAGTTCAGCGGGCGACGTCATCGATATCTTTGTTCTTGCCGTACCGGAAATCGTTGGCACATGACTGGGCTTGGGTATGTAAGCCAACACCGGTAATCAAGAGTATTCTTCAAGAGTATTTCGAAATAATTATTGGGATTTTTTAACAATTACGTGATTTTTTGGCGTCACGTTTCTAATTTGCTGAAGCTTTCCTTCGCGCGGTCTTTCGCACGAAAGAAAGAAATTTTACTCTTTTACCATATTTGGTCATAAGCTGAAACTTTTACGGCATAAATCATCAGGACCTGCATAAATTAACACGCTTAGGCCTGGTGTTTTATTATATTCGCCCAGAGTTAACGCCTTCGATTATGTTGGTTTTGTTAGTTGTTTAGTACCGGAGTTTTTTGTTTAATTCGACTATTATTTGCCGACATATTTACGGGAGTTTTAATAAGCGAGAGTTTTTAGAAGCGTGCTTTCTTTACACAGCATTCGCGTGAGAAGTGAGTGTCACCCTGGTAATATTTAAAGTTTTTCGCTAGTCATCTCTAGACTGTGTTGTATTGCATGAAGTTAAATGAAAAATACACTAGTCAAATGGCATATTTACAAAGTGGAATAAATGATTTTATGCCGAGATTGCTGCGCTGCTTCAATAGCGCCGGTTAAGTTACATACGGGACCTTTAGAAAATTTAAACAACGGCAGGACAGGTGCTGCCAAGGAAAGCTTTCCGCACCCAGTTTAGAGGTTAGCATAACTGGGGTCTTCACCTTTTGTAATTTGGTTTTGTTAACAAAAAAGCGCCCACGAGGGTGGCCAATGTATATTGCAAACTCATAGCCTTTTTTTTGTCCGGTTTCCAGCAAACAGAGCTTAGCCTTGGCTATGTACTTTATTAGTTTAGCTTAGCGGGCAAGCAGCACAAAAGCTTTTGCGGCTTCTGTTAATTGACTAGTAATACTTGTCACGCAGAACGTTCTCGTTAAGTAAGGAAACAATGCTCTCTTTACTTCCTGTCCTTTAGTGACTTGCGCGACCTTTCAAAACGAGGCACTCCACTCTCTCCTAAAAATCACATGCCACTAGCCCGAAAAAAAAAAGACAGAGGCAGTACCTGCGATGGGCGAATGAAAACGAGATGGGGCGGGGGGCGGGGGAGGTAGAATGGAGGGCATTCCGCCCTGTTCTGAAACCCCAACCACTTTAGTTCATACCATTTCCTCTAAAATGTGTACCGTATTAATCTGTTTGCAGTTAGACATATTAAGAAAGAGCTTTTCAAGAAATCCAAGATGTAACCAACATCGAACTAAAATATATCGAGAAATCCTCGGGTTCAACGGTCTGCAAGAATTATAAACCAAAACAATAATTTTATGGCATTACAGGACGAAAACAAGCTTAGCACCAAAACGAGGTTACGCCTCTTAGAGTAAAAGAAAATGTCTCCCACAACTGTTTGGGTGTCCACCTACTAATTTTTAACTTCAAATTCTAATTTTAAAATCACATTAAATATTTCTTATTTCTCCAAATTTTACTAATCCAAAAATCACCCCAAAATTTACAAAACCCCGCTAAACATAGCTTTGTAAAATGAGCATAAAGTTTCTGGATTACTTGAAACGCGGACGAGATATTCGCATTAAACTCAAGTTTAGCGGTGGAAAAACGTGCTTCGGGTGTACCCCCGCCTTGCCGCGTTTCTATGCTCATTTCACAAAGCTATGTTTAGCGGTGTTTTGTAAATTTTTTGGTTGTTTTTTGGGGATGTTTGGGAAGAGATTTATAAGACTTAATGTGATTTTAAAATTAGAATTTGAAGTTAAAAATTAATAGATGGACACCCAAACAGTCCCCTGACAACCTGGGGTGCTCTTGCGTTGGGGTCAACTGTCTGTTGGTGTTTCAAAAATAATTTTCTTTCTTCTATCCCTTCCTTAAACCTCTTCTCTTCTCTGTACACCTCGGGTGTACCCCCACCTTAACAACAAGAGGCGCATTTGAGGGGAAAGTCAGTATGAATATTTTTTAGTCTGCTCAGAAACAGAGAGATTCAGACAAGTCTAGTGTGATAACAGTTGCTCAGGGACAACCTCATTACCAGACTCCTCTAATCTCCTTCCCGTCCCCTGGCCAGCAGAAGACGGAAAGGGAACAAAAAGGGAAGGACCCTGGGAGCGAGGCTGCTGCATGACGGAAATGGCTTTTCTAACCAGCTGCAGAAACCAGTTTACCAAGTAGAAAATCGCCATCTTGACTACTAGCTGAAACCAGGGGACCACGAGAATACAAATCTGGCAATGTTGTTTCGACTACGTGAGGAAGATAACAGGGGGGGGGGGGGGGGAGGGGGGCATCAGGGATTAGTTATATGCAACTGGTTTTGTTTTTTGACGTTCTCAGTCATTACAAAGGGTATAAAGTCTTGATTTTCTTTCCTTAAAAGAGTTGGGGTATAAGAACCTTTGTGGCACACACCCACACATCCTAATTAAATTGACGGGAGTACCCCCTCCTCAGTTTTAATACTAACATCAATAAATGTAGGCATATAATCCATACTTGTTGTGTTTGGATTTTGGCAGACAACTATCAGTAGCAACCCAAGAATTAATTATCATTATTTTTGTCGCCTAAAGAATAAAAAAGGTCCATTTCAGAAATCAATTTCCTGAACTGTTATCAGGATCAGTGCGTCTTAATTTTATTCGAGATAATCTCTTGAATTTGATAAAAAATGTTAAAACAGACCTGTAAAAGTCGTTTGTATTGTGATAAAATTAATACAACGCCCAGGTAAAATATAGCTCGGTAAAGAACTCAATGTCTTCCGCGCGCGCCCTGTCCCCACCTCAGGCCCTCGTGCTTCGTTCGCTGTTTCTTCCGCGCCTTTTGCATTGAAAAATAGAAAGACTGTGAACAATCTATTCATACGATCAATAACTGAGGCCCCGTCCACACGTATCTTTTTTCTTGGTTTTCAAAAAAAAAACATGTCAACACGTAGTATTTTCTATTCGTTTTCGTCCGTCCATACGAAAACCGCTAAAACGATTCGAAAACGCTTTTCCGCTGATGGAGCATGCTCATGCCCGCAAGATAGCAAGTGACATCATCGTTTTTGAAGAATTGCGTTTTCACGAAAACGGCGAGCGTTTTCGAGAAGTTGCGTTTTTCGGTCACCGTTTTCAGCGGATTCTTGTGGACAGAAGGCCAATCTGCAAAGAAAAAGTTGCGTTTGAAGACGGATACGTGTAGACTGGGTCCGACTGCCTGGCCGGCTCAAGAATCATTCTCGTTCCCAGAGTTCTAATTTTGTTTTGGTCACGTGGTCGTAGGAACGGCACAAGAAAAAAACAACAACAACAAAAAATAAACGAGTAGCTCTGGGGACGAGAATGATCAGTGAGGCAGTCGGTGCTTTAATTCTAACATTTCCTACAGAGAGTTTTCACATGACGTCACGGCAGCCATATTGGTGTTCCAAAACAAAGAAACGGTGGCCATATTGGTGTACCAAGCCATTCCTCCGGGAGTTAAACTCTACTTTTATGCAAAAATAGTCTTTTGTTTTGGCAAACCAATATGGCTGATGGTCACGTGAGTAAAAACGCTCTATAAGTACTTGTAGTTCCAAAATTGTTTTATTCCAACAAATCTGGACTAGTTTCCTTTGACCTCCCCAACTTCTCTACATACATCTCATTGATGGGATCCTCCCCTCCCCTGCCCTGCCCTGCCCTGCCCTGCCCTGCCCTGCCCTGCCCCTTTTTCGAAGATGAGTAACAAGCCAGAAGAACATCACACATAAGTACACATTGCATTATCCCCGAGCATCTTCTCGAATCTTCGCTATCAGCTTTATTTTTTAATCCAGACTGAAAATCAAGAGAAACACATCATACAAATCTTTTCGCCGACTGAAACATTGAGTTTATTTTCGATTACTGCTTCTTTGTCAGGGCCGTAGGCATGATTTTGCTTGGGTGGGTGCAAGCACCGGAAGCACGAACGTCTAGGGGGGGGAGGGGATCCGGGGGTATACTTCCCCGGGAGTTTTGAAAAATCAAGTTGTTGAAGTCCACTCTTCCTGCATTCCGAGAGTCATTTTAACCCTCCCTCTCAGATTAAGCGGACCTTTGCGGCGCGCGAGGGGGTGCGGACACACCCACCCCCCCTCCCCCCTGCCTACGGTCCTGTTTGTGTCCCGTGAAAAGCTGTAAAATGAGTCAGCGGATTAATGACTAACTGTCACGTGGGCAAGGGGATATAAGTTTAAAATGTGAAAATATTCAATGACGATGCGCGCATATATTTCTTTCTGCATTGATTTTCAAAAATAATCTAATCTGCTAATTTTAGATAAAACTCCTTTGCCGCCGGGTTGGCTCATGGCCTCATTTTCTCAAGTCTTATGGAGAAACTAGAAATCTACTTATAACAATTTGTCTGATATGACTAAAAGCACTCTTAATAAATTGTTTAGTGACTATGCACACTTAATTTCGTATAGTAAATGATATACTGACTAAAGGCAGCGTATGCTCGCTGCATCATAAAAGCTAACTCTTACAATGGGATATTTATCGGTAGCTTGTGTCGGTACTCGTGTTTGAAAATGTGTTCCGCTTTTGCGATTCTTTGCACGTAAGACCGCGTCAAACATGTAGGTTTGACTAAAGCCTGCTTCTCATATACCGCCGACCTACCGACTTAGCCGCCGGTACTGCCTGGGATACTGCTCCCACATATGACCGCCGGCATGCCTGCGAAGTTGAATCAAATTCAGCTTCGCCGGCGCTCCGGAAAAACCGCCTAAGTGCCTGCGAAGATATTTTATGAGAACAGTATCCCGGGCATGTATCGGCGGCTATGTCGCAGGTAGGTCGGCGGCATATGAGAACAATAACAAATGAGCGGTTTTGTCTTTCGCTCGAAGAAATTAGGTTAATATTTAAATTTACCATGTTACTTAAGTTAGCAAACCGTGCTTTCGTCCTTACATGTAATATCGAATTACCGCGTTTTAAACATTAAAGGTTACAGGGGAGGGGCAGAGGATAAAAAAAAAGATGTGTCTTGTATTGCTTGATAAAAGAGGGCCGAGTTGTAAACGTAAGTCTTGGTTCTCCAAATTACGGTTTGGGGGTGGGGTGGGGGACAAACTTTCAGCCCTTTGTAGTATAATGTTCGTTGTTGTCCTCCAAGCTTCAACCAAGCGTCATTCAAGTCATTCAAGTGCATAACATGTGTAAACCGCCTACGTCTGCGTTCACGAATAAAGAACTGAGGTCCATCTAAGGAGGTCCATATTAAGAGACTTCTCTGTCCGTTATCTCATGATGCCGGGTCAGCAATTTTCATTTTGTGTATTCTTATCCAGTGTAATTGTTTCCACACGAGCACTGCTTTGCGTTGTTTACTTGGCCAAGAAACTGTTGTATATCGCAGGCGCAAGATAAGAAACTCTTGTCCCGTATAGGGATAAGTCAAGCTTTGATGGTTCGAGGAAAACTGGCAATTGGTATTCGTTTAAGCGTTCACTCTTTTAGGTACGTAGTACACAAATTCGCACCCAAGATCTTAAAAACGTCCCCATCCAAGATGACTCCGCATTATTGAATCACCGTTTTCTATTGACGATGACAGTAACTCTTGTTCAACAAGGAAAAGTCACAAAACATATCGACATGTCATCGTGCTTTGCTATCTCAAACAACTTCCCATCAACCACACACGGGCCCTCTGTCACGGAACAAACAGCGCCCTGATACGAGGGGATTGTAAGAAAATAGCCATGGCTGAGATGGAGCCAATCACAAAAGAGGCCACCAGCAAAAACCGATCAAGGATCCTTGCCGCATCTTGCCATTGTTTCTTGTAAAACTCTTCCTTGCCGTGGTCGTAAACAGGAAACCGGGCCTCGGATATCTGAACCTCGGTTGTTTCGGTCTCCGTGTCCTGTGGTTTTCTTTTGATCGAGCGCTTCCTGGTAACGTGGTTCGTGGGAATGTTTCCATTTTGCGCCAAAAGCACCTGGTCACGTCCCCCACGAGGCTCCTCAAAAAGGTCCATTTCAAACTCGATTGAGTCCCTTTCCAGATCAAACACATCATTTCTTTTCCTTTCTGAGTTCACATTTGATGGAATCATTTTTTGGGTACTGTCGTCCTCAGAGCCTGTTTCTAACAGAAGTCGGTTGCTCACACGAGGCTCGTATCTCACAAGTTTAGCCAGCCATTCCAGCACGATCTTGTGAAACCAGTTCGGCATCTTTGTGTTGCGGTGATGAAGGTTGAGTATGATACACGTGGCACCTAGGGCGGTGCCTATCTCCATGATCGATACTGAATAGTACATGGCTGCAAAAAGTGAAATTTAACAGATGATGTTTATTGAAGACCACGCTTAGACGTCGTCTAGAAAGTGGCTATTGTAGCCGTGGTTATACGCCACCCTTAAGGCGGGGGTACACCCAATTTTGAGTGAAATTTTAAGAGGTTTAAAGAAGGCTGGATAGAAGAAAGAAAATTATTTTTGGAACAACACCAGGTTGTAAGGGGACTGTTTTGGTGTCCATCTACTAATTTCTAACTTCAAATTCTAATTTTAAAATCACATTAAATCTGAAATATTTCTTATTTCTCCAAATATTACTAATCATTCGAGAAAAACTATCTCTTCCCAAACATCACCAAAAATCACCCAAAAATTTACAAAGCACCACTAAACATAGCTTGTGAAATAAGCATAGGGTTTTTGGATTGCTTAAAACGCGAACGAGATATTGGCATTAATCCCAAGTTTAGCGGTGAACTGAAAAACGGGCTTCGGGTGTTCCCCCACCTTAAACATGACTTCCACATTATCATTTTAATTTCCCATGTTAAAATTAGCCAGGGTTTTATTTACCTATGCAAATTAAGGTTACACGTACCGAGGTAATTCAAGGGGGTAAATCAGTTCCGGTTGTCAACTATTACTGAAGTCGCACGAAAGAATATAGCTGAGAATTTCTATGAGTTGCGGGAATATACACAAAGTAATGAAACTGATTGAGACACAATGTTGCGGACACAAATGTTTCTCCGTTTGCCCGCGCGCGGAACATTTGTTGCGGACACAAAATTTGTGTCCGAGACACAAAAAATGTTTCTGATTTCTTTCAGAAACATTTTGTGTCTACAACAAATGTTCCCCGGTTTGCGCAGCATAGAAACAATCATGAGCAACAATGTGTCCGCAACATTGTGTCCTCTTTTGCCACCACCTTTTGATTCCAAGATGTCCCTTACCTAAAAGAGGAAAGTGTTCCGAGCTCGAGGGTAACTTCTCTGACGTCAATTCCTGGAACACGGCCATTGACAGAAGAATGGTGATACCCAGGCCAACTCGTTCACCAGACTCTGCTGGGAGAATAAACTCCAGGAAGATGGTACAAGCTATGAGTGTGCAAGGCAAGATCAGACTCATGACGTAATAGTATGTGCGTCTGCGCAGAAGCATGGTGATGGTCAAATCTGCCACCGACAAATCACAGCAACCGTTTTCTTTCTGTAGAAAGAAGTAGTAAGAAGTCTGAAACCAAGTCACATATTTGACTCGACTGAGATAAAAACGCCGTTAGGCGTTTTGACGGTGGATTACGGGGAAATGTAATAACCGTTCCAGCAACTGTATTATGTTGATGCGCCACCTCCGCCTCCGTCCTACTCTGGCTTATAAGATTTTTGATTTCTCGAGACACCAGCACAGGGATGTCATGAAGACGTCAAAAACTAATAAAAAACAATTCGAGTGGCAATCGTAATGCGTGCGTTATTGTAAGATCCTCTCTTGAAATAGCCGAAGATGTTGCTCTGATGCGGAGAGGAGAGAGATCGGGGAGAAATGAGCGATTTATTCGAGCGTCCTGCACGATTAAATCGATTTGAAAAAAAAAATCGATTTGAGACCGAATACTTTGTTAGTTATAAGGAGTCAAGGCTGGACCTTGATAAAACGACCATACATCAGTACATTATACTCGTCAGGATAAAGTCTTTTCCCGACGAAACAGATGGCTTACAGAGCTGGACTTCGTAGTATAAAGCAACTGGAAGTATGATTAAAGGAGCACTGTCACGGGCATATTTTGGCTTTTTTAGTAAAATGGCACCAAAATTACGACATAGTACTTTCAACCATGCAGGAAATGCTCCTAGAACTTAAAGGGGAGGATATATAGCAAATTGTTTAAAGAGGAGGGTGACCGTAAATAGTTTTCATCAATTTTTCCAAACCACAAGGACAGAACTTGAAAAAGTCAGGCTGACTTTTTCAAGTTGAGATTAAAAGCTCCCGATGATATCACAGTGATATCACTCTATATTTAGCTTCAGTACACTGGTATAGTAATTTTAAGAATACTTGACCACTGTTAATAGGTTCCCAATGGTGTATACATGTTTTTGGGCTGTTGCATTTTTGAAGTTATGCTCGTGACAGTGCCCCTTTAACCCTCCCTCTCCTCCTTCCCCCCCCATATGAGATGCCAGTCCATCGTACGTTGCCTCTTTTCACCTCAGCATTTTCTCAGGATGCTCTTAAAATTTGGTCTTACCCATTTATACTCCTGCGTTGGAAGAAGACAGTCTGTTAAAATTGTAGTGTCTTGCCCAAGAACACAACACAGTAAACCCGGCTAGGACCTATCGGCCAAGAACCCAACGTGCTAACCATTAAGCCACCGCGCCAGCTTGATATCATTATGCAAAAGATGCAGCAAAATTTACCTAAGAGATAAAGAGCCAAATGGAACGTTTTTTGCTTAACCAACTAACGCACCTCATTCCTTTCGATGCTTATCCATTCCACGGTCCATTCCTCGTTTTCCTGGAACACGTCCGAACCTCTTTCCTTTTTGGCAACAGCTTTTCCCCCTGCCAGACTACGCTTCTCTCTCAAGTCAACTGCGCTGATGTCATATGACCAGGACGCGAAAACCATTTTACAGGTCTGATCATCAAACGGGAAATCCTTGACGTTGATGTTGCACATGCTTCTGTAGATGATATGAGCTCGCCAGGTCTGATTGCCATCATGTCGCACCTTGACGAAGGTCGTGAAGCCAGACGTTGCTTTCAAACTGAGCCGGTCATCAGCGCTGCAGAGATGGAAGGAAAATCGTTTAAAGCGTTAGATCTGTTGCACACAAAATGGCGTCCTACCGTTCTCACCTGTTAGTGGAAGGAAGCTGAAAATCAGTAGAGGAATCCCTAGGAAAGAAAAGTTTAGATTGATAGGAATTCTGAGGAATAGGAAATTTTTTGGATGCGACTACATACATTCAGTAAGTGAAGGAGTCGGCAATTATTAAGAAATAGGATTGCCAAACAAGAAAATAAGAAATAAGAAAATACTTGCTCACGCAGTGGGCAGTGAATTCCTTGACCATTCAAACAGGCAAAGCAAAGTAAACAAACAATCAATCTGACAGAAATACAGGTAAACAAACAACAAGGCTGTCAAGCAGACTGACGGATAGGTAGACTGACAGGCAGACCAAACAGACCAACAGATTGAGCCGGCAGACCAGTAAGCCTGCACAAGGCAGAAAGGCAGACCGGCAGACCAGCAGACCAGCAGACCAGCAAACCAGCAGACCAGCAGACCAGCAGACCAGCAGACCAGTAGACCTGCACACAGGCAGAAAGGCAGACCGGCAGGACTGAAGGTCTACAGGCCGGCATAGACTGGTAGACCCGCAGGCCTTCAGACCTACAGGCTGGCTGAGGGACCAAAAAACAAACAAGACAAGGCTCACTTGTTGTATAGAATGACGTCAGGCACCCAAAGCATCTCAGGAGGAATTTGAATCTCCTTAACTCCGCCATAATCGTCTGGTTTCCATGTCATGAAAGGACTGTTCCAGTCCTGCGAAGAATAAGAATGGATTAATATAATGCTCGAAGGAAATCTCTTATCTTCTTATGCTTTACTCGAATGTTAAAAGCAATGTATCTTTGCTCATCTACTTATTACATTAATAGCGATAATGATGATGACGATAATGTCAGTTTAATTACTTTTATTATATAAACTGCAGTGCTTTAGCGAGTGGTAGCAAATCGAGAAAAATGGTATCACACATGTGTGGATAAAAATGATATCCACACATGTGTGATATCATTTTTGACCAATCAGCTTGCAGAGTTTGCCATGTTCCAATGCTGAATGAGCCAAAGTAAATCGATATTAAGTCGAAAAATCTTCGGGTCTTCCTCGGCAATCTTCGGAAAACTTCGGAGATTCTCGGAAAATGTTCGGAAACATTCGTACAACCTTCGGACAACATTTTGAAAATTTTCGGAAATCTTCGGAAATGGTCGGAAATCTTCGGAAAATCGTCAAAAACATCGTAATTAGTAGGTTTATATAATAAAAAGAATAATACATGGTTTCTTGGAGATATGAAATTTATCTTCTCGTGTTCAAATCCGATATCTCACTCGTTCGCTGCGCTCACTCGTGAGCTATCGATTTGAACACTCGAAGATAAATTTCATATCTCCGCGAAACCATGTATTGTCCTCTATTTATTTAAGAAATAGAAAACGTTCAGTGTTTCTATCGAGCGCGCTATGGAATTCGAGCGGGCATTATCTGGGAGCGGTCTGGGTTCGAGCGCTGGCCAGGCCTATGCGTTGTGTTCTTGGGCAAGAAACTTTACTCCCCTAGTGCCTCTCTTCACCCAGGTGTATAAATGGGTACCGGCGAATTTACTGCTGGGGGTTACCCTACGATGGACTAGCATCCCATCCAGGGGGAGTAGAAATACTCCTGGTCGGTTCGTGCTACGGAAACCGGGATAATCTCCGGCCTGATGGGCCACTAGGCCCGTATGCAGACTTGACCGTTTACCTTATTTGGTAAATAGAAACACGAGTGGAAGTTTGGGAGAACAAGAAATTTATGCTGTACAGCTTTTTCGAGTTCTCCGAAACTTTCACCAGTGTTTCTATAACTCGACAGAAACACGAAAAAGATGTTTCGTGCTGGTTCTGTGTTTCTATTTAACACTTATCATGCGAAATCGCGCGGAATATCGCCTGATACTTAGCCGACGAGGCCGTAGGCCGAGTTGGCTAAAATCAGACGATATTCCGCAAGGTTAAGCAGGATAATTGTTTTATTATTCAACAAATTGTCAACGAAAACTATTTTACAGTTAAAAATACTGTGGTTATGCAGCGCTTTGCGATACTTGGTACGAATTGTAGCAACCTACGTATATCGCAGGATATCTGTTATGTACGGATAACGGATAACAAGGACGTCCAGACCATATATGGGCATCGCGCGCGAACTTGTTGAATAATAATGAGTTATAGATGTACGGCATTTAGCGCGAGCTTTCTTGCAGGATGTTTTCTAAAATTACATAATTTAATTACTGTTGTAATTATTTTTATAAAATCATTTGAAGGATTCAGTCGAAAAGATGTGATATGTGATAGGGTAGGATATATAGGCGAAAACATGTCTTGGAGTCTGGTAAATCGAACAAAACCAAACTGACCATGCATATATATGCTGACTAAATACAAAACAGAGACTGAAGGGCATTCTCACCAGACGAACCCAGAAGTGAGTCTTGATTATCTGCTCTTTTTCATCCTGCAACATTCAAATAGTTCAAGTTAAGGCCCGGTAATACGAGCAACTTTTTGATCAACTTGTCTCGCAACATTGTTGCATTGCAAGTTGAACGAGTTGTTGCCCGTATTACCAGCCCGTGCTCAACTTGTCTCGCATCAAATTCCGGTGTTGCAAGTTGCAGCAACATGTTGCTCAACTTGCAACACTCAAATTTGTTGCGAGACAAGTTGAGCACGCGGTAGTAATAGCAAGAGTTACAACAAGAAAATAATAAATAGTTTTGTCTTTCGCCTGAATGATGTACAATCAGTTTACGTAATTGCTCTGTAAATTGGGCATTTCTTTCTCAAATTAGCAACGCCAGCATTTGCTCTCGCATTTCAATAAAAAAGGTTTTTAAGGACAACTTGAGCCTAGGTCCCGTAAATCAGCGTCCTTGGTTTAACACAATAGGTCTTTTTCATTTTGGTTTTCACATTATAATATGCAAAATGAGGAAGTAATATTTCTGAGGGTGCAAACAAGTTTAAACTATACAGACCAGCGGCCATATTGGTTTGCCAAAGCAAAAGATGATTTTTGCATAAAAATAGAGTTTAATTCCCGGAGGAATGGCATGGTACATCAATATGGCGGTCGTTTCTTTGTTTTGGAACACCAATATGGCTGCCGTGACGTCATGCGAAAACGCGCTTTAGATTTTTTACAATGCCTGATAAAGTTAGGCAGCCATGCTATGCTTTTAGCATTGTCATAGTTTTAGGCAATTTCACTGCTATAATATAAAGAGTTCGAATATGGTCTGGAATAGGGAGTGGCTTGTGCATAAAATTTTAAACCACTCTTACAAGCGTGCTCGAAAACATCTACTCAGTACTAAATTATGCGCATAAATTTGCATGTCGAGTACTTATATTTCCACTTTGGGTAAACAGGAACTTCTGGAGGGTAATATCGCACCGATATCTTTCCATATTTACTCAATAAGCCGACCGAACGTATGATATATATCATTCTATTTTACATTTTCGCAAATGTGTAGCCGTCTGGACCGCAATCAGACCAAACCATCAAAATTAGTATGTGGTATCACAGAAAAGGTTATTTAAGGCAACGGTTTGTTGTAATTTTGTAAAGAAAAATAAAGCATGAGCACTCAACAAAGAACAACGGAAAATAGTTTCGACAAAGCAGAATACGGAAGACAAATTCATGCATACATTCACAAATAGAGCGGTATTTTTACACTGAAAATTGTGCATATTCCTCGCGACATTCCGTGATGTTTTGAAGTTGAAAATTTCGCTATTTCCTTTTAATTTTTATTTCCTCACAATTAAATAAAAGCGGCCACTGTAATACAGTAAAACAGTTTGTGGGTCCCCGTGTGGTAATATGTAAATGTAATAAAACAGAGTTTCATATTTGTTTGACGGAGTAATTATAAAATACCCAACAGAGAGCGGAATATATAACTTTTCGCAATAACCACGCACTGACCGAATATAATAGACCTTTTTGCGGCCCAGTGTACCATTTTGTAAAAAGTGAAAAACTTCGAAACTTTTAGAGTTTGTAAACTTTGATCCCCGTTTTTTTTTAGACAAATATATAGACAACTTGCGAAACACCATTGCATGCTTCCCAGAACATGTTAGGTCCTCAAATTTGATAAGCAAAATCTTTTTAACGTTATCTTGAGTTCACACTGTTAATCTTTCCGAAATCAAATCTTTCGAGACTTATTTTGACGTCCTATTCGTTTTATTTGTGCGCCATGGTAAACATACAGTATTTATCGCAACATACGCTTCCTATTTTTAAAATGGCAATTTTTCCCGCGAAAAAGTCTTAAAGATAAGGGACATTGTCTCGAAAGAGGAATTTGAATGATGTAATCTAATTCTGCTGTCATCCTTGATCCGTTTGAGTTTATTAGCGTCACTTTAATGTTTATTTACGTAAGAAAACTATTATTTCTGAGGTTGCTTTCGATTGAAAGGGATATTGTGCGTGTAAAGTATGAGAAAGCTCTTGCGTTAAGTCTAGTTTGAAAAAAATCGTATTTTGCTGTTTACTCAGCTTACCACTTTAGCTACGCCAATCAACTCTGCGCTGAACCCGATGACAACAGGTTTTGAACGGTCCTTG
Organism: Meandrina meandrites; assembly: GCA_963693305.1. Classification (NCBI taxonomy): domain Eukaryota; kingdom Metazoa; phylum Cnidaria; class Anthozoa; order Scleractinia; family Meandrinidae; genus Meandrina; species Meandrina meandrites. The sequence goes on from OY855910.1 coordinate 33,044,617, forward strand.
ACAGGCCGCACAAGCCTACGGTTCTTGTAATCCTGCAGGAGGTAATCCAACAATCTCTGATCGTGGGTTGTATTCCCGAATCGTTCTGGAGAACGAAAAAATGCATGAGTGTATCAAAAGGGTACCATATTCTGTATTAACTAGACAAAACACCCTTCCTTCTTGATTTTCTTAATTCTTGGCAAGTATGATTATTCCCACAGAGCTTTTCCTTTTAAATAATTTTCACCAGACGTATGTAACACTAGACAGAAAAATTATTGATCTTCACGGAACCTTGACAAGATCTTAGTTTTAGAAATAAAACAATTTGAAACAATTTAAAACAATTTTTCAACAACCCAATTTAAAACCACATCATCTTCGCTTAATTTTTCTTTCCAAAAGATAATAAGTTAATGTCTTTACCTTTGCAAAGAGAAAATAACAATGTTATGGAAAATGCTTTATTCCTTGCAAACTTTTACCCGCTTTTACTCGTGGAAGTCTTGAATTTGTCCCAATACATACAGTCTTCTAATTCTCATAATGTTATTTTCTACAATTATTTCTTGTACCTTCTTTGTAATCCGTACGTATATGGATTTAAATATTGTTCATGTAAGCACACTCATCTGTCACATTCATGATAAACACTGATACAAATCCGATATTAAACATTAAAACTAAAATCACTTCTATGACGTCATAGTACGGCTTATCACACAGCATGTCCAAGTGGATTTGCGTTAAAAATGTTGTCCTTTGCCATGAATTACGCAAAATTCGATTAGCACCAAACAAATTTCTCCTGATCGAACTGAAGCCTAAAAAGAAGAGTAGTGTGTAATTAATTTCTAACTTTTTTATCCAAAACAGAATATCTCAAAATAAAACAGATGGAGCAGCGAAACAAGCTGTATAAAAAAACATTTATTTTCTTGTGCAAATATCATTTAGACACGCCATTCTAAAAACACTTATTTTATGGTCTTAATAGGCATTCTGTTTAATCCCTTAATTCAAGAGCACTTTCTTGTAAAACGTGTCATGCTTTTTGGTAGTTCATAAGCAACAATATAACATAATTGTTTTAAGAAAGACTTGTATTCAAAATCAAATTCATGATACTCTGTTACATATACGACACATTACATTGTCAAAAGAATTGATGTCTGTCCATGTAACTTAATGCACAGTACATGACATGTTTACCCTGTCCAAACACTAAAACAATTTGTTTCCGTTGTTAACCTTGGCATTTTAAGATTATTCAAAGCCATATATAAGGTCGGCTTTTTCAAAGGTCTGTTGAATTTAATGGGATTTCCTCGATAGGAAGAAAATCGAGACGTCACATCGAATTAAGCGGTGTATGTTTCATTCATGTGAAATGAGCAAAGCAAAACCGACAAAAAAATGTGTTGTGGCCGAAGAATTTGCTTGTTATTCTCATAACAGGATTGTGTTGCTGTTTTTCTTTAAGAAGACTGATCATATGTGTTTCTTTGCTTACAGAAAACAATAGCTTAATTTAATAAAGCTGTTTATATATATATCTGAGTCGCAAAGAAACAGCGTTATAAGCAACATTGTTTGTACACGGTTCGTGCCATCCCTAATTCTCCTGCTCTGAAACCATCATTTTAAAAACATAAACATTACCTTCTCAAATGCGAATCACAGTGGGTTTACTTAAAATACTGTATTTAAAGACGACAGAACTATCCAGAATTTAATAAGGACAATAAGCAATGTTTCTGTGTTACCGAGTGCAACACAAAATTGACATAAGCACCTTCCAGAAATGTCGGAACGAATTTGTATGATAGACTAATTATTTTCCAGTTAATTCTTTTAACAACACGTAGCTAACCTTTTTGTATTAAAAAGGGCTCTAAATTGACACTATCTTTTGCGTCAACACGATACTGATTTTTTGCGGACATGACGTGTCAGTAAATATGAAAAGAATATCAAAGTTGACAGACCTTTCCCTTGTTTTGGCAATGACCAAGAAATTAACACCAGTTTATATTTTCATCAGCAGAATAATCCTTGTTAAAGTTATATATTTAGCTATATTTACCGCAGAACATAAAACTTTTGGTTTTTATGCATGCTTAGTTTGTCGAAAAGATGCAACTAACATATTGTTCCAGTATGTACTTTGAATAAATTAGCATCCGCTATCGCACGAAACTTGAAAGAAAATTTGTTAATGTGTTCTATTAAAACGGCTTTCTCATTGGAAGATTGTTAAATGTTTAGTTTGCCATTGCCTGTTAGTGAAAAGTGCGACTATTAGTGAAAAATGCACAACAAGAACCAATTTTGGCTGCAAGGTAAAATGTTTTAAACAAAAGCGGAATATATGGCAACAAAACTCCCAAGTTATCAAGCGACTGACGTCGTACAAAGATTAAATTATATACTGGCTAGCGAGGGTCCTTTTACATTTCCTCCGTATCATTTATTACAGCGATAAATCAAATTTATCGTCATTCTGAAAGCTATCGTTTGAAAGTGTAAATTTAATTTGAATAAAACTTTAGTATATAACATACGAGAACACATTGTCATTCACAAAACACTAACAGACAGCGCGATCTTTGAAAAGAGCGCAAATTTCGAATTCCATTGTTAGAATCTTTAGGACAGTTTTAAACGTACAATTTTCTTAAAGTTTTTCGTTTGTGAAACCACTAAACTAGACAGAAAATCGAGATTAAGAAATATCGAGATGTAGCCAACCAGAACTAAGACGTGAAATAGCCTTAATTTTCGTTTCTTCCACTCATGCAAATTGGTTATATTCATATACCTCCAAGGGAGAAGTCAATACGGGATTTATTTCATTTTTGCAAAATATCAGTCATATCTCGCGATAACATTTGATTTATGCGCAGACCGTATGCTTTTTAACCTGACAGAGATGTCTGTAGACATAGCGACTTCAACCATTCGTTTACTCAAAAAGAAATGATGTAGTTTCAATTTAAACGGAATAAATTTTGAACATAAAGACAAATGATTTGTTCTTCAGAATGTCTTGTTTTTGTAAAGCACATATGCATCGTACCGTTTTATTTTTTAAACCCCGGTGGTCGGGCATTAAAAACAAAGCGACAGAAAAGTAGTTATTTTTCAGCGCCACTGGAAATTTATGGTGGGGGGAAATTTTAAATTAAATAAATCCATACTCTCGTAAAATAAAAGCCACGTATTTTAATATTCTATGGACTCTATTTATATCTTCGTACTTGACTGGGAAAATCTCTAACTAATTCTCTGCTCGAGATATTACATTCTTAGCAACTGTAAAGATGTTTTCGTATCATTAAAAATTTAAGAAAAACGCAATTCTGTAATTATTTGAATCTTAGATCGCATGTGTTTTAAAGCTAAAAGATATTTGTATACCAGAAGGTCATAACATCGATCAGTGAGTGAGATTGAAATGAAAGACCCAATTTTTGCTCGAGGCATCGGCGAAAAATTGCATTGCGAAATTCAATTATTTTTTGTCAGAAAACCAAAAATGTTAATAGAATTAAAATCGCCTCGCGAAGTTCTTAGAGAAACCGCCATGTATGAATAAACGTGCTGAGAAATAACCAAACAAGCAAAATTGTCATACAGGTACAAGAAAATGAGGACTTTTTTAATGTGGGATAAAATTCAAAGTGTAATTTCCCTTATCGTTTTTAATGGACGTAAACCATTTTAAGTAAGACGAGTCCCCAGATAAAATTCGCCAAAATAATTTCAAACCAACCTTACGCGATTTGCGCAAAGAAATAAACACGACTAGAAAGCCCCTTACAAATAAACAATTTTACCGATCGAAGATCGGTATTTTCAATAAGCTAGGAATTATCCTACCTTGCGAGTTTTCCATCTCAGCGGAGGCGAAGCTTACAGTGAGTGTACAGACGCCAAGAAGACATAACATAAACAAGGACATCTTCAAAGCACTACTAAACAACGGTGAGCTACAAAAAGAAAAATCAAAGAAAATTTCAAGGCGACTTCTTCGATTGAGATTCGCGACGCGCGCATGGACGGAGTGAAATGCGTTTCTCAAACGAGACGCATGAATTATCGTTTGATTTAATACTCTGACGTCAAATGTCTAGAAAAATATTAAATACGAGCGGAATCATATTCTAGATGTCGTCGATGAAAAGTCCAAACATGTCAATGACGTTAAACCGTAAATTATCCAGGTCGTTGAAAACCAAAAAAAAAAAAAAAGAAAGAAAATTCACATCAAAGAATAATGCTCTGCGTGGCCTCAATATACTTTGTTGTATTCGGATTGTTTTAAGTCAGCTAGGCGTTACGAAATAAGCGCTTATGCCTGGGCTTAATATTGTCGTATTTAGTATACATGGTTACCGGCGGTCGCTACCGATATTTCCTGCCTGAACAGTAGCAAAATGCTCTTCAACTGGCACAAATTGTTTCTTTTCTTGAGAAAGAAATTGCTACTTTATCGCCACCTGCCGCATACCGATAAGTTTTCGTTTTCGTTATACGAAGAGAGAAGAAAGCCTTCAATTCAAATATAATTTACTGCTTGAAAAAGTCGAAGGGAGTGAAGAAGATATCTTTATGTTTTGACAATAACATGATTAATTTTGATTCTAAAGATAAACATAATTTTGGTTTCTTTTGTCAATAGATGTTGTTCAGTGGATGCCAAAAGAAAGTATTGGTTGGATTCGGGTTTGCACAGAGTAAGCTCACTAGCCACTGATTCGTCTATTGTCTTTGACCAGTGAAATTCGCGAATTCGAAGCACGTAAGAACCTCGCTATTTTTTTTAATTCGTTTGCAAAGTGAAGATAACTTCTCCGAAAAGAATTAAGTGATAGACAGAAAGGACTAAATTGTTCAAAAAGAGAAATAAATGCAGCATTCTGCAAAACGTTTTTTTTTTTCATTTTGAGAACAAAGCTTGTTTTCAATTATTGGCGAACTTAATAAAGAACATTAACATGCCTACTCTTTATCTAGAGCGCAATGTTATTGCTTACCTAGCACAGATCTGTCACTTCGTGGAAACAGCCAATCGGGATCAAACAGAGGTAAACAAGTACATTTTCTCTTGGCTAATTACATTTCTTGTATACTATCATTAACACAGTTGAATAAATCTTTCATCAATATATTTGACACAGCCTTCCTTAATTGCTTACTTTTCAGTTTGAGCCCATCATGGCAAGATTGATGTTCAAGACCATTTTCAATACTTGGACGCATTAATTGGTTTACAGAAATTTTGGCACTTTACTCTAGAAGTAAAGTATTACGTTGCACTATCTTGTCATAATATTATTGCTATTTTGACAGGTAAATTGTTGCTGAATTTCTCACACAACTCTTCAAGTTCACAAGTAGGTCATTTAAGTGAACTTTAATTTTGGTTTTACGCTTTTTATCATGATTTTCGGATCAAATGTCATGCCTCATTTTCCGTGAAGTTTGTAAATTTGTCCGTGCGTAATGTCCAATTAAAATGGCGTCGAGGAGCGGAAGAAGATATTTTAATCATTTTTACATGCACTGAAAATGGTTGCGAAAGCTTCTAGAAGATAGCACGCAAGCATATCATTACTATTTCGCTTTCTCTTTAAAATAAATTAGCATTATTTCACGAATACAACAATTCCACATAATATAATTTACGTTTCACAAAATTATAATTGCTTTGTTCCTCTCCACTCCACTCCACTTCACGGGCAAGGTTCACGCACTATCTTGAGCAAGTCCACAGCTACACCAGGATCATAGGAAAGCCGGCGCTATTTAATGGTGTTTTGTAGGATAGTAACTCGACAAATGACAGGAACCCAGTAGCTATAGGAAGCGAGGATGACTAACGACGGCCAAGATGGAAATGGACGTGAAAATGAACATGAAAATGAACATATTTAAAAAAACCAACCGTCAAATTTCGCATGACATTTGTCAGATTGTCAAATTCCTGATTTTTTGAAACGATTTTAGTTTGTTCTAGACTGCAGATTATATGGACTACAAGTAAACAGCGGCTTGCAAAAAGGATTGCTATTAAAAAAACAGAGCGCTCGTTTTCTGCTCTATTTCTCCTAGGTTTGAAAAGGCTGACTAAATTGTTTTTACAGCGAGGAATTGCTTTTATAACTAAATATAGAAGTTACTTTCTATACTTAGACTGCATAAAGTTCAGCGCTATTTCACGAAGACTGAACTTTCTATATTTAGTAACTGTAATTTACTGCAACAATACTCCCTTTTTTATACCAGTTCGCCCACGGGTGGGACACCATTAAACTGAAATATTTTGGTTTTAGCTATAAATAAAGTAATGTAGAACGCATCAGTTGATAGCCGGGTGTCATCTTTGCGTTATTTGTTAGAGCCCAGTTTGAACAAGCTGCATGAAATACCCGCATGGAACCTGAACTGTCAATGACATGAAGGTGGCGTATATCACAGAAGCCTGGGGCGAGGGTGGGTCCGTGAGAGTTAATGGGTCTATTTGAACTGTTGTTTTGTTGAGGACAGCTAAAAAAGTGTAATACACGTGTAATGGGAACTCTGGTTGTATCAGTACTGTAATAAAAACGTGTGCTTGACGATTTTCCTTTTTGCAGTTATCGCGTTCACTGGCCGATATGCTTTTGCGAAGCATGAAATTGAAACTTCTCTAGAGACTAAAGGGAACAAGGCATTGAGACCGAAGTACCAACGACAACCTTAAAAATATAAAAGCTCAATTTTCAGCATCATTTGCCATTTGCATCGTAGACCTTTTCGTTTTCCCACTCAAGCCAAAATAAAAAAATGCAATTATAACGAAACGTTGTGTTGTTTTTCATGTGTTTTACTATGTAAAACTTGGCGCCATTGTCAGGCTAATTGGTTGCTAAGAACTTGTTGCTAGGTTGGATGACAATAAGTGAACCAGGATAAAGGATGGTTACGTTCTCACCAAATGATAGGGTTTGAGACGCGTGGCCTTAATGACATGCAACCCACGTTTTCCTGTTTGGCCTGGATTTGCATTGAAACTTTGGGAAATCTTCTGAGGCAATACTCAACGTTATGTGATGAAGTTAGAGTTCATGAAAGTTTAGTTCATACATCATGGAGACATTTAACCTACTGCAAAGACTTATATACCTGGTGACATTGTTTACGAAAGGATGTTTTTGACGCTCCTAGTTGACGCTTTGTTCAATCCCTTGTTTTAACTCAATTGAAATTTTTGTCGAACAGTAGAGTGTTGGCACGGAGATTTACTAACGCTAAAAATAACATGCATTTAAATTGCACTATTTTGCCTTAATTAATCGCTTTGAGACCAGCTGTCTACTACAGCTCGTTGTTGTGTATAAAGATAGCATAAATAATCTAACGTATATATGTAACAGAAATGTAAGAGCCCCGTAAATAACTATTCCACTCGACTGGCATGCATAAAACATTTGTGGCAATTTACCGCGAATCCTGGTGTAAGCTCGTGTTTACATGTTATTGGTACCCACGTGTGTGTCTTACTGCGAAAAAGGCAAAGATAAATGTTTTTAAAAACACTGTTTACAATTCTTAGTTAAGCCTCACTCCATTAGTTTGACCCAAATTTGCATATTACAGGAAAGAGGAACTTCTAGAATATACATTAGACGTCGCACATCGCAATAATTTGGCTTTTAGGCAGTGGCAGTATCGAGATCGTGTAAGAAAAGAACGTGCAACACCCTGACTCGTTGGGGCGCGATATCACACGAAAAATAAAATATCAAGATTATATTATGATTTATAAACCTGACGGTAGAATGCGGTATTCTCTACGTTACTCAGTACTTAACTTAATAAATATCTATATTGGCCGGCTCCATATTTTGAATCTTGGTATCCTTTAGGTGCAAAGTGAGGCGGCTCTTTTTGGGCAAAGTAACCATAAAACTGCGATAAATGAACTATAAAAGAGTGGAATGATTCAATTTAAATTATTGTGTATTCACCTTTCTATCTGTAACCTCCTTAGAGTTAAACTGACCAGATATCCCGTTTCAACCCTCGAAAGAATTACGAGAAAGGTTCCTGCACGCGTACGGACATGTTGATTGTAACAGTAAAAGGCTTCCGTTGAATTCGTTCTTAATTCTACCGCGCATGTCAAAAAAGGCGTTGTGGGAGTTTGGTTTACGTTCTTGGCCAACGCAATATTTCGCAATTTTTATGCAGATTTTAATCAGGGCATGCACGTAATGAATAAAACTATTTACTCCCGCGAATAGCCATTCTTGGTGACCAAACAACACTTTTTCTTCGTCCCAAACAGTTCCGTTGAATAATTGCTGGTTTTTGTATTCTGATTTTTGATTGGCCTAGCCGTAGGGCATTTTAGGATTTGTAAACAAAATTACACAAATGGCATTTGTATGGCGTCAATTTTGCGTGCACTTGCTTCTGCTATTAGAATCCAAAGGTCAACATTAACAAAAAAAAAGAGCTTATTAAAGTGCCGGTACGTGCTAATCTGTACAGTACACTGAAAAATCAACATTTAAACAAATACGTGCAAATTGAACATGAATTTGAAGTCTCTTTATGCTTTCAATTAATACATTTTGTACAATTTTCTGGGTAGCTTTAATTTAAGGCTGTTACGCGGCTGACTTCTGCTCGTAAAGGTTAAAGACAGAACTACTTTTATATTATTCAGCGAACTATCGATTAACGTATTTTATCTGCCAGACTTTGCACTACTAAAAGCAATGAGAAGGTAGTGAGATAACATTTTAAAAATCGCCACTACTCGCCTCGGGCAATATTATTAAAAGAGAAAACTTCATAAAACATTTGTATAACTTGTGCACAATTATTGGCAACTGAAAATACACTGAGTAAACAGACACATTTGGTTGTCTATCCGTTCATTATAACCTATTCTTCGAGCAGGGGAGAAATTAGGGCCATTTTATGCGAGAAAATTACTGTTTTTTAAAGAAATATTTCTATAACTTGTGAACAATTATTGGTAACTGAAAATACGCTGAGTAAACAAACACATTTGGTTGTCTGTCTGTTTAAATTTCAACGTATTCTTCAAGTAGAGGCAAAATTAGGGCCACATTAAATGTTTCTATAACTCGTCTGTCCGTTAATTTTAACGTATTCTTCGAGCAAAGGCAAAGGGTCACCTCGTGCAAGAAAATTATTGTCTGTGTTTGTTTTGGTCTATGTTCGAAATGTAAACGAAATATTTATATTTAGATGATGATGGAGAAATAACTGGCAGTTGCTATAAAGAAAAAATATTGACGAAAGGATTTCAAAACGTCATATATAAATATCTGAGGCAAAGCGAAACCAAAACTAGATTCATTGTCTGCCGTTACTCGATCGACAATCTGTTCCAAAACTGTTCAGTTTTTACTGTTTCCTTCTGTTTGTTTAAGTCATTTAGCAGTTTTATTCATTAAAAAGAAGGTTCTGGATGAAGTAACTGTCAACGGAGAGCTGCTAACTGACAAACCATATCATGACTTTAGCCTTGTTACCATGACAACTTACGGACGGCGAAAAATGTTAACTGAAAAATGACATCCGCCCTAAACTATTCTGGCGACTTCAACATCTTTACTGGTAACTGGAAATCACCCAAACGAAAAGTAAAACTCGCGTTTGAAATTTATACGTAAATATTATTGCAACTACAAAATGTATTCGAGAAATGGAACTCAAAATGTGATGAAATTCCTAAGGTTGTCAAATTTAAAGCTGCTCAGAAATGGCCATAAAGTGTGAAATTTTACGATGACGTGGTTTAATAGATTGAATAATTAAAGAATTTGTATGTAAAAAACTGCCAGATGGAAAGCTTTATCATCCAGAAACTTTTCCCATATAAACTTTTGTACCGACGTAGCAAAATCGAAAGACTGACGTTGTTAAAGTGTCCTAAGACTTTTTTCTTTTTGCAAAAAGTCAGTTCCTTAAATTTTCTCCGATCATGACTGAATAAGATTTTCAAATTCGTCATGGTAGTTAGAGTAACCTACCTTTATGGTCAACTAAACCGTTTTAATCAATGAATGGGCAGTTTCACTTGTCCGGCGACGCTGCATAGTAGTTTGCCAAGAAAATCTATACCGACTACCTCACCATGACCCTTTTTAAAATCGACTGTAGCCCAAAACAAAGCGGATGAGGTGAGCGGTCTCGCATGCAGTCTATGTTGGCTATCCGCTGACCACTACAGACGTCATCACTTATCTAATTTGCATAATAGAAAAATGTCAATATCTCTGAAACGAAAAAAGATATTTCAAAGAGAAAAACGCCATTCTACCGAGTTTTGAAAGACCTTTCAAATAAGCGGGAAATATTTTTCCTGTCATATACACTTTAAGACAAAGACTAGAAAGACTAGAAAGCGAAGTTTTGCATGCAGTTTCAATGTGCCGTTTTAACACCAACAGGAAATATAACTGCGCGTGAAGGTGGTTTACAAATGTTATGTTACAGCCAAGCGCCTCGAACCGTAGCCACCCTACTCAGATTTTGATATCTTTTGACAAGTTTTTGATTAGTTTGATGGCTTCCGGTTGCACAACGGTTCATACGAACGATCTGTGAAACGTTCAGGTTTTACAAACGCAGAAGGCTTGAAATTGAAACTAAGGTCTCACAAAAATCTTTAAAATGCATTTCCTGTACGAAAAGTTAAGGTTGACCAAATTTTTGTCGGCATAAAATGGGCCATTTCCGAGTTGCCTTTGCCTCATTTTCAAAATGAGTGCTTGTGCGAAACCATTCAAATGAATATGAGTTTGATTTGCATGAAAATGGACGTGCAGGTGAAACTCATTTTCATATGAATGGTTTCGCACGAAGACTCGTTTTGACACAGAGGCAAAGGGTAACTCGGAAATGGCCTATTTATTTATCGCCAATTGAACTTGAACTTGGCATAATCGCCCGTGCAAAACGTTGTTTGAAACCCTTTCAAACACTGACGCCTTCCATTTTTCAAGGCATCTGATTGGTAGTTGAAAGCAGCCGGAAGCCATAAAACTCATCAAAGTAATCAAAAACTGGTCAAGAAGATGTCAAAAACTTTGTTTGGTGGCTACGGTTCGAGGCGCTTGACTGTAATTAGCATAGACTTTTACGATTTTATTCATTCGTTTCGTTTTCTCTGTTGTTTTAGTTTCGATTAAGAAGATATATAAAAAACTAGAGAGGGCGTTTCATCAAATTTCCAACTGACCATCTCGAGGTTCGTCAAAAATACTCCGCCGCGTGCCGTATTCTCAGCTCTCTTCTCGGTGTTTGGAAATGTGATGAAACACTCTTTCTCGTCTTTGATATATTACCTCAACTCAAACGAAAACTAAGAAGGAAACGGAGACAGACAAATCGTAAATGCTAATTAAGATCAGATCCACACCGCTGTCGACACGATTATGATTCCATTTGGTCTTAGTAGTTGATGAATTAAAAAGACTGAATTATTAATGAAAGTGAGAATTAAATAAATATTAGATCTAGAAATGTCATTGTCGAATGTCAGATATTGGTCATTTTGGTGCGTAGTGTTGACACTTTCCATTTATGTTTTAGAGTCCTTATTTTGACAAGCATGCATGAAGGAAAAATCAAAACACAAACGATGAATAAGCACGTACAACAATATTTCACACTGAAGTGCTAATAAGAGATTTATTATTCGACATTTTTCTTATATCCCGAAATTCGGATTTTGACGAGGGTCGTACGTGGGGGGTCTCTTGCACGGATCACGGACGAAAATCACGCATCACTGGTATGAAAATTTCGTTTTCCCGAATCACTAAAATAAGCGAGTAACAAGTACTCTTTGTATCCTGCTCTATGCAAAGAACAGTAGCAAAGAAGGAGTGCTTGAAGAAAGCAATATCCAGAAAGGCAAAGGAAAGGCTGAATGTTGCAAATTGCATACCTTTATTGCCGTCTTTACCCTTTTCATGTTTTCATAGTCTTCATAAATCGGACTCAAAGTCACTTAAAATAGAATGGTGAACGCACGAATATTGATCATTAATTCAAGTTCTTCACGGGTAACACAAAACCTTTGGGTCATAGATTACGAAGAATAATTTATGAAATTCACGTTTCACGGAAAATAAATTCAGCTAATCACGAGAATACCCCTGTACGACCCTCTTTGAACTGTGTTTGCGTAAAGACGACTACAAATAGTAAACCTGTAAAACCGGTTTCGTTGAGAGTTGTGAATGACGAAACCACCGTAATTTTTTTTGCCGTTATGTTTTAAACTCTCGACGACTACCCAGACAAATTGATTACAATTTCAACATTTTACTTCAGCTTTCGATCCACATTAATATTCAAAATCACATACGGTAAAAAATAAAGCAAAACGCAAGTAATTTCACAATAAATATCAAACGAAACTGTTATTTGTTGGTGATTTATAGTCTTATGGGCGCATATGGTTTACACCTTCCGGACAGATAAAACCTATATTTCGAAAGTGCCTATGCATGTTAATTTTAATGAGGAAATAAGAAGTATTAGAAAACAACTCTAGAATTTTTTAAATGTTAACCATGACATTAGAAAAAAATTGTTAAAGAAAAAAAAAACATTATTTCTGAATGAAAAGTAGTTTGGATCTCTACTTTTAGTAATATTAATTCGCCGAAAAAGGCAATTATCTCTTAAGTGCACACTACAAAGTATAAATTTGCTTTAATGCAACTTTACAGCATAGTGTTGAATACTGAACTCTCCTGATTCGATGCCTCTACAAGAAGACTTCAATCTGATGATATACTAATCAAATGATTGATTCAAAATTTTCCTGAATTTCTATTTGTCTGTCGCTTGACGTAGGTTGATTTTCCTTTTAGTCTTCAAAGGCTGTCACATAATTTCCTCTTCATTGTGTAAGTTGTTTTCCGTGAGCGAAACACAGGGTCCATAATAAATTTGCCAGAGCTGTGGAGCATTTTAGCTAAAAACATTGGATTCACAGCTGAAATAGGTGCTTGGCTAGCAATAGCTTTTTCATCACTTTTGTGGCCGATCCTGACTAAGATTCTTTGAAACTGCTCAAGGTACTTCATTACCACAAAAATCGTATTCAATAGAACTGAGTAAGGTTCAGAATAAAAATATGTTTACCTTAATTTTCTTTTACTATAGCGGTGTCAAAATCAGACAGTACAAAAGAACATACTTATTGTTCCCGCTAATGAGGTTTTCTAGAAACTTCTAGAAAGGTTGTCATTTCCGTGGTACGTATTAACTAAAAATATTAGTGACAGGCACTGCTTATACTGTGACTAAGCTGGAAATTGAACTTAAAACTTTCAATTAGTATGAATTACATTCAATAATCTTAGGGAATTAAGTTGGACAAGTAATGCGAGACCGCGCCGAAATTATACTGACACGGACAAAATTCAGACACGAATTAACGTCTCATGTAATAATTGTTTACCGTTCTTTCGTAACATTTTCTTTCACAGTGGTCTCCGGGAAAGGTAATTAGGACCATACTGCTTGCATGTATTGTTGATCAGCATTCGTAGATTCAGTTCTGCACCGCAAAGACGGAAAAACTCAGATGAAAGGACTCTAAAATGACATTTTTAGTTTGGTCTTGATAAAGATTTTTCTTTGTAATGCCGCGACTAGGACATACGATTAAAATATTGACAGATAAATGGCCTAAATGCATAAGCCATGTTTTGTTTTAAGGAAGCTTCCAGCTCTGAAATCCTGTAAGGAATTGTAATTTTGAATATGCTGAAAAAAGGAGATTTTAGTGGTTTATTCGAGGGCCAAATACATCGCATATTCAAATTTCGTTGTTTGATGCGCGAATTAAATATAATGTTTCCATGGTTATCATATTGTTAAATTAATTGTACTAGCAAAAAATTACCTATCATTCGTGTACGCGGTAAAATATTCCTTGCTTGTATCAAACTAAAGCGGTATTAACATTTCATCGATACCTTTTTGTTAAGTAAATAATCCGACTTATTTGAAAACATCACAGAGGGGTCTTGCACATGGTCAATCTGCAAAACGAGGAATGAAAAGTACGCGTTCTGGGAAGGTTCACTGTGCCCCGAAGAAAGAGACGTTACATATTGTAATTAGCGGCTGAATTTTACCAGATAGCGACCCACCGATCAGTTCTGTTTTGAACAGTTTAATCAATAATGCCAGTAGTTTGACGGCACGAAATAATCAGTTTTTAAAAGCTAAAAATATAGTATTGAGCATTCGTTAAAGTACTGAAAGTTTTGCGTCCGTTGGGAATTTTTTTTCTTCTTACAGAAAATTGCAACAAGAGAATCTGTTGCTTCGACGACGCAAAATTTGCAGAACAACATTTCGAAAGACTGTTTTTTTGTGTGTGTGGATGTGTGGACAAAACAGACGCAGTCCGGCTGTAAAAAAAATCGGTTTTCTTCGTGCTTACAATTTAAGGTATGAAAAGTCTTTCTAAATTACACTGACAATATCGGAGTAAGAAAGAAGTAAAATAAAACTGTAGGTGATAATATTCACTGAGATCAGTGGTACAACCGAATCTTTTGACCGGAAACAGTTAGCTACGAAGGGCAAAAATGTTTTGGCGCTGTTCGATTGAAGAGTTTATTGTCGATAGCTGCGAAAACTCCGTTTTTCGCAAGCTCTCACTTTGCGCTAAAATGAGGCAGGCTTTCTTATTTTCTCAACCTAATGCATTTGTACAAAATTAATTAACAGGTCGCCTGTTTTGAGTTCAAGCGTGTATGAAACTCGAATCTGGTGTGAACAATATCCTATAGCGCAATACTCTACTTGCTTCTGTAAAGTTGCGATAAAAGTTTTTAAGTCGACTGGAGCTGAATTCACGATGCGAAAATCTTTGAATTTCTCTAGAAGTTAGTGGGAAGATATGAGACGCTCAGCTGCTAAAACAATAACAAATTTATCTTACCAGCTTTTCTTCCTGCAGCGAAAAGAGATGATTTTCAAGCTTCAAGCGTAAAGCCAACGGCATCCACTGGTTCTTGTTGGAAGAAAATCGAAAATATTTCTTGCGCTGCCTGTAATTACCTCGTTCAACTTGTTACCAGCGTTTCGACGTTTCGCTTCTAAAAATTGATTAACGACATGACCTTTTCAAATGCAAATTCTAAATAAACTCAATTTGCATTTATTAATCGCAGCAGTATTGTGAACAATGTCGCAAGATCTTTAACTAGCCATTCAGTGGTTTTATGCTTTCTCCTGTTTTCTTTGGAATACCCATCGTTGATTTCCTGTCTAGGAAGAATAATATTTTCCTGGAAAGTCGCTCACGAATAACGAATGTAAAAATTCAATTTCTTCTAGGAGTTGCTTGTAGGGAGGGCCAATAGTTTTTCATTCGAGATGATGTTTCAAGAGCTTCATCGCCTTTTACCTTAAGCGATGGTATTTAGATGTTAAATTTAAAGAAATATTTTCCCTTTTCCAGTTTTCTGTGCTAAACGGAAGGAATTACTTTCTCTCCGCCTTCTGTTAGAAAATCGGATCAATGAATTTAACCGAGCCTTTTTTGAAGAAGTTGTTTTCTAACGGACTATTAACTTGAACTGAGTTGTACATGAAGCATTGCGTTTATAGTTTGGTTAGCCTTCCAGAAGTTTCGGTGAATCTGGCGTTAAGATGTCAGCTGGTAGCGTTCCCATTGAGCTTACCGATAAATAACTTCACCTGCTTCGCAACCTCCTCTACATAGATCATATATATCTAGAAAGACACAAGCAAAATTTTTGTAACTAGCGAATAAGAGGTATAAGAAAAAAACGAGAAAAAAAATATAAACGTGAGCATCAAGGAAATATAGATAGTTTTAACAACAACAACCGCGTTAAGGCACCAATGACCAAAGTTGCTTTTCTCATTAATGTGTTGTAAAAATCATAAACAAAAATGATAAAACATTAGGTGCTACCAAAAAAGAAATCGAAGAGGCAAAACAAGATCGAAGACGATGACAAGGGTCTGACTAATTTTGATATGAATCAAAGGTTTCTCTCATGCACGCCCATATAACGTGTCCAACTATCTGTGGGCTATACTTGTTTAAATAAAATTGGAAAGTGGAATTTTTGACTTGGACTCATTTACGTTTTTTTCTTTGAATTTCTATTTCTTCTCTCTTTCTATCCGGTGACCAGGTTCTATTTATCGATTTAGTCGGTGTATCATTCCCTGGTTTGAAACACATCTTCAAAAAGAAAAAAAGAAGTGAATAATTACGCCTTATCACAAATTAAGTGCTCAACCCAAGCCTGTTTGTGCGATTTAACATTATTATTAAATAAGACAGCTTTTTGAGAGCTTTTATCTCAAGCCAGACGGCGTTCTTTTGTTCCGCTCTGCGACCATTGAATGCAGAAAAATATTAATATTGCACTGGAAAATTCGTTTTTTGCGTGACCGAAAGCTTGATATCAATTTTGTTTTGACTATCAATAAGGAAATATCAAACAAGAACATTGACAAAATCAGTTTCGAAACATCAAAGATCTTATCCGTTTTCTCTCGGAAGCATTTTTTTAATAGTGGCAGGTGTATTTGCTGTAAAAACGAATTATATCACCCATTACTTATTCCAGGTGTAAAGAGGGTTAACGAATTTCGCCATTCTTACTTAAATTACTCTCTTAATGCTCGGAATTTCTCAGTGCTCGTAAAAGACTTCGAGCCAGAATTTCGCCATTTTGGCCTTTCATTTCTCAAAGTTATTGTAAAAGCGTTAAATTAATGTCCGCTTTCTCATAAATAGCTTATAAGGAAGAAAGATCACATCAAAATTATAAATCTAGTGCGGGAGAACAATATTTTTCGATTGATATCAAATCATTTGTTTGTCAGATTGACCGTATGTTATATTTTTTTTCTCTTTCAAATAGCTTATGTTTCGCTGAAGTGTAGTGCCAATCATATCATTGTTACACAAGTTTAGCGTCCGTGGCGAAGATGTGATTATTTATTACAACACAACACAGTCAATACAATTCGCCATTTTTAGAAACGAGGAGAAATCTGGGGCGAACCTCATTTCGCAGTGGCTTGTGGGACCGTTACTGGTGACGTCGCCAGAAACAGTCTCACAAGCCATTGCGAGATGACACTTGCTCCAGGTTTCTTTTCGTTATTAAACTGGCGAAATCATTTATCTGGCCATTTATAATTTCAAAAGACGATTCAGATATGATTGAAACATAGTGCGAAATTTCTTGAAACATAATTATTCTCGAATACCGATGAGAAACAGCAAATAAAAATAAATAAATAATACATAATATTTTAAGAGGAGGCCTCCAATCACCTAGAGGTGGTTTTCAGGAGGGTCCTTTGAGAAAATAAATGTCAAACCTTTAAAATACATTAAAATCTAAGATACAATAAAAAGGACAAAACCTATGCAGTAATAAAAACTAAAAATATCTAAAACTGTAGCTAACTAAGATTAAAAACTAGAACAAGAAATTAAAATACTACTAACTAAGGTTAAAAATGGTGTAATAAAAACTGTTTCAATTTGTATTTAAAAATAGTTTTCGGCATCAGTTTCTTTAAAGCACTTGGTAGCGTGGCCCAGTCGT
Organism: Meandrina meandrites; assembly: GCA_963693305.1. Lineage (NCBI taxonomy): Eukaryota > Metazoa > Cnidaria > Anthozoa > Scleractinia > Meandrinidae > Meandrina > Meandrina meandrites. The sequence goes on from OY855910.1 coordinate 33,062,265, forward strand.
TAATGGCTTTATAATATGTTTTGCTTTTTCCCCATTCCGTTCTTGGCCTAGTGACTTTGGGCATGTAGCCATTTCGGGTATTATAACCGTGTTGTTGGTTCATGGTGGATCTGAATACACCGAAATGCTCGGGGATGCTACCTTTGATTGCATCTTGCACAACACAACACCGATGACCGAACCGCCTCGCATGTAAAGACACCCACCGCAACGACGTCAAGGCCTCTGCTGATGACACTTTCGACTTAACGATCTTCTTCGCAAAGCGATTTTGAAAAGATTGTAATTGTTTCATCTGTGTTGTAAGACCAGGCTGGTCACCCCAGACAATATCTGCGTAATCTAGGTGTGGTAGGACAAGGCCATTAAAATATGCTGTGAGACTTTTCTGATCCAGCATATGATAGATTCGATTGAAGACTAAAAGGCGATGTCCTAATTTTTGTAAGAGGCTATTGACGTGCATCTTCCATTTCCATTTCTCATCCAGTAATACACCTAGATACTTAAAAGATGAAACACGATCTATTCCGTCGAGTAAAGGCTTGAGTGTTAAATGAGTTCAAAAGCTGTTTAGCTGTGGTTTATAGCAAAGCCGTACTTTATACACGTTACCTATAGAGCACTCGAAAGAGCGATTTTAGCGTGCTGGGGGAAAGTGTCCCTTCCGTAGAAGATCCGTTTCTATTTTATTGTAAACGCGCGCAGGAATATGAGTAAAAGCAAAGTAAATGTCGCATGTACTTTTTCATTATGCAAAATAGGAGTATAACATTTGGTGAGGGTTTCTTTGTCCCTCCATCCCTCGCTTTCTGTTAAACCATTTCTTTATGTATTAGACCTGGTTTAAACGCGTTTTTCCCTAGCCCCTTTCTAGTTTTTTTGCTCCAAAGTCGCGCTATTATGTTCTGTTAATATACATATATATATATATATTTTTTTTTTTGGGGGGGGGGGGGGGGGTAGTACAGAGGCACATGTACAGATTTGCTCGATTTCTATAATTTATGCATTAAACCTGGATTAAAAACGTTTTCCCCTACCTCCCCTTCTAGGTTTTCTTTTGCGCCAAAGTCGAGCTGTTCATTTATTTGGGGGGTAGTACAGAGGCACAGATTTGCTCGATCTGTATTATTTCAAAATGGCTTCCAATGCTTAACAACGAGATGGAGTAAAATTTGTTCCACATGTTCCATCCGTGATCAAAATACGCCTTTGCTGCCTCAAAAATGAGCATGTTGTAAAGAAGACTCGACTGCAGTAAAATGGATATCAGAAGTCTTTTGAAAAGCGACAATATCCAACAATCCTGGAACAATAAATTAAAGAGCAGCCGAACGAACGCATAACCGTCCGGCAGAGCAAAGGTAAGCCCTTTCTCCCTCTATCGTACTGCATTTGTATATAATTTTTTTGCGGCATATTGATTTTCTGAAAAATAAAATGAACCACCAATGAAGCTAAATGAGCCACGCGCGTTTGCATACATTACATAACAAATTGAAACCGTGACTAGTCAGATATTTTCAACACATGTTTACAACAGGGATGGGGAGGTCAACGCATCATTAATAAACAAAATGATCTTTATCAATGTCAGCAGTTTTTGAACACTGACACTTTTTCTAGCATAAAGAAGCGAGCTGTTTACTTTTTACGACTATTTCGTAGAATTGAAAATACTGAAAATACTAGTATCCTAGCTGAAGGCAGATTCATTCCTGGACGTGAGCTAGCCTGCTTAGCGGCGGGATTAGCGGGCACGAGTGATTTTTTTCGCCCGCGTGAGCGAGCGAGCGGCGGAGCCGGCCAATACAAAAGCCTCGCGAAATCCCGCAGCGCGCTACGCAGGCGTGACGTAAGCAGACTCCAGTTACTAAGGGTTTGCAATACAAGGGAGCAATTTTGATTATTTCAAGCATTTTATATTGCGAAAGCTTTTTTGGTGAAGCAGATCCAAAATGGTGAAACACCTGATGAAAATAACGTTATTTTGTATCCGTTTTTTATTTTTGTAGTAACAAACATGTTTGCTTAAATTGTCACGCATTCTTTTCCAAGTGTTTCATCGTTTCTGCTTATACTGCTTCAAACTGCTGCTCATACTTCATGCAAAATAGCCGTAGGCTCTAAGAGACCTTTGATCAGCTTTAGTTTCTTTTCTTCAACTTCCCATTCTCGTCCCCAGAGGCCGCGATCCTTCTGGTCTGCGCCAGGAATCGAGACCTCTGGCCGCCTCCAAAACCGGTAGTCCACGATCCACTAACTCATTGTCAAATATGACAAATCTGATTGGCTGAAAAACACAGAACGAGTACTCTGCGCATGCTCAGAAATTGGGAGCAGCCAGAGGTCTCGATTTCTGGCGCAGACCAGAAGAATTGCGGCCTCTGTGGACGAGAATGCAAACTTCCTTTTTCTCTTTTTTTTTAGACGCATGCGCTTCTTTTCTTGTCGCAAAATGGTTTTCAAGCTGGCTTAGATCGACTTTTTTTTTCTTCAAACCTCTTTTTTCGTGTTTTTGGGGGATCATTTGTGGAGTTTTACAGACAAGGCAAGACTATTTATAAATGAATATCAGTTAAATAACATTGGGTTCAATTATAATATAACTTTATTTGAGCGTACGGTTTTCAAGCCAATATTGTGTTCCTCAATCAGGGACACAAATTTGGAGTACCGTAAGACGCAATTATTAGCGGAGCTCCAGCGCACGAAGCGCGCCAGCGGAGCACCATGGGTAAGAAAATTTGGTAAACCACCAAGCCGAGAAAATTTGGTAATCACGTGACCGTACGTCCGTCCGTCCGTACAGACTCTGGGGGAGGGGGAGGGGAGTCACAGGACAATTACCGCTTTGGTTATTGTTAAATCTTTGATATTGAACTTCCATGTCATCAGTCGGGGGAACAAGTGCCAGTTGATGGCGCGATCACTTCTCCGAGAAGTGACTGAGCCCGCGATTTTCATCCCAGAAGTTGCTAAGCGACATGACGTATTTGTTCGCGCGATTGCTTTCGGAGTACTCGCGAGTACTCGCGCTAGTTTTTGATTGGATGAAATAACTCGGTAACTCTTCGTGTGCTTCAACGAAGATTTGCCAAAACTGGCACTTGTTCCCCCGACTGGTCATGGTCAATTGACAGCTATCAAAACAAGGTATCCGCTGACCAGTATCACATGATCATATCGCGGGCTCAGGCGTAGAGCTAATCGAGGTGACGTCTTTTTTGGAAGTTGACCGCTGACCAGGTAATGGTTTTCCAATTGATCGCGGGCTCAGGTACTCAGTTTTTACTTAGCCTCACTTAGCCTGATAATTTTATCATCGCGTAAATTCAGATTTAAATAAAGGGCAAGGTAAATAACCCACAAGCTCTGCTTTTAGGCTTGGTTAAATCTATTTTAGAAATATTTAGTTTAGTTTTTTTCTCATGTTAAATAAATGATCTGGACATTTCATTTCAACTTAAACGAAGCGATTGTTCCAAAAGGCGGTAAATCTTTGGTACTCTGTTCACCTTTAAAGCTGAATGAAAGATGCGAAGAAAGCTGCTGACGAACATCAAATTTCGTTAGTATTTCTCGCTTTATTTACTCATGTATATCATGGAAACTTATGCCAAATGATTTAGGACAACCTCTTAACGGGAAGATCCGAAATAACTGCCGATTTGAACATGATATACTGGATAACAAGTCAAAAAGAGCGCGATGTCCAGGGTTCGACCTGCGGCTGAGCAAGGCTGAATATCACTGAATTGAGCGCAAACAAAAGTGAATTCAGAGCCGATCAAGTTCACTGAAGTGAAGGACAAAAGACTGTTAAAGGCTACACCGATGGAAAGAAGGAAATTGTTGTTCGGTGATAATTCATATAATGAATTTGTCGCTGGTGTTGGACTAAGCTTGCAACGAGACTGCCGTGTTCGTGTCCGATATTATTGAGCTGGTTTGAAAGCTTTGCCAGAATGCAGAATTTATAAGCCTTTTTCAATAATGAGGTAACAAACGTAAATGTACGCACTAAGCATAAGCCTAATTTTATATTGAGAGAATTATACTTCATTAATTAATGAATTTGAATTTGTGTCGGTTTTCAGATCTTCACGTAAATATTTATCAAGCCTGTTCATGTTTGTACATTTTACACATTAATTTTGTTTGGTAAATATTTTGTTTAGACTAATTATTTTCAGTTTTAGTTAGTGGAATTAACTGTGATGTTCATTATTGGATTTTGAAAACAAATTATTTAGCTTCACGGATCAAAATCACGATTTCGGCTCGCTTGCATTTGTTTTGTTTCTCTTATCTCTGCTTATTAGTGAGTGTGTTGAATTTGCCGGTTTCGTTGCGAGTTACCTGTGCTAGGCTGAGCGGGTTCACCGCATATTTACTTACCAGAAATGAAGAAAATTCATTCAGTTCTCTACATAAAATTCTCTTAGGCATTTTAATAGCAACGCGTACGATAAAACAGAATAAGTAAATCATGCAACAAAAACCGCAACGAAAAGAAGGCAGTTCAAAACAGTCAAAACAACATTGTAAGCTTATTCTAAGTTAGCGCAGGGTTCAAAATAGCAGCCGGCTGTCGGCGGTAGCCGGCACTTTGACGACACTTGCCGGCTACTTTTTACCGAAGAAATATAAAATATCATGCCTTGATCGGTCAACTGAAATCAAAGTTGCTGTAAGTTGAAGGAAACATTTTATATCAGACAATAAAGCAGCTACAGGGCTAGAAAGTGCGACTCACTGGTGGCTAACGCGACCAAACTTTCATCTTTGGCGACTAAAACTTCTGGTTTTGCGGTTTAGTCGCCAATGTGGCAACTTCATTTCTGTGTTAAGATGAATAACGGGCCGCCCCACCTTCTCGGGTATTGTGTCCCTCCAGAAAATTATATTGGAAGATCTTATTTACTTCTCAAACATTCAAAGTAAGAAAAGAAGTCAAATTGCTCCAATCCATTCTTTTGCTTTGCCGTAAAATATTTTCAGTTCGGAAAACTTGCAAATGGCCGACTGTATTTGAAATCGCCCCAGAATGCATTGCAAGCCTATGGGTACGTCATGTATGCATATGGATTGTGTCCCTTGAAAACGCATGGCTCTAGCTTAACAGCCGGGAAAAAAATGAGCCTTGACAAAAAAGCCGACAAATTCAGGCTAAAAACGAAATTTTATTTTGAACCCGGTAGCGTGCATCACTTTCCAAATCACAAACTGCCACAATTCTTACACAAAAACTGCTTTAAAATGACTTACATAACCGGCACCATGAATTTGCAGAGTTTGTTTTGCCGCCGTGATTTTCTCAGTTTGCCGTGGCGTGAGTTCATTTTGTTTACTGTGTTAAGCAGCGAGTTCACTTTGTTTTCTGTTTTTGCCTTGAGTTGATTTTCTTGCTCTGATGGTTTTGTAGTAATAAAAACAAGGTCAAGGTTCTTTTTATATTGAATAACTCATAGAGGTCCTAGAGGTGTATTACGAATTAGTGTACAGTAAACGTTGTAAAAAGTTTTACTAAGATTTGTTTTGCGCCTACGTGCATACGTGAGGAACCCAATAAAGTGCACTCGTCAATTTCAATTTTAGAACCTGCCACTAAAGGCAGGAAAATTCAGACGGGTTAACCACAATACATTGACGTCGCTTTCGTGAACAAAATCATGAGAGGTTTTTGTACCTATATGGGCCACCGTATAAGCTTAGAAATATAGTGTGGTTTCTTATTTGGTAACACTGTAATTTACTCGAGCAAAAAAATGATAAATGGGAGCTCCGCTTTTAGGCCTGCCTAAATGTATATATTAAAACAATTATAAAGATAGGACATCAAACAAACGCCGGTAGCTCAAACAAACGTGCCCGGGCATTGATCTGAACCCGGCTTAGCCTCGAAATTCATTTGCATTTTATCAGTGAGTTTAGACTTTTTTCCTGATCTGTTGTTCTACACAAAAGTAGCTTTTCGTTTCCTGGAGAAAGAGACCCTCGGCATTGCTGTATTACAGTCTAACAAATATTATTACAGTTTTCAAGTCATATCAGCATGTTTCCCGAACATTTTTAGAAAGCAATTGAGCGTTCTGTTTAATGCAAATGAATTTTTTGCTGAGTTGTGCACGTGAAAATGAAAGTTGAATACAATGCCCGTGAATAATGAGGACACTCACTTGTAAACACAAAATCTGGGAGAAAAAAGTAGTACATTGGAGCCCCGATTTTATTGTCTTACATGTTTTCAATGACCTTGAAACTTGCAGGCCATATAAACTGATGACAAAACTCGAGATTGACAAGTTTTTAAAAAAATTCATCGAGCGGTTTCCAAATAATTATCACATTTGTAGGTGTAGACCAAATTATTTACAAAAGTGGCAACAAGAGCACCTGAATGCACGCTCATCAAATCCGTTTTTTTCGCAATCGGTCGTGGCGATCCCCATAATTTTGTATTCACAATTTTAAATGGCATCAAACTACTATGAGATGAAACTGCATTCCCAAAGCGCGTCGTGTTCTTCAGATATTACCTTATTATCTCAATAGTATGTTTTTTACTGTATTTATGACCCTCGAAACTTCATCCCCAAAAATTTCGATAACGCTCTCACAGAATTTGTTCAAACTTTGCCAACATTGAGGCAGGTATAGGAGGTACATGCTCCCTTGAGCGATTTCCGAAAAAACTTCCTGGTGCCGAGCAATACGAAAGAAATTGATAAACGTGATGACGTCATTACGTTGCTATGACAACTCCGATGTCAAACTAACACTGGTCATAACAAATTTTCATCTTTACCTAATTCAGCTGTGGTGATAGTTTTTCGATGGCATTGTTAATGACAGTCTGGTTAGTTCTCAAACTTGAGCGGTGTTGCCCCTAAAAAACCCAGTCGAGCCACCTTAAGGTCCATTTTATTTAAAAAGGCCCCTTAGGAATAAAAGGTATAGACAGGTAAAGGAGAGTACACCATTCTAGCTGAAAGAAACAAAAACAAAAACTCTTTTAGAGTGTGTTAGCTATAACACGATTCCAGAAACTAAATATTGAAAATCTTCATAATATCCCTCTCGGGCTCTTTTTTCCAAATTCGCTGTTTTCACCGTTCCCATAATACACCTTGTTTACCCCCCAAAATTTTTGCAAAAGCATTGTTTTCTATTTTTCTTGGGATTTACAATGACGTACAATCGTCCCTAGAGATATTGAAAACAATGCTTATGCAAAAATTTTGGGGGGTAAACAAAGTGTATTATGGGATCGTTAATAGCGAATTCGCAAATATTTTTCCTTGCGATCCAACAAAGTATTCTAAAATGCTACCTAATGCATTGCTCTCATATACGTTAAGGCCAATCGAACATTTTTCTTTGCCATGCCATGGAGATTTACACGAGCCTAAAGACCTTAACGCTGCTTCATCTCCTTTATTCACTTTTGCAAGCTTTAGTTCTCATAAACTTTCATAAGCTTCTTAGTCGTCAGTGGAACCATTTTGTTTCTTTTCTGTCCCAACGACAACCTGTTGCTTTGTGATGGATAGCAAGCAGGAACGTGGTGGGAATGAAGACGTTGAGTTGAGGCAAACTAAACCGTTTTCTTTTCCGATCTCATCTAGCCAGCACGTGTTAAAAACACCTTCTTCTATGAAATAGAAAACATTTGCCTCACTCTTGGAGCTTGCAAAAATATTACAGCAGCGGATACACACCCAATGATCACAGAACTAATAATAACGATTCTGTCGAACACTTGCGAAGCCGCTCTCCATTCGTCTTGCCATTCAATTACTTGCTGCCAAGACGGCTCATTACTTTCAACCGTCGTTTCCTTGTTATAAGGTTTTTCTTTACGCTTGGTTGAAATATTACGCGTTGCAATACCATTACAGTTTTTCCCACCGTTATTAATGTTCCGACTTGAGTCGTTTTCATCTTCGGCGCTAAGACTGTCTTTTCTCAAGTTCACCGATGTTATCGACACGTTTGGATTTTGTTCAAAAACTTCTCCGACCCAGGTAAGACCCAGTCCTCCATCCGTGTGGTTAAAGTTCTCAAACGTTGGATTATGAATAATGTCTTGCGCATGTCCAGCATCTACGGGCCGCTGATTCTCCCGCATGGAAAATCGTCTCTTTCTAATCTTTACTCTGACGACGGGCGCCAATATTTTAAGAAAAATGGTTTTAAGCCATCCTGGCATCTTTGTTTTGCTGTAATAGAAGTTTAAAATGATGCAGGTTGCTGCAATCGCCAAACCAATTTCGAAAATGGCAACGGTGTAGTACGTTCCTAAAAATAGAATTAAGCGCAAGTTAGAGTGAAAAGGATGACATCGAAAGTATCTAGCTTACTACGTAAAATGGTGCGTGTCATCATTCTCAAATCACACGACATGGACCCGTATTCGTCAAGAATACAGACGTGTCCAGAAGTACCATGGTCTGCGACACGCGACGTGCCCTCCTTGTGTCAGGACCCAAACTGGTCCAAACCGTTTTCGCGGGGAAATTCGATACCCGGACACGTCATTGAGACGGAGCGTGTCATGATCAAAGCTAGGCAATGGACCCTTTGCAGCTAACTGTAACGTGGTACAAAATCTGCCATGCTGAAGGGCAAGCTCCGCTTTGGGACAAACAAATGAAAGCATGATTTGTTGAGGTCCGTTTCTCTCGCATGTCCCAGCGCGTTGCTTGCCCTCCAGCAAGGTGTTCAGTGGTTGATCCAGATCTTCAGCTAAGAGGGGGTTGGGGGGGGGAGGTTTGAAGGCTTGACTATCAATGTTGAATCCTGCGAAGATAATTCCGGCACTGCACAGAAAGTGCGCTATTTCCGAAAAAATGCATGGGGTGGGGGGGGGGGGGGGGGGGGGTAGAGGCGCTCCCCTGGATCTGCCACTGGTGTTCTATTGCACCATGTGATCGCATTTAAGTATTTAAAAAGGCCTTTCAAAATACTTCGAACAGACTCATGAAGCGGTTGATTCGTTCAAGTATTTTAAGGAGTCATTGAAATTATTTAGTAAAAAGATGCAGCATCCTTACGGCAGGTATTTGGAAGAGGGACCATGTTATGAAAGGGTTACCTTTTCTGTTAAAAATGTCAGGTAAAAGGATTGACACTTGGACCATGGGGCGGAGCTTCCCCGTTCAGAATAGTTTTGAGTAACCCCTCCCCCCTGTGCGACGTAGCTTTTTTAAGATCACCATTTTGCTAGAGGTGGGCGTAAGGTAATAGGGAACGAGAACGTAACCAAACAAAATGCTTAATGAGAAAAATAATAGCTCCGCACATGCGTTTAAAATATTGGTACATTTCTTGTTCGTTCTTTGCGAAACAACGTGAAATGACCAAAGTGCGTATTTTGGAGAACACGAACGACGACGGCTAAATGTTCGTATTTCTATTTGGGGTTGAACGCTCTCTTTACATATTCAGCTGGAGCTCGTTCCTGAACCAAAAGATACACTGAATACATCTGGATGATCACGAAATTCTAGAGTAAAAAATAAATTCATTTTTCACCAGGCGTTGTCCTCGGCGTTGCCGTCGTCATTGCTTAAGGTCCCTAGTCGTCAACGTACTTACCAATTAGAAAAAAAGTATCCGAGCTGGGCGGCAGTTTCTCTGATGTGAGTTCCTGGAAGATTGTCATAGCCATGAGAATGGTGATACACAGCGACACCCTCTCACCACACTCTGGCGGCAGCACAAATGTGAAAAACACCATGCAAGCTATCAGCGCGCACGGAAATACCAGGTTAATGACGTAATATCTTGAGTGACGTTCAAGATTAAGTGTCAGCAAAACTTCCGAGTATGGATGTGGACAGCAAGTGTACTTGACCTAAAATCACAGTAATTACAAGTTTATTTCAAATTTATGAATTCCGATTGGTTGTTGTTTAGCTTATATGAAAGAAAAATCAAAACAGTTATTCATAGATGAGATGAGATCAAGAGCACCAGACTAAGAACGCGCAGAGGGTGGACTCGGCCCTAATGCGGCCATAATTATGTTACTCAGTAACGAGGTTCAATTGTGATGAGTCACAGGGCCGTAGGCAGGGAGGGGTGGGAGGGGGCGACGGGTGCGTACGTAGTGAGTCAGAGGTACCTCATTCCTTACTGCATCAACGCTTATCAAGTCCCATTCATTGGACGGTTGATAGATCCCTTCCAATATGCCGGTCTCCTTGGGGTTCACATACACGTCAAGCATACTGACGTCATAAGCCCAAGAAGCAAACTTCATGTAGCAATGCTGTTCGTCAAAAGGGAAATATTTGATGTCGATTTTACAAATGCTCTGGAACATGGCTGGTGCCATCCAAGAGTTATTCCCATCGTAGGACACCGCAATTTTGGTTTTGTATTTCTCCAACGCGCCGGCGGCGTCCATATCTTTGTCGGCGCTGGAAAGTAAACTAGAATTAAAGTTTAGCTGCCTGTGCTATGTATTACAGGGCTAAAATTATGAGAAAAACACATGGCAGCTTTCCCACTACGGAACTTGTTGTTCAACAAGATGATTGTCAAAGAAGAAGAAAATAGTTAGTTTAGTTTAGTGCATTCGCCACAACAACTACAATCATGAGAAATAGTTAACAAATATGAACACTTAATAAATAAACCAAAAGTTTATGGGAGTGTGACAGGAATAAGGAACAGAACGCTCGTCACAATAGGCCATTTTACAGTTGTCTGTTCAGTGACCTGGCCTTTGAATGGTAGCGAGGCTGGAGGTGACCTTGCATTGATACAAACCTCTATGGTTTATCATGTAAATGCAAACTAGGCAGCATCGGAACAACTTGATTTACAAAACAAAAGCAGCAAGGTCTGTATCAAAACAAGATCAACTCCAGCCTCGCTACCATTCAAAGGCCAGGTCACTAAGCAAACAACTGTAAAATGGCCTATTGCAGCCTCTCTCTCAAGGCACTAAATAGCAAGGAATGCAAATGAGATGAAAGAACATATAAAAACGGCCAGCGAATTAAAGCACTACACTGCAAAGCAGTGTCATTATTTTACTCTTGAAAAATCCATGGTGCAATGCGCCAATACATGTTTTTACCTTCGTTCTAGAACCTTTTCGGAACGCGGCGCCTTGTGAAACAAAATCAGGTTGGACGGTTTACAGTCTTACTATACTTACTTGTTATACAACAGGACATCCGGGACCCAAACTTTAGATGGTACCACGTAAACAGTTTTTACGCCGTCAAAGTCCTTTGGATTCCATCTCAGGTCTGGATTGTTCCAGTCCTGCATGTAAGCAACACCAAATAGTCCTGAACTGAATTGTTTCAAGCCTCTTTGCGAGTGTGTAAATTGGAAGCAAAACGTGCGGCGATATCATTTTTTTCACTTTAAACAAGAAGTTCTGGTATAAAAGGAGCTAAAAGGGGCCTGGCCTGGCCTGGCCATTCTCACGCCCAATAAACCATCAAAGCGTAAACAGCTGACAAACGCTGGTAAAATGTGTTTCATTTTTGCTGAGAATGTTAGGCTAAAACGTTAACAAGTAGTATGTTATTTTTTTACAGGGTATCTTTTGGTTTCATGAGATTTTGAAGCGTATTCAATTTGCAGAACGCTTGACTCTGCAACATGCTATGAATGCAAGGGTAAAAATTTGCATTTCGCGCCAGAAAGGTGTGAAATGAGGGACTTAGCCATCCCCTTTATAGTGGAACTTCTTTTTTAATCGTTTTCGGATTTGCATTATGATTTAATGGACGCCATGCATCACTTGGTTACTGTGTGTAAGATGGTAGCCAGATGAAGACATTTCTAATCATACAACAACTATCTTGAGGGAACACTATGTTGCGCTTGCAAGAGTTGTCTGTCCGCCTAGCTTCAGTGTATGGAAATTGTTATTAGAAACGTCAATTTCAAACGTGATTTTTGTTGAAATGAACCTTCTAAACTTCCTCTACCCCACCAACAGACTTTGAACAAATAAGCCTCCGTTATATCAAGAGCAACAAAATATTTGATCAGCATTACTATAAACAGCAACGTCAGAAGGAAACCAAATCAAATTAATGCACCATTTTGTAAAATGATTTGCAGTGTTATTTCAGATAAGAATACTTTAAGCAAGATTAACATAAGCTGCTCTCTAGAAATGGAGATCAGTGCGCATGACTAACCTGTCTCATCCACCATTGAGCCTGCAGTGCATTGTTCTTTTCATCCTGTGAGGTAAAGTGAAACGAAACTGAATCAATCATGGATAAATCTGATAAAGTTCGGTGTAAAACATTGCTGCTATATATAACCATTGGATTGAACATGAAGACCAAACCAAGTATGCACAAAATTATTCCAGCAAGGGTCAAAATAACTTAATGTCAACAAACGTTCACTTTCGGAAGGCTATTTTCCAAAAAAAGTCACTAATAATTCGCTCCAAGATGTTCACGTCTGTACTTACAATATTAACAATCCGGACAACTTTGGCTCCTACCCTGACCTTCACACTCTTTCCTCCCCCCGGATGCCCATCTCTGTCGTATCCTGCAAGTAAATGCTCCAGTAGACGCTGATGGGGATTCTGGGTGAAGTTCCTTTTAGCTGTTCAAAAGATAGACAAAATCATATGATAATGAATCAGATGCTGATTTGCTTACAATTTAAGGTGGCTCCGAAAAGTAGCTGTGAGCCCCTTCCGCATTTTTTTTTTTCACGTTTCAAAATATTGTTATCCTATGATGCTGATCGCAATTTGAAAACAACAAATGGCGATTACCGAGCTTGTTTTGAGATAGTAATAAAATCTTTGTTTAAAGGTGAAATGAACCAAAATTTCGACATTCTTTCTTTAAATATTTTAAAGCAACCAAAAACTAAAAGAATCCATTATTAATTAAACATAAGAAGAAATTTTCATTTCTGAGCCTTAATGCGCGAACTACGGCAAAAGCTACGAAGACTTCCGAAGGCTTAATTTACGAAAACGTTTCCAAAATGGCCGCGCACTGGAATGGTAGGAGTGGATCGAGTTCTGATTTTTGTGACGTTAAAATTGCTTTTTTTTTTGACGGCCTTGCGATCGAAGAGACAATCGTCAATCGAACAGCGAATATAATAATGTAAAGTTTGAGAGCTTGAGTGAGTCTGAAAGGACCTAACTTTTAAAAAAGTGGTAGTTATATTTTTTACTACACTGGAATCAATTTTCAAAGATTAATAATTATTAAAGCACTGAGTAAAATTATCAGCTTTGTGCCATATAGGAGGTTTTCAAACACTAGATAGCGTATAATAATCATCAGCCTAATCAGCTTGGTATGGTACAAAAAGTTTTGTTATATATAACAACAACAACAACAACAACCATTTTATTTTGCCAAATTAAATTGAGAAAAAATTACAGCAGAATATAAATTAACTAAAATAGGCAAAAAAAAACTACCCAGAATAGAAATAAACTAAACGAGCTGAGTAGTTACAAAAAAGGAATTTAATTGCTTGACGAGGTTGTACATAGTAATGAGTAAAAAAAAAAACGGAACAGTACCAGTTAATGTTTGAATTAAAACATATAAGTTTAATACAAGCGAAAAGGAAGTTAAAATACTAAGCCAGCATTAACCATAAGTACTTACATAAATGCGTTTTGTTTAGATTTGCACGTAATCAGGACGTGTGCGGCTTGAAACCTGAGTGATTTAGGAACCTACAGGCTGAAATTGGGCATTTTGATACCCAAATATATAAGAACCTATTTAGGCTGGCAAAGAACAATAGGTTCTTATACAAAAAACACTCTTATTTTGTAGCCAAAATACTGGATTTTAATTGATAGAAATTGTGAAATTTCTGAGAAACACCATGAAAATTATTTGTTTAATTGAAAATCTTTTAAATACAGAGTATAGAATACTGTATAAAATTATACTGGTGTAGCCTTGGGACTTGAATCTGCAGAGTGCCCTGACTTTGCTCTGTGTGGTATCACTATGACAACTCCTACAAATACGAACCTACTAAGAACCTAATCAGCCTGAGTTCGGAAAAACTACCCCAAAATATAAGAACCCATTCAGTCTGAACCCAAAAATTCTAGGTTCTTATACGCGGGTGTTACAGTGCGGACACTCGAACCATGAACGCCAAGGCTTTATTTTCACTTTATTTGTACTTTTTTTTCACTTCTTTTATTACTTTTTTTAGAACTAGCCAATCATCGCCGCGAGGCGATGCAACGGCCGAGACAATTTTCCGCCTTTTTTTCACCGAAAAGTGTGTCAAACGTTGCATGGGACAATAAAAACACGGAAAACAGGAGAAAAAATGTCTGTGCCATTGCTTCAGTTCACGGATGTGATTGGTTAGTTCTGGGAAAATGTAAAAAAATAACTACAAACTAAGTGAAAAAAGTACAAATAAAGTGAAAAAAAAGCCATAGCGTTCATGGTTCGAGTGTCCGCACTGTAACTCTATGGGTATGAATGCGAAATAATTCTAAGATGTGGTCAAAAGCTAAGATTTTATTCAAGGTTTTTTTCGAGCTCGAGAGTTACACAAAACACAAATGTTACACGAAACACAAAAATAATTCGAAGGAAGGAATATTTTAATCCTGTTGTATTCCTGAGTAAATACAACGTAGTTCCACCTTAAGTAAAAGTGATAATTGTTAGTGGACGGGCGAAATTATTTACTGAGATGCCATTTGTGCGTGATCGCTTTTGTAGAAAATATAAAAAACAGCCGTCGGCAAATGGCAACACGCGCCAAAATAACCGTGTTTTTATTAAATGTACGTCGATCAAAGAAATGCCGTTATAAATAGAAGAAAAGAATTCTGATTCATCAAATGCTTTTATCGCGTCATCTGAGGTTTCGTGCAGCTTTCGGCAAAGAGGCGGAAATGATTGACATCCACCAAGAGACTAGACTTTTCGTCTGGACTTTTTGTTTTGAGGGTCGCGTGTGATTGGTTTATCGCGGGCAAGCGCAGACAATTGTTATGGAGGGGGATACTGGACAAAAATGTAATTGTAGTGGTACTGCGTGCTGCATTATATTGTACCACGCGTTGATACCCGAAACTACCCGGTGTGTTGTTATATCGTACCCGATATGTCGCTTTATCGTACTGCTCAAGCCATAACACCGTACTGTGTGCTGCAATATCGTACCCGATCATTAAATATCGTAAGTGATATGCAGTTATATCGTAGTGCTAAAGCCATAACATCGTACCGTGTGCTGCTATATCGTACCCGATGATAACATATCGTAAGCGATATGCAGTTATATCGTATTGCTAAAGCCACAACATCGTACCGTGTGCTGCTATATCGTACCCGATGATAACATATCGTAAGTGATACGCAGTTATATCGTATTGCTTAAGCCATGATGTCGTACCGTATGCTGCTATATCGTACCCGATGATGGTTTATCGTATCGTTCATGCCATTTCATGGCGACAAACTGGTCAGCGGCTTATACTTAGGTAGGTAGGTAGGTAGGTAGGTAGGTAGGTAGGTAGGTACCTCATGCATTGGGACACAAAATGTCCCGGATTTTATTTAAAGACGTGTAACTATGAAGGAGTGCAATTTGAAAAAAAAAAATCGAAAATTATCAAACTTGGCCAGAATAAAAAAATACACTTTAAGTTCAATCAAATTTATTTTTCTTTTACGCGAACGGCGATGTTGACGGTTTGAAAGCTACGGCACAAGGGGCTCATACAACACATGATTTAAAAATTTACCAAAAATGAACAAAAAGGCACAGTAAAGCAATTAATACATCATTCAAAAGAAGACATACTGCTTGAAAATATTATGTTTTGAGTCAAATTTTTCAAGGTTTTTAAATTTTCGGCTTATTTTGCCGATGTCTGCACGACAAAAAATGGCAAAATTGAGAGCGAAAAAAACTCAACTTGGTACATAAGCCGGTGCTATAAAATATATCCCAACAAAAGAGCAACATTTCGGCTTCCAATATATGAAATAATATTTTTGGGCTACTCAAATAAGGAACTTTGAGAGCGATGTACGCAAGTGTCACTGAGCTCAAAAATCCTTACATTTGAAATTGCGTGACATGTCTTCCAAGCGATGGCCCAGATACTGAGCTCCGAAGCACTTGCGTATAGCTAGCGCGCTCATAATTCGTTGTTTTAGTAGCCCAAGAATATTTTTATATTGACTTTAAGATGAAGCGTTGCTCTTTTATTGGGTTACATTACACTAGATGACGAACCAAAGTACAATTTTTAACTGTCAATTTTGCCATTTTATTGATGGGAATACCGTGACACGAAATAGCGATTTTTGAGCTCCGTACCACTTGCATTGCACGCGCTGTCAAATTTTGTTATTTGAGTAGCCCAAAACTAACGGCTCTAGAGAGTGTAAAATCCTCCGTTAACAGACTGAAGGCTTACATTTAGCGACCAGCGGGAGCCGTGTTTGGCCTGTCACATTTTATATTTTCACTTTAAAATTTAAAACAAATACTGATGCAACAATGGAGTCTCATCCAAAATCAGCCACTGCTGAAAACAATTTCCAAACCGCCTCCGATCATATCATACAAAAGAGGTAAATCGCTCAAAGACATACTCGTCAGAGCAAAACTTTAAAGGCTCACGCGTCGCTGCGCCGTAAACCACATAGGGAAGTCTGTGTAGGCATGTCTATGACGTTTTCAAGTCTGAAGTCTGAAGTCTGAAGTCGGAAGTCGGAAGTCGGAAGTCGGAAGTCGGAAGTCTGAAGTCTGAAGTCTGAAGTCTGAAGTCTGAAGTCGGAAGTCTGAAGTCTGAAGTCTGAAGTCTGAAGTCTGAAGTCTGAAGTCTGAAGTCGGAAGTCGGAAGTCGGAAGTCGGAAGTCGGAAGTCGGAAGTCGGAAGTCGGAAGTCGGAAGTCGGAAGTCTGAAGTCTGAAGTCAGAAGTCGGAAGTCGGAAGTCGGAAGTCTGAACTCTGAAGTCGGAAGTCGGAAGTCGGAAGTCTGAAGCCTGAAGTCCCTCCTCGGCTTTCGTACTGGCCAAGTTTGATAATTTTCGATTTTTTTTTTTCAAATTGCACTCCTTCATAGTTACACGTCTTTAAATAAAATCCGGGACATTTTGTGTCCCCATGCATGAGGTACCTACCTAAGTATAAGCCGCTGACCAGTTTGTCGCCATGAAATGGCATGAACGATACGATAAACCATCATCGGGTACGATATAGCAGCATACGGTACGACATCATGGCTTAAGCAATACGATATAACTGCGTATCACTTACGATATGTTATCATCGGGTACGATATAGCAGCACACGGTACGATGTTGTGGCTTTAGCAATACGATATATAGAGGATAATACATGGTTTCGCGGAGATATGAAATTTATCTTCGAGTGTTCAAATCGATAGCTCACGAGTGAGCGCAGCGAACGAGTGAGATATCGGATTTGAACACGAGAAGATAAATTTCATATCTCCAAGAAACCATGTATTATTCTTTTTATTATATAAACCTACTAATTACGATGTTTTTGACGATTTTCCGAAGATTTCCGACCATTTCCGAAGATTTCCGAAAATTTTCAAAATGTAGTCCGAAGGTTGTACGAATGTTTCCGAACATTTTCCGAGAATTTCCGAAGTTTTCCGAAGATTGCCGAAGATTGCCGAGGAAGATCCGAAGATTTTTCGACTTAATATCGATTTACTTTGGCTCATTCAGCATTGGAACATGGCAAACTCTGCAAGCTGATTGGTCAAAAATGATATCACACATGTGTGGATATCATTTTTATCCACACATGTGGGATACCATTTTTCTCGATTTGCTACCACTCGCTATACCACTGCAGTTTATATAATAAAACTGCATATCGCTTACGATATGTTATCATCGGGTACGATATAGCAGCACACGGTACGATGTTATGGCTTTAGCACTACGATATAACTGCATATCACTTACGATATTTAATGATCGGGTACGATATAGCAGCACACAGTACGGTGTTATGGCTTGAGCAGTACGATAAAGCGACATATCGGGTACGATATAACAACACACCGGGTAGTTTAGGGTATCAACGCGTGGTACGATATAATGCAGCACGCAGTACCACTACAATTACATTTTTGTCCAGTATCCCCCTCCATAAATTGTCCCTGGACCCTCTCTCCCGTTATGTTGCGTGACAGAGAGAGGGTCAGAACTGGAGAAGACCGCTCTACGATTATGAAGGCAAAGGATAACCACTTTTAAACTTGCAATATCTCTGCGATGCAAAGACCAATTACTTTGAAACTTCAGGATATGTTTATTTGGCTCTTAATTTAATAAACTTAATTGGCTCAAAAATTAAAAAAGATCGAAATTTTGGTTCATTTGACCTTTGAAAAGTTATACTGTTGCTATGGTAACCCGTTCTGGCATAGAATCTGTTACCAGCAATCTTAATTTTAGTTTGAGAGTCCATTACTTTATACACCTTACAACTGCCTACAAAATATGCGATTTACCATAACTTGCTATTGAAATGAAGTTGTAAGTAATATGTGCAGAAACGAATTGTAAAAAAATTAAAACGAGTAATCGCAAAATATAGTTATTTGTCAGGCCTTGCACTTGCAGGGGTTGATAAGTAAATTTCTTTAACTGCCTTAACGGCCGTTCGATCATGGGTCTTCTTCAGAGAATATCTATTTATGCATTGGACGAAAATCCGTCCTAGTTTTTTTTAAGCTTAAATTGAGTCTCCTTTAAAAGTAGCTTAAGTCGCACATCTTATATCCTCAAAGTTATCATTTGACGTTTTTAACCATTCTTTATGTGTTATAGTAAATATTGATGTACCCCTTTAAAACCTTTTGTATGCTGCTTAAATCGGTAAATGAAGGCGCATTAGTCATTTAAAGATTTGCAAAATATTTCAACATTCTGTGCCGTTTACTTAAATTTTATGGGATATTCTTAATAGTCATTGGATATTTGTTGTTTGTGCGAGACATTTACCGATCGGTTGAAAAAAAAATTAAACCTGCTATTCCAGATGAAAGCGAATGCGATAGCGGCCGACAAACATTGTTTAACTTACCAACGGGTTAAATTGTGAATGATATTTTGCAACTGAGAGAATGATGATGTCGGAACTTTATTAGTAAGATTTATGCTAAATTCATTATTTATTTTGCTATCCTTACCTTCAGAATTTTGACACGACATCACTATTGCTAACACTTCCAAGAAAAGGATTGCTTTTACAGCCCCGGCAAAAGAATGTCGGCTCAGCTGCAGCATTGATCTTTTTGTAGACATTCTGGAAGAAAAACGAAACATTTTCAATCTTTTCATTTCTAAGAAACACTTTGAATCTATTAACGTACTTAAATTTTGTGTCTGTGGATGAAACCCAAGTGTGTGACCACTGAAATTAAAGTTACTGAGAAGTACTTCCACATATCACTGTTTGGCTTTCGATATTTTCATCGACTTAGACTTGGATGAAGAAGAAAAAGTTGAAGTAGAAATAGAAGGGTAAACAACAGTACCTTATGTTCAGGTGTCAGCTCGCAATGGTATAGTTATATCACTGATTATAGTGCACTTCAATAATTAATCAATATGTACACGTCATTAAATGATCAAGATAACAATTTTAACATTAATGTTCCTTTTTGACAGCATTGATTCTTTGGTCAGTAAGACCACCGTTTCTTTTGGTAATTCCATGAACAGTGAATCAAAGCTACTGCAATATTTTTTTTACTCACGCACGAAATTTATTCTGTATTTACTGGATGCTTCGTTTTATTAGTCACCTCCCTGATTAGTTAATGGTTCTCATTTTCAGTCCCGAACTACACTAATTGGTTTTCACCATACTAAGATTTCTTTCGGCAGACATATAGAAGTTATTATAACAAGGACATATTAAGGCAATACCATATCAAGATTAGAATTTAAAAATTAATGATTCTGTAGATTTAAGTAAACAACAAAAAAGAGCGAAAAACGATACGACTGTGCCCAATGTTACCTACCACAGCAAATTGATCAAGAAAAGAGCAAAAACCCACCTCGGAGTCCACAATGTTTTTATTTTTGTACTAAGCAAGTTGTTTTCCGGGCAGCTTCGCAATCAACTCGAAAACCACCTTCAGGTGAATTTCATTTAGCTGATAGTGTCTTTTCAAGATTAACATCTATTTTAAAAAATATAATGCTCAAGGCAGTAATGGGAATGAATTAGACTTGAAGACGACGGTGAGACATAAACTAATGATCTTTAATTTCCTGTTTCGAGACTTGTTTTTAAAATGCAAGCTTGACACCGGCTACGTTAGCAATTTCAATCCATTTTGTTCAGTGATCCTATTTCAAACTATAAGGTTACAAAATAACGATAAAATCCCGTGTACGTGACAGGCTTGTTAATGCGAGTGGTAATTAAATTCTCCGTCTGTCCAAAGCGTGTCAAAAATATGCAAAATGGACTTGAAACTTTTCTCTCCTTTTGCGTGTCAACTCTTTCTCAGATTTCCGAGATATTTGTTTAACTAGTTTTATTTTTTAACTGAGTAATTTGTATTCGATCTTGAGCGATTCAGTGTAAGAAGAATTGTCATAACTATTCATTTTCTTTATCATCCATATTAATAATGATATGTAAACTGAACAAGAAGAATTGACTATAAAACCGCGAGCAAACTTTCATCGCTCAGTGCGATCATTGTTCAACTCGTCATGGAATTGTGACAAAGCAGTTTATTTTAAACATCAAATTGCTAAAAGTTAAACTACATAAAACTGTGGTTAGCGAGTTGTTATAATCTTTGACCAAAATGGTAATTTCACATCAAATTGCACCTGCTTGAATTGACATTAAATTGCAAAGTCTAGGCGATGTGGTAATTCACAATCGCTTTTCTCTGAACTTTTAAAGTTAACGAAAAAAACTTGCGGTGTTGATTTTATTAGAGAATGTTTTCCGTTTCGGATAACGTGGTTTACAATAAATATTGGACGATCAAATAAATATACTTAAAGAAACCCTGTTGAATTTAAATATACAACATTACCTCTCCTCTGCTAGCCTTTTCCTCGACTTCCAAGTTAATTTACCGCTTTTTGAATGATCCTTTTATACGCGTGACAGAGGAAGTTTTAACTTGAGCGGAACAGCAAATTGTGCTGTGGTGCGTATTACCGCCTCTAAAGAGCCTTATCAATCAAACGTTTTTCCGTGTTTAAGTGTTTTAAGCGTCATTTTATCAACAATATACCGCCCTGAAGGTGTTGATCAGGAGATCTTGTCAGTCGTGCGCTCACTCGACAAGGTTATTTGATCGCGGTAGCGTCGCCACAAAATGATCGAGATTTTAAAAATTCAAAATTTAGAAAGACGATTTGGGATGACTTTGGTATCGCGTGACTCCTTATAGGCTGGTGACGCGATTCGCATCGCATGTGAAACCATCTTAAGCCATAACGAACCGATTATTATTCACGAATAACAAGCAAAACTATCCCACGATATTTAAACTCGAGGGAAACTGGTTTAACAGGTTATTGAATTATTCTTTTTTTTTCCGGTTGCCATGCGCAATACACGACAAACAACGTTTTTGATTTCGGGAAAATAAAGCGGTTGGTGTTTGGCACAATCGTTTGCCACACTGGCTCGCTAAAATACATACAGCAAAACCAGCGATGGTGCCATATCAGTGTTAACTTAAAGAAACTATTCAGTCATATACAGCTTAAAGAGTAGTTTAATTTACCGAAGAGCCTGATTAAAGATCTTTTTCTTAAACAGTACTTTCCATGTAGGTCTTATGCACAATTTGAGAGGCTAATATTAAAGGAATGCCCTATAAGAAACCCTGAAAAGAACTTCCCTCAAAGAGTTTATTTCAGTTATAGTTCGAAATTTTAGTAGCTTAAATTAGTTCTGTAAATGACCTATTATACAAAGCTTACCAAAGTGCTGGATGTTCAAGTCGTAGAAAACCACATCTCATTCTCAATTCATTCTCAATAATATTTGGAACTCTCTTTGGCAAATCAAGATCATTGTCCGGAAATGACTCCGCAAATTGTAAAAAGAAATGAACAACAAATGAACGAGGAACTAATTTGACGGCCAGCTTCTGAGTGTAAAGGTGTGAAACCGCCTATGCTTTGTAGATGCTAATAAAGCCCTCTCCATCACATTTCGGTATTACTAAGTGAAGGAGCTATTAGTCATTGCCAAGAGGTAAATTGCGAAATCCGATTGGTCGGTTTTCAATTTGAAATGTCGTCTTTCCGCTATAAATTATGCCAGACCTGTTATTACAAGACAGTCGAGAACGCCAGTAACCGGTCAAACAATGTTGCTTTTTTGCCGGTCTAATATTTCCTACGCATTGAACCTGCTAAAACGTCTGCAGCCGATTTGGCAACCTCAAAGTTGTGTAAATCTATTATTTACCAAGTTTGCATGTTGAAATTCAAATAACTAGTAAAAATATGCAGCAGCAATGCGAATTTAAGTCAGTAAAACGTAGAGGTTTAGTTTATTCTCCAATATTTTTCTTTCTCGAAAACCAGAATTCAAACTGTATTACGTCTTGCGCGGGAATATTTCTACGCCTTTCGGGCCTGTTATTTACAGTGGAGATGGATAATGAAAGATCTTCTATAAATTTAATAAGTTACATTGCCATTTCAGATCATAGCATACCTTCCTCAGTATTATTGGCAAAACCCCTCGGAAATTTACCTGTGCACATTTATACTTCTGCTTGGAAGACAAAAACGACAGGCACGATGGCCAAATGGTTAGTGCGCTGGACTCCGGATCGAGTGGTCCGGGTTCGAACCTTGGTCGGGACAGTGCGTTGTGTTCTTGGGCAGGAAACCTTACTTTCACAGTGCCTCTCTCTACCAAGGTGTATTGCGATGGACTAACGTCGCATCCGGGGGGGGGGGGGGGGGGGGAGTAGAAATACTCCTAGTTGCTTCATGCTACTGAAACCGGGACAAGCTCCGGCCTGACTTAACCTTAACAGACTTAACCCTTCTCTTTGGGAGACAAAAACACAACACAAGAGCTCCGGACTCCCTTGATTTGACAGCGCCTCTTCAGTTTAACCCACTGTCGACATTACTTTCTCACCACCTTTGCCAAATATTCTTCCTTATGTCTTAAAGAAAGCCTTCCTGTAAAGTACGAACACCAACCAACCGCAAACGAACTAATCTACTCTTTCGCAATTGTCAAGCAAAAGCTCGTAAGGGTTTTAAAAATCGAATTGTAAGTTGAAAACAGCTCAGTAAAATTAAGAGGAGATGTGAACTCACGTGCAGTTTATACATTGATCAGGGCCCGATCCAAAGGCTTCTATCGTTTTGTCCCGGTGGCTTGAGAAGAAATTGAAAATTTGGTTTCTTGATTTGGCATCATGTCAATATTTATTTTAATACTCTTAATCCCTTAGCTAAGAACTTCAGATTCATTAGAATTTTAAAAATAGCTGTTTGCATATATATGACTTTCTTTTTTCAATGTTCTGGGTGGAACGTTAGTTTATTAATTAGTTAACGT